>JACTOM010000117.1:1246433-1667724 GCA_015832385.1 Elymnias hypermnestra | reverse complement strand
GGAAGACCGAGGCGAACGTTCCTGGACCAAATCCAGGACATTTTAAATAACGGCCAGGTCAAGAGTACTCTAAACCGACGAACTTGTATGAAAGGTTTAATGAGATTGAAAGAAGCGAAGGAGATATGCAAGGATCGTGGCAAGTGGAAGGATGTTGTCTCTGCCTACCCCTATGGGAATGAGGCGTGATGCTATGTATGTATGTATGTTATTCGTGGAATTGGAACATTGAACTTGCTCAAGGTCTGCAAGTGGCTACTATATCTATTTGATTAAAAAAAAGGTAAGTAGCAGCGCATAAACGCCCTACTGCTCAGAACAGGCCTCCTTACTGATAGGAGAGAGGGTTAACAAAGCATCGACCCTAAATGACTCTTTGAGTTAATATGTTCCCTGAAATATTCCATGTTCATGATGAGTTCCGTAATGTTCTTTCGTTCGGGTATAGAGTTGTCTCTCTTTCCATGTACACTTAATTTTTACATGTATTAAAATGATACTCATGTCCCCTCACCCCCACGCCGAAGATTGGGCGGGAATAGGCTCTATTAAATCATAGACTAACTACAAAGTTCACAGATACATAATAAGTTCAATTACGCATTAGCCGACTTTTTAATGTGCTTATCTTGTATACTTGTATTACAAATTATAATATACTCTTTGTTTGAAAATAACAATAGAAGAAAATGCATAAGTATTTTACTGTTTGGGGAGTCAGTAAATACTGATAATATCAACCAAAGCAACCTTCACTTTCAACCTTCACTTTATAATCCTTTGGGTCCATAGCCTTTGGATTACAGATAAAACCATCCCTTCTTATCTTTTGTATCCTCAACATGCATAATGCCCATACATTTTGTGATGTTTTCTGAACTGATTTTGAATAGCCCTATCAGATATATAACTACGAAATTCAAAGCTATGACACAATGTGTTACAGGCTTGAGATTTTCTGAACCGTAGAACTTTTGAAAAAAAAAGGATGATCTAATGTTTCTTTTGTTGCATTGTCAATATATAGTGGGCTTCGAGAAATGATCATATAAATAAAAGAGAATGATACTGTTTTTTTTTAAATCGGTGTGAGTCTAGTTTGAGAAAGTTTCGACATTTCAAATGGTCACTCTGTATAGATATATACAAGTTGGTTGTTTTCGGAAGTTGATTGTTAACTCGACCGCGGAGTTTGATACGAGAACATTTATTATGAACGGTCGCGTATGTCGTAAATAATTTAAGTCTATCGTATTAACATAACATTTAATATAGATACTGATGATTACGTTAATACGAAAGGTAAAAAGTTGCTGGCAAAAGGAAACCAACACTGCAGGTTTACATCCCATATTGGGTTAACGTTGTATCCTTTAGTATTTATAAGTTCTATATATGATATTATTTATAATTTTCTTATTTTTTTCCTAAAGAATGAAATAATCAAACCCCTAACTAGGCTTGCATTAAATGTCTCGTAGGTAGTTTGAGGTATTTCTTTGATAATCCTCTATTGAGAGAAGCCCCTATCTCTGCGTAATACCGAATTCGTGCTCAAAGGCATATTCAAAGAATTTGCGATGTTCAAAGATTTACTAAAGCTTGTTAATTCGCGAATTTTAGCTCTTTCATGATATTTTTGGATACATTTTATCGAATACTCAAATTTTTTCTTCGACACTCAATTTTAACCTTTTATTTTTATTTATTTATACTCTTTATTAAAGATTTATTAAATTGTGTGTTTCTATGTGTGTATTACAGACATTTAATCTATGTCATAGTCATTATAAATTATATATTAAGGAAATAATGACAAAATATAAATCGATATATGCTTGTCAGTAATAGTTCTTTTAAAACGAATTACCATATCTGTTGATAGATTACATGACCGAAGCAAATATGTTTCTCTGTAGAGAATTGCGAGAAATTTAAACTTATTCAAGAAGTAAGCAGATATTTCTTGTTATCGTTGAGGGTATAATATCATAAACTGGGCCCTGCCGTAAATCAAATGGCGTCGAAGATCATAAACAAAGTTACTTGTGAACTCCGCCAAACAACTTTCTTGCGAACTTGTTGTGAAATATCTACACAGATAATAAACGTAGAACAAAGAAAATTGGTATTTACTGTTTTCATTTACTGTTTTAATTTTAGGAAGTATTAACTAGCCACATCATAACTATCTATTTTACTGGGTCACAGTTTCAATACACACTTATCCAAAGTTCTTTGTTAAAATAATCTTCTATCTTGATATTTCTTATTTATCTAATTAAATGAAATTGAAGAAAAATATATTCAAATAGTTCATAACTTTCCAATTAACGAATGGTAGGTAGTTTCCTTGTAATATTTCTGGCAACGACTGTATTTTCCTCGTAATATTTACAATATTCCATTGCAAATGATACAAAACAACCATTTCAAATCTGAAGTTACGAAAATTTCTTTACGCTTGTGTCTGAACTTCATTCACCCACAAGAAACACAATCCAGCATTCATTTTGTCATCACAATTGCAATATAATTTCTAATTATTTTAATATTAATTATAATTTGAAACAATTAATTCACCACCACGCTTTTACACATATTTTAGCTTTTAGCTTACAATTTTATTTTTTCATTTAAGTATTAATAAAATATTACAATTTAAAAAAAAATTTGAACCTTTAGTTTTGGTAGTAGACAGGAAAATTTGCAAATCTATAATATAAAGTGAATACAAATGAAATATAGTATTTCATTGTCGTCTTCGTTAACGACGCGTTTAAACAGAAAGTGAGTAACACTTGTGGGTAAAGCTCTTGCGGCGGTTTTGATCTTGATACAAAACAATAGTACTTGAAAGCTTTGAGACAGTTTGAAATGATCCTTAACTGTACGATTACATCACTGTCTGAAGCGATTGGGATCGCTATAACAATAACAATTTAGCGAATTGCTGTTTTGTGGTAGATTTATCTACAGAGGTCTGTCTTTATTCGGGTTTATTGAGTTCAACCCCGAATTTTCCATTCTCTTTAAAAAAAGAAATTAAATGTGGGTGTGTACATAGTACACATGTTAGAAGTGAAACTCCTTTGGCAAACTAATTTTTAAGTCTTGTTTAGATTTATATAAATTTAAAACTTTAGATTTTTGAGACTTGGAGGGAAAAAGGAAGATATATTAGGAATTTAATGAATTTAATTGTAATTGAAATGTTAAGTGTCGAAAAATAATACAAGTAATTGATTGAAATCTCAAATGACAATTTGTAAATAAAAATTCTACACGTTTTTTGTCAATATGAGAAAATATTAATTAAATTTTTATTAATTTAGAAAAGAGAATTTATAAAATATTTTTATTTTATATTTTATGAAAATAGTAAAATTACGAGTCGCAAATTAAAATACCGTTGTTATTTGTAAATACTAAAACCACCTAACCATCAAACGAATTAGCATTACAAGCGCTCCATATCTTCGGGACGTTAATCACGCGTTCCATAAAAAAGTTACCCTCATGCGCCTAAAGTTTCTCTTCAAAAATCACATGCGTCTGTCTAAAGAATACTACACATATATTGTACAAGCTGAACCCGCGACTTCGTCTGTGTGGAATGTGTTTTGGTAGCATTTTCATTAATTTAGGCAAATTGTTTTACAAATAAGAAACAAACCCGCACTGCCCTTTGAGAGTGGAATTTCTTAAAATCCGTTCTTAGCTGACCTCTGCTCGGCAAAAGGAATATTCCTACCAAATATCAAGTCTCTACGCCTTATGGTCCCAAAGATATCGTGATGAGTCTATAGTTCACATCCCCGCAACCCCCCTTGCGGGTGGTAATTCGTGAAATCCGTTCTTAGCCGACCTCTACTCGTCAAAAGGAATATGACTACTAATTTTCAAGTTTCTAGACCTTATGGTTCCAGAGATATCGTGATGAGTCAATAGATACCTGGATATCTCTTTTATATATGTCGGAGTGCAAGAGTCTGTGGATCGCTGGTCCGTTAGTAATAGTCTGTGGAACGCTGGCGCCATCTTTGTATCGGCCTCGGGGCAGAGTCAATAAGTGGCAGTCCGGCCCGTCTCTCGGCAGTTCTCGACCGGAGTGGTCGACTATTGAAACTGTCGCGTTCCTAGCTATTATTGATTGAACATTATAATCCGAGTTAATTAACAAAGTGTTTGATTGCACCAACATTACCCACAAACCCCCACAGAATAAGAAATTAAACAATGGATCCAATTAATGACGATGTCGGCGGAGAACCCTACGCCCCTGTGCTTTATGCTGCTCCGTTCTCTCTCTTATTCTCCGACATATATATAATAGTCATAGTTCTTATACGAGTAAATTTATTTCCTAAGCAGTATAAATAAGTAATTCTAAAATTTCAATGCTAGGTGTTCTCAGTGGGTCATCCCGCGTAATTTCAGATTCCGTGGTCATGTAGAACAATACGTTCTGAGTAATCGCTTACACTGCGAAAGTTACTTTAGTGGTCTAAAGTCGTCCTGACACGATGGCTGGATGACATTAATAGATAAAAACAATTTGTATGGTTTATATATAATAACTAGCTATTCCCGGCGGTGATTCGTACTCATGATTACTTATCATAAAGCTTAACTGATACAATCATAATCAGACATCGTATTATTCATTGAGAGAAAATTTTAGCCGTATTAGAGTGTATGTCTATATTTTCCAATGCGATGGCTCTTAGCTCCAAACACTCCCTTTTATAGGCGAGAAGGCCCATGCCCAGTTATTTATTTAAGAAAACAATAAAAATTTACTAACTTAGCTAGGTAACAATAACAAGACTTGTAAAATTATCCCTTGGCGATATTTTATAAATCACGATTATTTTAAGGGTTCTCTAACTTCTGCGGAAGTTTTGCCCAGTGTGCCATTAAAAGCGGATAAACAATCAAGATTTCATAACTTCGTTTACCCGGATATACGTAAATGGGTACATTAGACTATATAAAGTTAAGTTACCCGGAAAATTCGGCTCAAGTGCTTATGACGTAGTTGGTCAAAGGGATGTGTTTAAACTTCTCGGCCTTGAGTTGAGCCTATTATGCAAAGCCCTTTATTATTACTTGGAACCTTAGGGCGGTGTCTATTTAAAGTAAATCTAATCATCACTAATTAAATTGAAGAGTATATTCATATTCATTTTAAATATTCATATAGTTTAGAAAACATATCAGCACCACCAAGTTTCTCTTTATGAAAAGAAACTTACGTGTTGGATTGTTCTTTATAATCCTTCCTTCATTATGCTTTTCGGTAAAGGAAAACATCGTCAGGTAACCAGCCTACCGAACACCAGTGGGGCAGCGTGGTGGGTCTATGACCTAAAGGTCTTCTCTTCTGTAAGTGAGGATGCCTGTGCCCAGCAGTTAGTAGGCTGCAACTTACCTTACCTTATGATTGTTTTGCATTGGGTGAATATAATCCATTTCCAGTCCACCAGTAAAAATTCAACTGCATGTCACCAAGAAAATATACGTTTCGATACAGCAATATAGAGCAGTTCAAATTTATAAGTTCCACTATAATAATACTTATTTACATAGTTATGCGATTATATTTTCATAATATACAAATATCATTTATAACAAAAACAAACTGTTTCAATTTCATCCATTATTATCGTAGTGATATTTTTAAAATGCGGCTGCATTTGCCCAAGCGAGAAAATGATATTGGACTATTTTTATCCAAGAAAAGTGTAACAATACGAAGAGTTTTAACGGATTGGTGGGCGCAATGTTGCAAGTATTTTTTCAGTAGCAGGGGTCCTGAGTTCGAGTCCCGGCTGGATAAATTAAACATATTGAATTTTCTAATCAGTCTGTACCTAGACTCGTGGGAGGCTTAGGTAAGATCGTGTGGTTAATCAATTGCTAACAGTTTTTAATCACAAGGCAAATTCAGTTTTGCGAATTATTCATGTGCATTTGACATGGATACTACTGTATTATTCCTAAATCTTTTTAATAAAGAATAATATAATATAACTAGCTGACCCAGCAAGCGTTGTTTTGCCAAATAATTACTATTATCACTATTGAAAAATAGGGGTTGGTGATAGATACACAAAAAAATAAAAACAGAAAATTTAGTCAAAAAAATAAAAAATCAAATTTTGGGGTGGATAACCCTTAACATTTAGAGGTTTGAAAAATAGATAGTAGCCGATTTTTAGATTCACTGCATATACATAAAAATCGGTCAAGCCGTTTCGGAGGAATATGGGAACAAACATTATGACACGTGAATTTTATATATTAGACAATACACAAAGTATCTCCATTTTTTCTTGTAAAAGTGATATAGTTATAAGTATAATTTGATAAAGGATTAGTTTTTCCCTTGAAATGTATGCATATTCTTAATTTTGTTTTGTAATAAATGGTACAGTACCAATAAGTTATCAAACATAGGCGAGATATATAGGCAGTGTAAATAATGAATAATATTTAGCCACATTATTAGTAAGCCGTGTGCCTAAAAAAATTGCATTCTTTATTGTAAAATGTGGCATAACTACAGTAGTTGGACATACAGTATCGAGGACTTTTTTGTAGATCTCAAAATTGTATAATAATGTTGAAATTTTTGTTCTATCATCAATAGTTTTCCCAGCGCACGCGATGACAGTGTTTTGTGACCAATTTTTTCACATCTTGATTTATGTATTTTTATTAGAATCCCTATTTTGTTTTGAGAGAATAATATATCCTATGTCGCTCAGTGAAAATGCAGTTTTGTAATGATGAAAAATTTTTTGAAATCAATCCGCTATTTTTTGTGTAAAAACGTGACAAACATTCATACCTGCTTACATATATAAAAACACAAATGTTCCCTCTTTATAATATGACTTTAGATAAGTTTAAATAACAGGAAAAATAAGTTATATCATGGATATATTTTTACGTCTAATCATCTCGTATATATCGGTTGATTGTATGATTGTATGATTTGCCTCCTAAAATTGTTTTGATTAAAGGTCGACCATTTTTTTATTATCTAACTCTATTGCCATATCTATCAGAATAATAAACCTTTCACTATTAAATCACTTTTTAATTTCTATGGCACCAAAGAAATAGCAAACATTTACAGCGGAGCCAAATAAAGTAATGAGCAAATCATAAAATTGCCTGAAAGCCTCTCAATAATTAGAAAATTTCGCTTGAAAAAATATTCGAGAGCTACTAAAGTCGAGAAGAGCCTCGCATTAATTAGCATAGAGTTTTGCAAACTCGCTTTTCGAACTCTATAAGCGTGTGCAACTTTTATTAGCACAGTTTTATTCTTTTGATTAATTGTCGCATTACAGTTATCAAAAAGTTTCCTGCTAACTACTACTGTGTACGCTTTAAACTCTATTTCTCTACGAAACTTTTGCAATTAACAGCGTCCTAACTGAAGAGTTTCGTTTACACTCTGATGCCACGAAACACCTACAACTTAATACATTACTAGCGTTTTGTTAATTTTACTTTATATTGAACTAAAATTACTAAACTAAAAATGTCCAAAGGTTAAATTTGATATCAGTGAAAATGTCTAATCAAATATTCGTTGAAGTAACATTTTTAGTGTTTAATCTAGTGGACACAAGTTGTTTTATGTAATATATTTCAATGTTGCTGAAGAAATTAAATTAATAGACCGTAAAGCAGTGAAATGAGAGTGATTGTGTATTTAAATGATTGAGTTAATATTATACTTTCATGTTCCACT
The DNA here is from genome assembly GCA_015832385.1 of Elymnias hypermnestra. Lineage (NCBI taxonomy): Eukaryota > Metazoa > Arthropoda > Insecta > Lepidoptera > Nymphalidae > Elymnias > Elymnias hypermnestra. The sequence goes on along the minus strand of JACTOM010000117.1, from coordinate 1,659,953 downwards.
ACCCTCAGGTTGTTAACAATAATAGCTCCGTAAATGTATGTATATTTATTTATACGCCAAAAAATAAGTCACAATAATAATAAATTAAAGTTAGTATAGATAGAATACCTTATCCATTTGGAGAGATCTCTTCCAGAACTCCAGAAAGTGGAAGAATATATAAAGCATTTGGTGTAGATGTAGAAATTGTTTTTTTTATGGCTGAAAGCTAAGCGCTTGACTGTGCTCTCATCTGATGGTAAGTGATGATACGGTTTAAGATGGAAGTGCGCTAATCTGGTGTGAGGCGAAATACCTCGTACGGTTTCTACGAAGTATCGTACCGGAACACAAATCTTTTTGTTTTGGCGGTCTGTCTTTGCTCGGCACAGACAAATAAAAAATACAATTTCTTAAATTCGTCCTACCGGGGATTGAACCCGGGACCTCTGCTAGCAAGGCGAGTACTCGCACCACTGCGCCAGCGAGGCCGTCAAATGTTACAAGATCTCAGATCATTGTCATTAAACTGATGTCATGATACGTAAATGTATTTTCTCTGCAGTTCTAAGTAATTATGTTGATTTACTACAGCTTCTAAAAGTCTCAATTTAAAAATCAAGGTCCATTCGTCTTAATCTAGGAGCTTACTGCAGTCAATTTCTTAAGTAAGTTCGAGTAAAAAAAGACGAAAAAGCAATATTCTAAAAGCCATTCAATTTAAATTTCAAAGCTTAGACAAAATAAATTCTGAGAGCAAGGTTGATAAATCTTGTGGTTTCGAAGGTTTATCTCGCACGAGAGCCTGAAAGCCCGCATTTGCATATGCTAACGTCAGCCATGCTCCAACACCTCAGATGCACAGCCTTTGTTCACACCAACTACCCTCAAACGTCTTTTTGCTTTAGCATTCGACGGTGCATTATTAATTTTTCCGTTCCGATTATTTCAAATTTCGATAGATTTATTTTGAATTTTACATTTTATGAGTATAAGTTAATGTGCGCGAGTGCTATGTACAAATAGAGGGCATTTCAAAAGAATTCCCATCAAAAAATTGTTCTGTCAAAATGAAGGTGTTTTTTTTTTTAAAGTAATATATAAGGTAAAAAAAAGGTAAGTAGCAGCCCATAAGTGTCCCACTGCTGGGCACTGGCCTCCTTACTCAGATGAGAGAGCTTTTTAGAGCATGGACCCACCACGCTGCTCCATTGCGGATTGGCATGCATAGTACACGAGTGTCCGACACAACTGGACCGACGGCTTAACGTGCTCTCCGACAACTTCCCAACTTCTGTCAAATTTTGAGAAAATCCCAATAGAAAACTCAATATCGGCTTTTGACATGGCACGACTCGGGACTCGAACCCTGGACCTCAAGTCCGTAGTCGAACATGCTAATCACTAGACCAATGAGGTATACCAAATATATACATATATAATAAGGTTGAAATTATTTTTTTTTACTTATAGTGGATAACGCTTGATGTCAACACAGTTTTTTCTAGTTAAATTGTGTTTTACGAAAAATGTTACGTATCATACGTTCATATAAAATAAAAGGTATTACTCTATTTTTTTCATTCCTTCTTAACATTACTCATAATTTAACCGTTATACTTTAACAGCACAGAACAAATGTTTTTCTTGTTAAAAGTTTTGTAAATGCCGTCTTAATATATTTACAAATTCATTAGAAAATGATCGGAGATAACAATAGGTATACGAAATAGTTTAATATTTAATTCGATTTTACATATTCGATTTAAAGTAAAAAAAAATTGCCGTATGGATAAATGAATAGATTTTGTACGAGTTTCAAACCCTTGACTTTGCGTATTGTTCTGTTTCTGTAGGACTTTTCATTGCCTTTTTACGACTGTATTCTCTGCATGATAGTCGATATTCCGGTTTGTATTGTAATTTTTAGAATGCTTTTTTCCACGAGACATTTCTCGTCTTTATTTCTGCATCGATGCAGTTCCAATATTTGTTCTTTTTATTGAGGTTTCAGAAATATTTTGCTACATTTTTTCATATATTTAAACGCATTTATAAAATTATTAGCTACGTTTCTAATTGTGCTAACGAGACCATTGGTCGCAAAAGTTTATGATGTGAAAAAAAGATATAACTGGCATTAACTAAAACTTTTACAGTTGGCTGTGTTATGCCTTTTAGCAGGTCAGGATAAACATGTTATAAACTGCACAAAAAATGTTGGAGTTCATGATATTGTATGGATATAGAGAGTGCCTTAGGTTTATGCTTGGTCGCGAACTTTCATAGATCCTTGTATGCTTTACTTTCCCATTTTAATTTGTATGCTCAGTAATTCTGACTTTCTTCATATCCTTTATTGTAGAATTAACAATTTCTAATGTTTAGCAGAACTGGGATCAAATTGAAAAACTGTGCTAAAATGATATAATAATCGTAATATTGCGTCTACATCATTTGACAAGTTTTTTGATGTCAATGCCCCGTACTAGATAAAATTTTAGGGCATACAAAAAGAAATTATAAAGAAAATACGCCGAGACGAGTTGCTAAACATAAAATAGTGAATGTAAATTGGAAATGTCATCTATATTGAAACTGTGTCACCTAGTACTGTGCCACCTGTTGTATGACGCTAATAGAAATTATACTCTTCTAGTTTGTGTAACTGTAATACAAAAATAGTTTTTAAAGTCAAATCTTATGCCGTTTAGCGCATTTCTCTCAAATTCATTACACAGAATCATCGTCATCATCTCTATATCTATATAGAATATAATAAAATACTTTTATTCATCATCTACTCTATTTCAAATACATTGTTTTACTTTTACTGATGTTACTTGATAGACACATAGATAAATACTTTATTGAAAGAAAGAAAGAAAGAAGGAAAATAAATTTATTCTACATTGCATGCACAATCGTCAACAAAAAATAAAGAAAAAATACAATTATTTACAAACAAACTTAAATTATTATTGTTTAAATTATTATTTTTTTAATATTGCACATACAATATTTAAAAAAAATGAATTTGCTGGAAAACTTAAATAATAGTTTAAGAACCACAGCGTGCAAAGGCGGTCTTATTGCATACGTAATGTCTTAATAGACAACCTTTGCGTAAAGGAAACTGTTTTTTTAAATTAAAGCAGATGGCGCGACAAAAAATAAAGAGTACTTAAAATAAATTCATAAATTTAAACAAAATTATGTTTTTTAATATTACTTTGTTAATAATAAATCGTATCTGTCAACAATTGTAAAGTAGCATCTGTAGAAAGTTCACATAAAAGAATTGAAAGGTTATTATGAATGACTTTTATACGTCACTGCTAGAAAGTTTAAGGATTGACTATATTTTTTAAACAACTTGTTTGACGTATATCATCGATGTTCTACGATACGGTTAACGATAAGTCTCTTATTCATAAAAATATACACCGACAAGGTTGTGAATATTTGTGACAAGTATCTCTTTTACACGCGTAGGTGCTTTTGTAAATATCAGAAAATGTAGTCGTCAATCTTTCACCACGATCGGCTCATATATTCGATGTCGTGCGAAACGTTTCATATGTTAAGTTTATTGCGTCATAAAATCACAATATATGCGGGAACGTAAATAAGAAACAATACTTTTTTGCATAAACATATCTCCTATTGCGAGGAACTGAAAACGTGCGGCGAAAGAGACGTGTGTTTACCATATATTTACATATCTAGGACGCGATTGTTCACGTGAAATTAGAGGAGATAGCGTAACGTAACGAAATTTGAGGAAAGTGTGTTATAATACAACATAAATTATTGGGGTAGAGGAGATATTAGATTATACAAAAACTGAATATAAAACGAGTTAATGTAACATCATTTGCTCTTATTGTCAACGTTAGGAACCGTTGTAATGTCTTCATAAAAGTGGTAAATACAAAACGTATATCAGTTCGTATTAGTCGAAAGTCTTTGCAACGCAAAGTTATACACTGTTTGATCTCTGTAGTACAATAGCGAGTGATGGTTTGATTTTCGACAAAAAATTTTTAGGTTACTTTTCTGTATTTGGAATTGGATTATAATTCTAGAATAACTTGTTTATACTACTCAGGAAATAAATTTATAAGAACTATGACATACGTATATATGTAGTATTCTTGAGACCGACACATGTGATTTTTCAAGTGAAACTTTAAGCACATGAAGGTAACTTTTTATAGATGATTAATGTCCCGAAGATGTTCAGCGTTTTTTATGCTAATTCGTTTAAAGGTTAGGTAGCTTTAATATTTACAAATAACATTGGTATTTTAATTTGCGACTCGTCATTGAATAATTTAATATACTAATTTCATGAAATAAAAATATTTTATAAATTCTCTTTTCTATATTTTAAATACAAATACTAAGTTTATATTTTCTCATATTGACAAAAAAAACATGTGGCATTTTTATTTACAAATCGTCATTTGAGACTTGAATTTATTATTTGTATTATTTTTCGACACTTAACATTTCACTGACGGTTAAATTCAGTAAATACCTAACATATCTTCCTTTTTCCCTCCAAGTCTCAAAAATCTAAAGTTTTAAATTTGTATAAATATAAACAAGACTTAAAAATTAGTTTGCCAAAGAAGTTTCATGTGTACTTTAAATTTTGTATGTGTTCAGGTTCATAATTGTCAGTTCAATTCGATAAATTTTGGATTCACTCATATTTCCACGGGATTGGGAACTACATTGGTGACACTTCCAGGGAAACAGATAGCTCGTATGTATGAATATGATTTCAAGTCCATGAAAAGAAACTTGTATTTTTTATTTTATCTATTTACTGCACCATATTTACAAAATACATATATAATAGACTTAAACTAAATTAATTATTGTACAAAAGGCTGCCTTAATGTATAGTATAAACAAAATTGGCTATATTTTAGTAGAACGTAAATGTATTTTTATCTACAGATTTTTAAATGTTAAAAACCGTTGGCCAGAGTGTTCTTCTAGCTACATAAATGCATAAATTTATAAAGTCCAGTAAAGCTCACATTTGCCTGACTAATAAAGTGCACGCTATGCAAATATACAATTCACGTGGACAGCATTAGCATCCGGATGAGAAATATTAACAAAAGATGGTAATAATTGCACGAGAACGCTTTGTATATGGGACTTTTTCAATAAATGTTCTGTACATTGTAAATAAATATCCATAGAAAAATCGGGATTAATTTATCTCGTGTGTTTTCGCGGCATTCATTTTAAAAACTACTAATATTGGGATGATATAAATAACTAGTTGAAGTCCGCGTTTTCACTCCCGCATTTCCCAATTTTGTAGGAATATTGGGAAATACGTAAAAGTAAATGAGGTTTTAATGTCTATAACGAGCATAAGTAGAAACTTTTTTGTTAGTTATATATAATATAAATTATAAGGTTATAAAATTAAATTTGCAATTAAAAAATAAAGTTTATCGGTGTGAAAAGGTTTTGTAATGCAATATACTAATCATAACCTTTTAAAACCAATTAGTTCATTATTTTAAGTTGGATTATAGACACTAGTTAGATACATAAAATTTACAATCAATTCCTATCCAGCAAACTCAGGAAATTATTACACAGAAAGAATCTTTTAATCCATTTATGCACTGTACAGTTTTTCGCAATTACGATTATTAATTACTTTAATTTGAATATTGCTGTTTAAACATGTTACTGTAAACGCTGTTTTAACATGTAGTGGCTTCTACTTTAAGGCTATTATTAAAATAATGTGTTTGAACTTGAATGGAGGAATAGAATATTAGAATAGTAATTAATGATATCACGGATCGGAAATTTGAACAAAAAATATAAATGGATAATGTCAGTTAATAATAGTAGGAATTGTTTCAAACCTCTAGTTTAATTTCTGAAAACATAATGTATGAATTCTCCGTTTCTACGGTAACCCTAATATTTGAAAATCAGACGACTATGGGCAACCGTTATGTGCTAAGTTTGTTATCACTTCGCGAACTAATTTACAACACAATCTTCATTTTGTTGGGTTATTGCCCTTTGTATAGTCGCAATTTGTACCGTTAAACTTTACAAATAACGTTTTTAAACTATACCATACGAACAAATATTGCATAATCTATCTAGATACATGAACGATCACTCATTCACTCATTTTGATTAGTGATGACTGGTGTAGATTTGGCATTGGCAGAGGTTCCTGGTTCATTCCCCAAAATAGCGAATTTAGGAAATTGTATTTTTCTTTATTTAATTGTTTTTATATTTAGTTCAATTTCGCGTGATTTCAATCTTAGATTGTATCATCATTTACCATTAAGATCATAGTCAATTCCTATGATATCTTATACGAACTTCTTAAGGTCATTAAATCGAAAGAAACCTTTAAAGCTTTTACGCGAGCTTTCCATACATGTTTTTAAAAAAAATGTATTTGGACGTAAGGGAATGAAAAATGGGTGTATTTAACAAAAATGTATTATAAACTGTACTTGATATATACTCTTATAGGGACATATACAACATATATTGATATATACAACAAAAATTTGACGATTCAAAAGTGCTGTAATATGCCTACTTGAATAAAGATATTTTGACTTTGACTTTGACTTTGGAATGTGTGAAGTAATAGTAAGAAAGGTTTAATTGTTCCCTTCTCTGTAAAGAGGGAAAGAAGTTCAGACTAAATGGCGTAAGAACTGACTTAATTGTTTTCAATATAAGTAAATCTCAAGTCATTGTCTTCATGAACCGTTTAGTTAATGGAGGAATTAAATTGCATTAATATTATAGGTTGAAGCAGACGCAATCTTTAACGGCTCACATAAAGTAGAACATCTCGTGTGTTTGCGCTTGGGAAACAAGATAAGAGCGTGGTAACTTTACGTAACGCGAGTGCAGATGGGATCCTTTAATCCGTCTCGGTGTGTTAATAACTCACGCGAAGTTTCCCTCCCTCTTTAAAATGATGATAATACCGTCTATCTAAATATACAAGACCCAAAAGATGTTTCTATATATATCCTTTATAGTATTCGAAACGATGTGCCACAAACAGGTTTCATTAAAAAGTCAATAATGCAAAAATGGCTTTAGACCAATAAACTCAGTCAATCACTCATCACAAGATGAGAATAAAACAGGCACGAGATGAGATTGATATGACAATGAAGTGGGAATGAAATGGAAAATGATATGTAAATGAGAATGTGATAAATATGCGATGATATTGCGATGAGAATGCCATAAAAATGGGATAAAAATTAGACGACATTGAGACGAGAATGCAACGAAAATGAAATGAAAATAAGACCAGAATAACAGGACACAAATATAGATTTATCAAAATGATTCCTATCTAATTGTTAACTCTTTATGTATTAGTACAGATTTCCCAATATGTCCATGGTATCAGGAAATACATTAGGGACACTGTGAAGAACAGCTCTAAGAAATATAAATACAATATTAACCCATAAACTCTGGTTTAATGCCTGACTCGTCAGGATTTCATGAAAAGTGTATTTTTGAATACCTTTAAATGTATCCAAGTGACGGTGCCTTGACAAGGAACAGATTCCCCTTATTGAAGCTAAAACTATGAATATAAAATTTGGACAATTAGCTTTTTTTTAAATCTACACTTCGTAACTTGACAAGAAGCGATTTTTAAAAAATGAAACAATGAATTTGAGTGAGTGAATCCTACTAATTAAAAATCGTACAGGATCCAACAGAAATCTTTACCGATTGTATCTGAATTTTCTATGTCATGTGTATATTCTTAGAACATTAGATAGTCAATCAAAGCTTTCGGTGATATTTTTATTTGAGGCAAACTGGCACTGTCAAATAACTATATAACTGAGAGTCTTGAAAAGAAAATATTGGTTTTTGTTGACAAGTGATTTTAATATTGAACAGTTAATAATTTGAATGAATACAGTACGATTGCCACTGGAAATGTAACAACAACGATATTACAATAGGATTTTATAAGATAAACATAATAAAATGAATAAGAAAAAAGACGGATAATTGATATTTAGAAAATTTGAATATTTTCAATGTCTATAAAACGAAAAGTGCTGGACAAGGTTTTAGTTGTGCTTTATATTCAAGTGAAATCGGTAACTTGTTTTCTAATGTGGCGCGTTTTTAAGGAGATCTGTAAACATGACTAAATTTGAAGTATTTAATAGCGAAATAACAATAGAACCGCTCTCAGGTACATGGAGCAGCCGCCACGCTGTCTGCCCGAAGTGCACAAATGAGGGGGGGAAAAGATGCAAGGGTGAGGAGAGGAGAAAGCATCGCCGTAAAAGCTTCGCCTTTTACAATAGCGCACGTTTTCACTACATTGCGTTTGCTCGGATCTTATTTCCAATGAATTTCTGTTGCCATTGAATTGATTCCAGCATTGACTACCGTAGTCTGGAGCGATAAGTTATCTTCCAACGTCGATGGAAGTAAAACGGCTCGTTTTATTAAATGTAAATTCGAAAACGGTAATGTAAGAGTATTGTGCCTTTCTCAAGACGCGACAGGAGGAAAATGCAACGTTGAAATCAGTTTTTATCGTTAAAAGCTTTTCACTGGGGAACAATCTCACCTGGACGTGTTTATGTTAATTATAAAACATACTGTATGTTTCCGCAATGTCTACCGCGGAATGCCCGAAATCGTGGAAAAATGGGAAAATCTATAGTTTCGGACAAATCGGTTAGTTATGTGCACTACCTCATGACAGAAATCAAATTTATTATATGGATAATCAAGTAATATAAAACATTAAAGTCAACTTCTCAAACTTATTACATACTATCAATGCCCCGCGTATATACCGATCTCGCGGCATTGGAAATTCTATTAAGTCGGGCTACAGATTTATTTTAGTTATCTTAACTATTAGTTTTATTTAACTTAGCTTTTGATCCTTCCTTTCAGATTATTAGATACACACTTACATTCATAATCTAATCAATATACAAATTTTACTTTACATCGTAAATATATCTAACTAATACATTTTTAAATTGGTAACTTCATTTAAAAATACAGGTATTAAATTATTTTGGATTTCAACGCGGTAATGAAAGAATTGTTTAAATCGCTCCAGTAATGTTTAGTTTGATTATGATGAATTGTTAAAAATAAAAACCGTATAGGTATATCGGTGGGTTGCATTGGTATCCTTGGAATATGAGCTAACTCATCAGTCGCAGCCCCAGTTGTAAAGGTCGCTACAAATTTCTTTGGATTGACATTTTAAAATTCGTTATATCTTTTGAATGGAACGTCCGATTTTAATAGTTCAAAAAGTATATTACAGGTATTGAAACGGTCTTTAATAATGTATTAATAAGATAACTATTAAAGCAGAGGTATTAATAATATGGTTTAATATTTTTGTAGATATATGCCGATTTATTTGATCACCTTTTTCACACCTTGGATTACATCAATGCATTTTCATTAGGGATCTCCACATTAAAAAAAAAAGTAATATAGCCAATGTCGCTTAGAGTAAATGCAGCTTTATAATGGTAAAAAAGTTTTTGAAGTCGTTCCAGTATTTATTGTGGGAAAACGTTACAAACCTACATGCATATTTACATAGAAAACCGCAGAAGTGTCTTCTTCATTATATTAGTTTAGATAAGGAAACCTTCATGCATTTGACGAGAGCCTTCAAAAGATGGCAAAGTACATTTTTCGCAAATCAAACGAAAAACCCCCGTCCGGTCCGGTCGTGTCGGATTCCCGTTACATCGGACTATGAAAGTACACTTTTGTACTATACCTGCCAATCCGCAGTTGAGCGGCGTGGTGGGTCTATGCTCTAAAATCCCTCTCTCCTATGAGTAATGAGGCCTGTGCCTAGTAGTGGGACGTTAATGCGCTGCTACTTACTTCATTTTATACTAAATGAAAAATGGAAAATATCTTAACCTTGATAACTTACTAAGTTGGGTTATTCGTGCATATTTAACAGAGAAATAATTATCAACAAGTCATAAATTAATTACAATTATAAAGGGGAATATAAGCTAATAAATCTTCTAGAGTGTCAGATGTATATAGATATATCTCGTGTTCATAGAATGAGACTAATGTTTGAGAGTTTGATGCAAGTAATATGGTAAGTGTGACTCAATAGGAGAAATATAAAAAAGAATATTCACCCTATTAAAAATATGAGAGGAATGCTTCTTTTAGAACATATTTCACAAGGCTATATTGTGTACAAGGCTTGCGAGTTGCCCTGACAACCGACATCCGTTTCCGTTTTTTGTTCCCGCCCGTGTTGGAATTTTAAAATCGTTGTTCTTTAATAATGAACGAAAACAAGCACCCTTAGATAACAAAAGTCAGACTACAATCTTTATATTAAACTATCACACAACAATTCATTAAGGGAGAACATAAAAGTAGTGGGCAATAATCATATTTGCTTATTTAGATGTGTATCTATGTATGTCCATTAAATCATATAACTGTAATATGTACGTATATAGGTAGTTTATATATGTGTATTGCACATATCAATCTTGCATGTGCTTTTCTAGTAGTAGTAATTATAATAGGTTGCTCCATTGCACTTACCCAGTACTTTCATGAGCTACGATTTCCATGGTTGTCTGGAGGAGATCGCTTCAAGCGAAAAGACCGCCTTTGTACACTTTTATCTACAATATTGTGACTCTCTATTTTGACTCTGTATTTGTGCTATAAGAATATTATAATTCGACGGCCTCGCTTTTTTAGCAGAGGTCATGACTAGTTACCACCAAATGAGGTATACCGCCTCTTAACTTACTTCTGTCATAAAATTGTATCATCGCTTACCATCAGTGAGATCACAGTTGAGCGTTAATCTGCCGGCAATAAAGAAAATATTTCATTTTTGGGTAAGATGGAAACTTGATTACTTGGTAAGAGGTATTTTGTAGTTCAACACAGCATTATAGCGGAATGCTGTGGTGATCAGTTCAAAGTTAGACAATATAGAAAAAGCAATTGCCAAAATTTGTCTTACCGGTAATCGAAACTGTCCTAAATTCTCCGTTAACAAGTACTCACACAGGTGCACCAAGGAGACAGTCTAAAGACGTGTATTTTACCGAACAATATATCAAAATTACAACATTTTAGGTAGTAATCACGTAACCGGAAACTCATCAAGTCCATTCGATGTATTACTAATTTACCAACTCTGCTTCTGAGAATATTACTATCACGATAAGAAGCAACAATAACACCAGTTTAATGATATACCCATACAACAATTTCTTAGCCCTTTTTTCGGACTTTGCATCACAAAAGAGAGAAGGAGAGGGTTGAAGAGAGATTTAATCAACAGATGCTAAATGTTAACACTTCAACAGGATCAATATCTTCATACATAACTGTTACGTAATTTTAACCGACTACGCAGCGCATGCAATGAGAATGCTCATAGGGAGTAAATTTTCTTTTTGTTCAGTTCTTTGTTTTTGTTCAGCTTCTATTGGTCGTGACGTCCTAGCAGTATAGATTCGCAGCACAATTATTTAAAAATGTAATATAACGGGATTATTTATTAGTAATAGGACGGATCTTTTCCTGTACGTTTTATAGGTAACCTACTGTAAATTCCAGTGACGTTACCACATATGGAAAATCTATGTTTGGATGAGATTATGAAAGGACTTATTTTGCAAAATTTCAAGTAAAATATGAATACTTTGTAATGAATGAGAGAATTGAGTAATCTAAAATCATTACCACCTTTCTAATGAAACCGATTATAAGGGCTTGACTTGGATTCTTTAAAAGTTGTATTCAGATTCAGTTGCATTCGTATAAACCAAAAGATATTACAAGTAATAAAAAATTATACCTAGTTTACTTAAAGGAAATCTTTCTCAAGAGTCATCTTTACTTTCCGTCTCCAGGAGAGCGATCAATTTCACGGTGAGAATATCCTATGGTTGCTATAGCAACGGCCCGTGTTCCCCTTGCGCCAACTATAAAGTTAAATATAAGTATATGTACTTTTCTTGCAATACCGACCCTTATTATTATGAGAAAATTTAGAACTGTATGTGCCTAAAAGCTAAAATGGTTTTGCGGTTTTGCTCGGCTTTGTAAGGGCTCTGGTTACGATGCCGGTTGAAAAGGGACCGTACTCTACGTTGCAAAATGAAATTTGGCTAATTTAATACGCGTTATATATTAACACTTCCTCAGCCGACATAACAAGGACGTAATTACATTACATAGTTTTAAATAAAAATTTATTAAAGATTCTAAATTCTGGTAAAATGATTTGCTTTGAAATTCCTGAACAACACTTTATGAAAATAACTGGAAAGTTTTAAGTCATTTTCTTTGTCCATAGACATTTGCAATAGCCTTTGAAATGCAACATTGTGGCTTGTTTAAAAATCTTTAACTTTCAAGACATCAAAAAGTCATCAAATCTTAGAAAGAATTATCAGTTTAATGTGATATTCCAATTATAAATATTATTACAATGATGTGCTATTCATAATAATCGGGTATAGATTCGTAAAGAGTGGGTAACGTTTGCTTCTACTCATATAACGAAAAACTAGCAATAATAATAACAACCCTGGTAATACATATTTCCCTGATAAATATTTGTATATGAAATATGCTCTTACGCAAAATGAGGAAAACTGGATTATACGAAATCCTTTTACGCAAGACAATAGATAATATTTTCTTAACTTGAAATATTGTAATAGACATACCATCTTACATCGAGTAAAGGCTGGGATAAATAATATTTATATGAATGCATATATTTTGAGAGGGAAACAATTATATTTGATTGAAGTATATATTGAACATGACTTCAGGCTGCAGAGGAAACCCTTTTAAGGTCTGCAATAAGCTTTTTGCCCAGCGAGATCTGTGAACTGTTAAATAACTGTACTTTTCGGCGTTTTAAATTAATGTTTTACACTCTTGGATATATTTAACTATACAAATAGCTTTTTAAGTATTGATATACAAATAAATTTTATTTATACAAAATAAAGACTGCCTCATTGGTCTAGTGGTTAGCATGTTCGACTACAGACATGAGGTCCTGAGTTCGAGTCCCGGGTCGGGCCAATTCAAAAATCAATATTGAGTCTTCTATTTAAGATTTTCTCAATATTTGCCCGAAGTTGTGAAGTTGGCGGTGTGCTCCACCCCCGTGCCTCGGAGAGCACGTTATGCCTTCGGTCCTGCGCCTGATCTCTCTCTGGTCGTGTCGGTTTCCTGTCATATCAGACTATCAGACTGAAGGAATAGAGAGTACACTTGTGTGCTATGCCTGTCAATCCGCAATGGAGCAGCGTGGTGGGTCTATGCTCCAAAAGCCCTCTCACATGCGAGCGAGGAGGCTTGTGCCCAGCAATGGGGCGTTAACAGGCTGCTACTCACTTTTACTTTACTTTAAAGAATAAAGCGCCTAGTGTTTGAGCATTTTGAAAACGTGTAAAACGCCTAGACATTTAAACACTGCAAAGTTACTTAAGAGAGGGCCTTTACACTAAAGTTTTCGCTCAAAGAAAAGATGTTAAGCGCTTTCGCACTAACACTAGGTTACTGCCTGCGGGTGTAGAGCGGCCCATAACACTTCTAACACATGACACACGGACAGCATCTTTATACTTCAGGAAATATGCATTCTATAGCTTAGGGATGTCATATGTCCTAGTTTATTCTTGCAGAGAGTACGAGATTTCGTTCAGCGATTACTTTTTACTAGCAGTTTTTCGCTACGTCACCCGTGTTTTTGTGAAAATATGGGGTTTAGATACAATATTTGTACTGCAGAAAAGGGCTGTTCGTGTGGTTTATTTTATCTAGATTTATAATATGGGTCCCGCCAAGAGTGTCGATATGAAACAAATTCGGAGCAATGAATATAATGATAGTTCACGGCGTAAACATATTGGAAATAAATTATAAGCAACAAAAAATATTGACACTTTTACAAAAAAAAAGTAAATGCACCTAATATAACTTAAGAAATAAAAATAAATCGCTTTAGATTCCAGTAGGCTACATAAAATTGACAAATCATTCTAGGGTAATTGTATATGTTTCTATAACAAGTTCCCAGAAGAAGTTACAAAGATGTCTGTAAGTAAATTAAAATCTTTTATTTAAAAAAAAGGTTATTGAGAAATCATTCTGTAACTTGAAGGAATACTTAGAAGACAATAAAGCGTAGGAGTGAATGAATTGCTTTATATATATCAATGAATTATTCATTATATCATCGTAGTTATATGTTCTTGTTGTCTAAGACATCTTTTCTCGTAATTTCATAACTGTGGGTGCCCGCAAGCGATAAAGGGCACCGCGTAGTAAAGTGAGCCCCACTTTGAGTGATTTTTACGGGACTTGAACACATCGCGTTAGCGTTCGAGCGACAAATAACATATCTGCGACATATGTAACAGCAGTCACAGATAGAATACGAAGTGGTGTGAACATTGTTTTAGTTATCTGATATGTATATTTACATTTACAATTGTCATATATACTTTTTTATTTATTTATTTGTTTAAGGACCACCAGTAGTTACTACACTTAATGTCTTAAAATAAAAAAAACTTACATCTATAAATTGTTGAAGTGTGCAACTTTTTAAGGTAGCCACAACATGAGTTAAAATTAAATTAGTCTAAAAATACAATAAAATATAGATTATATAAAAATTTAAAAAGTTTAAAAAAAAATTAAAATTGAAAAATAAATGGCTATTTATGCTTTTATTCAGAAACCCTCGCATCCCTCAACAATTCCGTAACTCGATTCCGGAAGTGTTTATAAACTACTAATAGCTGTTTCCCGAGACGTTACTCCTTATAATATCAGCTGTTTGCGAGAGGAAGTCCCGTCAAAAGCAGGCCAGATGCTTTTAGAGAATAGCCTAAACTTAGGCAAACAAATACTACCAAACGGAGCATGAAAGGAAATTACATGCGAATGTTGAGATAGATGTGTCGAGTGATAAAATTAAACGAGATTAGGAATAAGTATATTAGAGGAAGTAGCACCAAAGCTATCCTGGTATGGACATGTCATGAGAAGGGAGGATAGCCATGTATGCAATAGGGCCCGAAATATGATGGTAAGGGACAGGGCCGGGAAAAGGCGACCAAAAAAAGTGATGTATGAACTGTGTGAAAGAGGATATGTGTGTAAGAAAGAAAACAAGAAACATTTATTCTGTAATGGTGTTACAAAGAGTATTCTTAATCTAGCTTTGCATCGTTATTGTCTGTAACACAACCTGGAAAAGCTTCACAGCTCAGCAATTGTCAAAAACAGTTGGTAAAAGTTGTAAGGGTTGTGAATGTAGAAATGACAGCTAATAGAGTGAATTGGCGAAAGGAAACATACTGTGCCGAACCCACCTAGGGGGATAGGTGGGTTCGGCACAAAATGATGATGATTAATGAAAAGCTAATTATATGTATAAATTTTCTACAAAAAAGTATTATGTGATTTTCAAAAGTATCTGTGATTTTATCTGTTCTTGTTAAACTCAAGAACGGTGACTCCAACCTTAATAAAAATGGGTATGTATTAAATAATATTATAAACAAACAATACTTTTTCAATTCCTATTAATAGATAAAATATTCCTTTATTCTTCAACTAAAGTTCAAATACCTTTGTTTACCGATATTGGATTACACTTTTCTTAACACAGTTTTTTTTTCACTAAAATGTTAATTCTTATTTAAATTTAATTAAGTTAAAGTTATTTAATTAAATTAAATTAAACTTAAGTTTTATTAAGTTCGTCTTAGATAGCGTAACAATTAACGAATATTTTTAAAAAATAATTATTTTAAAACCAATGTACTAACAAATGGATTATTATAAAAGCACATTAATTTGCTAATGGTATTACAATTATCTCAAATAATAGGTGTTCATATTTTTAAACTTAATTACACAAAATTTGTTCTTGATAAGAATTGAGATATCAACTTGATTTTAATTGAAAATAGCCCTATGGGCTTCTTATAGAGCCACTTCAACATTATATTTATTAAACACAACAAACTTTTATGAACTGGCACGTTGCCGAATATTCTTACATTTCCTCCAAATAAAATCATGATTTATATTACTTCTCATTGTTTTATATTCATGGAAGTTTTCTATGAAGTTTTGAATTTCTGGAGATTGTCTTTAAGTATATTTTACTACATACTCGTACATTTAATATTTTATGGCGCATCAATATAGATCGTTTCCGTGGATGATTTTCATAAGCAATGTTAACTTATTGAATTACTTAATATATATGCTTAACTATCGTCAAAACATAATTGCTGCGTTCTGTTTTTGAAGACTTTTATTGCTACACTTGTACTCCAGCACGTATAAATTATAATAGCAATGTATTTTAACAAATACATACCGATAAATAAGTTAGGAGTGTCCGTTAGTAATTGCAAAGATTCAAGATAAAAGGTCCCTGGATGTTTTATCAATTAGGTGTCTAAATTTAACTTATTACATAGAAAGAAACTTTTAAACCTTTTACGTCAGCTTTAAGTAAAGTCAAGTGTCATCCGCTACAAGTATTTGAACTTGAGTGGATGAAGAAACATGATGTGATGGTTAATGATTGAAAATTTGAACAAGATTTCTATAAGGAGAGTGCTAACTGATGGTAAAAATTGAAAATGTGATGTAATTTTCTTATACTTCATTTCTCTTCTTATATAATCGAGAAAAATAAATAACAGGGACGCTAAGACAGCGAAAAATATCTTCGAGGGCACGCATTTTCCTTAAATTTATGTATCTCAAGAGACGAGGGTAACCCGAGAGGCACTTAAAAGAACGAGAGGGCATGCAGTTCGGACACTCGTAAAATAATAATTAACGGCAGGGGCAGGTGCAATTGGAAAAGAAGGAAGGAAGGATCTAATCAAAATATTCTTTGTTCAAGTAGTCCTAGCAAACTTTTGAATTTTTGTGGTGTTGGTAAGGAATCTACCGCCTGATTGGACGGTTTATTTTACCCAATAGATGTCAGCATATATATACAAATATAAAAATAAAAAAGTAAGTAGCAGCCCATTAACGTCCCACTGCTGGGCACAGGCCTCCTCACTCCGAGGAGCGAGGGATTTTAAAGCATAGACCCACAACTCTGCTCCACTGCGGATTGGCAGGCATAGTACACAAGTGCACTCTCTATTCCCTCACTCTCATAGTCCGATGTGACGGGAATCCGACACGACCGGAGAGAGATCAGGCGCAGGTCCGACATCGGGGGTGGATCACACCGCCAACTTCCCAACTTCGGGCAAATATTGAGAAACTCTTAATAGATTATCGATTTTTTTTATTGGCTCTACCCGGGACTCCAACCCAGGACCTCATGTCTATAGTCGAACATGCTAACCACTAGACCAATGAGGCAGTCGTTTATACAAATAAATAAAATATGAATACAAATAAATAAAATTAGAATTTCAAGTCATAATTGTCATTTCAAAAAATGTAATTTCTTGTATTATTTGTCACTTTAGCCGTCTGCTAATTTCTAATACGAGTTTCGACAACATTTGCATTGCCAAATAGTTGGTTCTAGAAAGGATAAGGCTACTTTATTTTAGAAAAATATAACACCGTGGGGAACAGATACCTTATACATTAAATGTTAATTGAATTGATGATATAGATAAAGGATTTCTTTATGTATATTAAACAACAACGCCGGGAAAACAATATATATAATGAAACGATTTCTTGTAAAGTCAACCCAACACAAATGAATAATGTAAAAAATTTGACTGAAAACAATTAAAAATATATCTTTATCTCCTGGTACCAGTATTCTCTAAGGCAATGAGAAATATTGGTTACAGTTTTATTCTCAGAGTTTGTTGAGTAGATATATTCAAATCTAAATAGCAACATTGTAGTACTAAAATTATACTTTTTATATACTCTCGACAGAATTTAATATCGTGCCAGACTTAAAATTCAGTGCTAAATTAACTTCATTTACACTAGTTTCAGAGTTTTCATTGCCCCAATTAAGCTCTGAGGTTTCAAACGTTATATTCCATGAATTCATAGTTCTAGAATTCAAATATAAAACAATGTTTTTAAAATATTATTTAATAAGGAATTGTGTAAGAAATTTGTACTATTGTCATACTGTAACAATGTAAATGTCCATTTAAGTATTTTGATAACGTCTTTATACAGTTATATTTCACTACGACAGTATTAATATTTCTTTGTAATAACTACATCAAATGCTATCTAGAACAAACTTTCGATACTTTATATATTTCAATAGATTACTTAATCAAATAATATTTGAAAAAATGTATTTAATGTATGTGGATGAATTAAAAAAGTATATAAGTTACTAATGAAANATGTATGTATGAAATTTGAATAAATCGAATGTCAGCTAATGGAAGGAGAACAGTTCAGGTTAAACGTTTAAAATTTTCTTTCTGTCTAGTATTTTTTTTATATAACTTGTTTTCTTTCGTTGCAAACTGCAGAAATTCGGGACGCAAATTATTTGGTTTTTAATAATAAATGTTCCTAAAAAAGCTTTTATTTTAATGACATATCTTTATCTATGGAGTTAAAGAATTTTGGCCAACAGCAAATCGTGGTAGTAGGTTTCGATTTTTGTATCAACCTAGAAAATGGATTTTTGTGGGCAGAGTACCCATTAAAAGCTAGCGAAAATATCCACAATGGTGTACCAATTGCAATTTTTTACAACGACTTGGGGCTGTACCATATACCTAGCAATATGAAGGTATACAAAAATTCTAAAACAAAATTCCAATCTTAGAGAAATGGCTGATGCACTTTGGTACGTAATAAATAGCAATCTTCAGAAGAACTTCAATAAAGAGATCATAAATAGGTACATCGATAAGGCTCCTAAAGCTTATCACCAAATACTTCACCATCACGTGAATCCGGAAACTTTAGGATAATACGAAGAACGAAGAGATGACTTAAAAGAACGAAACCTTTTGAGTTATTGAAAGTGTAGTAACGCAATATAGTGTGGTGGTTTATTCAGGCAGGAATTCCAGAACAGACTTAATCTATAAGCATTAACGTAATCTAAGCATAGATTAAGTTAAAGTATTATCACTAATTCGTTTATAAGGCTAGACCGAAATCATGTATTATAAAGCAACTCAAGGTTGTTTATAATTAGAAAAAATAACATTGATTAATTTTTTTTGCAGATATTCGAGAATCATTATCATTTTCATCACAACTCAGTGGCAAAACGGTCGCTGACTGTTGCGCACGAGCATCATGGCAGACTGGAAACAGACGACAGAGTGCGATGGGCGAAACAACAACGAGTGCTGTCAAGAAAGAAGCGGGATTTTCAGACAATACCAGACATTACCAGTACAGGTTAGATACATGTAATTATGACACTTAATGTCAGTGATGATCTACGGTTCCGAGACGTGGTCGCTGACTATGGGCCTCGTGGGGAAGCTCAGAGTCACTCAGCGGGTGATAGAGTTTCTCTGCCTGGTCGAGTTAGAAATGAGGAGATCCGTAGCAGGATCGAATTCACCAACGTAGCACTATGGATCGCGAACCGGAAGGGGCAGGGCACGTAGTCCGATGAACCGGTGGACGTTGGAGCCCCAAGGCACTGGAATGGCGACCCCGCATCGGATGTCGCAATGTAGGCAGAGCCCTCACGAAGTGACGATATCAAGAGGGTCGCCGGTTGCCGCTGGAGTCACGCGTCGCAAGACCGACCCTTTTGGGCATCATTAAGTGAAACCTATGCCCAGCAGTGGACGTCCATCGGTTGAAGCGACGACGACTATCACGGTTAATAGTATGACGGCCTCGTTGGTGCAGTAGTGCGAATACTGTGCTAGCAGAGCTCCGGGCTCCAGTCCCAGGAAGGGCGAATTTAGAAATTGTATTTTATAATTTGACTACGTCCGGACTAGTGTACCACCTAGCATACCACATACCATAAGAGGTAAAAATGCCTTTTACAAGATTAGCGAGCTTCCATCTTCAATGTCAGAAAAATTGGGACTTTAGAAATTACAGATTTAAGTAGCTTTATTACAAGATTAAAAGCGACAAAGAAGACCGAGTTAAATGTATAATCTATTATTGTAAATTTTATTTTATATTTTAAGTGTAACGCGTATAAATATTTTTTTACTTTAGCTAACTCTAACTATAAGTTTTTTCCAAGTGCGCTTTTTCTATATATTTACCTACAAATAATCACTTTATCGCCTACCCATTTATATAATTTCACTGTATTTATCAAACATGTGTTTATATGACACTTCACGACATTTTTACATATGACTATTTTGTTGAAGTTTCTTTATAGCGTTAACATCATTAACTGATGATACATAATTTAAGATTGCATCACGCTAAGCGATAATATATAAGCGATAATACCTTTGACGACCTCGCTGACGCAGTTGGGAAAATACTCCCTAACTAACAGAGAGCTCATCTTTGCGTTAATTTAGGAAATTCCATTTCCTAGATTGGGTGGTCGTACCTCCTTCCCACCTTACTAACAAAGACCTACCGCCAAATAACAGATTTGAATTCCGGTACGATGCTGTGTAAAATTGCCTCTTACCCGATTAGCGCGCTACCATCTTCGGCTGTTTCACTTACCATCAGGTGTGATTATTGCACAGCAATTGAAGCAATTGGATTAAAACAAATTTTCTCATTTGTGCGAAACCAGAACTTCTGTTACTGAAGGAACTACTTGGACCATTACGCCGTCCGCGGAGTTTTTTTTTGTTTGACAAATGTCATAAACGATTAATATTTATGTAATCTTTTACAAATAACGGAAAATTTCAAATAGCGTATATATTTTAGCTGAAACGAGATCATCCGAGCCGCTTTCATTGAAAAGAGAAACTAACTCGAAACGCGAGCTGCACTCCAGAGTGAAAGGCAGGCCTCGTTCCACAGACTCCAAGTTCCAATTAAATGATCCCAAATGGCCGCACATGTGGTACCTGGTACGTAGCAGTCCATTTTACTTTTAAAATATTATTTGCATTGCGGTATTTTTAATAGGATTACTTCGAGCTCCCGTTTGCTTGTTGAAAGTTTGTTCCGAAGTCAGCAAAGTTTATGCAAGAGGGAACTAATATGCTTTAAGGATATTGTATATTTTAACATATATAACTCTATGATATCGAGACTTACATTATAATGAGACAGGCAGAATTTGGTGAGTTTTTCTTTAAATCCGGAATATAATCTTCGGAATCGCTGCACTCATTGGGAAAGTTCTTTCACAATTTGAAAGGCATATTTTCACCCATCCCTTTAGGTTATATATTATGTACAGAAATAAAGAAAGTAGCAGCCTATTAACGTCCCCTTGCTGGGCACACACTTTCTCACTCGTAGGAGAGAGAAGTGTAGCCTGCCAGCCCGCAGTGGAGCAGATTGGTGGGTTATGACAACTGTACGAGTGTATGGTAACAGATATAAAAAATAGTGTATTGTGTTACCAATTTGTTTGTCTTAAAAAGTTCTATATGGTCGGTGATAGCATATCGTCTCTTAAGGATAAATAAAAGCAACCAAATTATTTTTAGGGTTCCGATAAAAAGCTATGCCTATTTTAAAGGAGTATTAATAAATGACCGGTTTATTATATGTCTAGAAATAAATTTATTATTAAAGTAATTTAAATAATATTAATTTTAAATAAATATTGGCGCACAATAAAAACAACTACGTTAATATAAGACTGAATTGATGACATACGATTCTGAGACTTGGTCGCTGACTATGGGCCTCATGCGGAAGCTCAGAGTCACTTAGCGTGCGATGGAGAGGGCTATGCTCGTGGTTTCTCTACGTGATCGAATCAGAAATGAAGAGATCCGTAGTAGAACCAGAGATACCGACATAGTCCTAGGAATCGCGAACCTGAAGTGGCAATGGGCGGGGCACATAGTCCGAATGGGGACGGCGGACCGGTGGACGTTGGGGGCCGAAGGTGCTGGAGTGGCGACCCCGCACCGGACGGCTCAGTGTAGGCAGACCCCCACAAGGTGGACCGATGATATAAAGAGGGTCGCCGGTTGCCGCTGGTGACACGCGGCGCAAGACCGACCGTTGTGGGCATCATTAAGTGAAACCTATGTCCAGCAGTGGACGTCCATCGGTTGAAGCGACGACGACGAAGACTGAATTCTTCCTAAATGGATTTAGATCGAAATATCTAAGATTCCCGTGCATTTCCATGTGATTTCATGGAAACTAACCTAGTGACATCGTCGGGAACAGCTACCGAATTATACGGAGAATAGACGGTGGATAAGTTTGAAGGTAACCTTGAATGATAGATGCTAATCCTTTGTTATTGGGACCGGCTACAGCCATATAGCCTCATATTTGGATACAAACTTACCCATTACTAAGCTTATCTTGCTTGATCTAAAAAGAACGCAGAACTGTTAAATTCACCATACCCACCCCGAGATACCTTATTTTCGACTTTTACAACACAAATATTTTATTTTGTCAAAAGTCGAAAACGAACTCTCCACGAAATATCATAATTTGTAATATATAATATCGTTAGTTTTTTTATGTTCTAATTATAAAACCAAACTCAATTTTCTCGACACATTAAAGATTTTCATGTACATCAATCTTTCTATAAAATTTTGATTAAAAAAAGTATTACGCGCAAATTGTTTACAAAACTACCAGAATAATATACGATGTCGGTGTATGTTTTAATTTCGTTAATGCAATGTCATACATTATAAGACATCTGGGTCAAATGAATTGATATGATATAAAATTATTTCATCAATAACGAATTTGTATCGTATTACGACGTTATAAGGCATATCTGTTCATCCAAACGCCGTTTGTTTGTATTTTAAAAAATGCAAGCTCTCTCATGTTGTAGAGGCACTTATAACTCCGAGATTCACTGAATAGAATCTAACTCGTTTTTCAGATTATGAAAGTAAATTCTAAAGTAACATAGCTAGCTCGGTTCTATTCAGGCAAGGAGGTTGTATAGATTTCTATTTGTAATAAACTCTTTCAATTCTATATTAAAACAATATTAAGTGGTATTTACTGTTAGCAGAAGCAGAAAATCGACTATGAGTTTCTTTTAATATCAGTAATATGTAGTTTGTGAACAATTTAGTAACGATTTTAGCTGTAAAAAGTAAGTAAGTAGCAGCCCATTAACGCCCCACTGATGGTCACAGGTCTCCTCACTCCGAGGAGCGAGGGTTTTTAGAGCATAAACCCATCACGCTGCTCTACTGCAGATTGGCAGGCATAGTACACAAGCATAGCAAGGCATAGCACTCTGTATTCCATCACTCCCATAGTCCGAAGTGACGGGAATCCGACACGACCGGAGGGAGATCAGGCGCAGGACCGACAGCTTAACGTGCTCTTCGAGGCACGGGGGTGGACACACCACCAACTTCCCAACTTCAGGCAAATACTGAAAAAATCTTAATAGAAATCTCAATATTGATTTTTGAATTGGCCCGACCCGAGGCTCGAACCCAGGACGTCATGTCTGTAGTCAAATATGCTAAACACTAGACCATTGAGGCAGTTTTTTTTTATTTTAGCTATATAATAGTTTATCTTGGAATACGACTCAACAGTTTGGAAACCTCAATATCTCAATTTATATGAAAATAAATTGAGAAAATACAAAATAAATTCATTTTCATCATTTATCGTTACATTATAGACAAAGTTACTCTGGCATCACTTACAAAACTTATAGGAACAAGAAGAAAAATCAGTGACCTAATATTGTTATTTAAAATTATTTATAACTTAGACTTAGACTGTAAATTTCTCTTGAACAATATTTATTTCAAATATCCCAGGAACGCCAGTGTAAGGCATTAATCTTTGTTTTTGAAACTTTCACCTTTGACAATGCCAATAATATATTCGTTTATTATGCATGTCACAATTACAATGAAAATTATAACTGTGTTGATATTATGCAAGACATAATGTTTAAGGATGGTCTATATCAATCTTTAGTATAAAATTATTTTGTTCTTTTATAGACATTGTATTTTACATAAAATAACTCTCATATACTCTTCTAATATTTTATAACTATGTATTTGTCTTAGTAATTAGTGGAAACTTCTGAACTGATTTTTGTGTATTTGTAATGTAGTTTTTAAGGTATATAATAATTGTTTTTTCTCAAAAAGATAAATATAGGATATCACGTATAGACAAAAAGATAACAAACGATCAACAATTGTAAAATATAATAAAATGGCGGGAAAATTGTAACGAAATGTGTTATAATTATATTTTTTTTTTGTTTAAAGTTTTTGTGTATGTTGAGATCAATTCAAGAGAGATTTAGAGTTACGATTCGAACTAATGAAGATAGGATTTCTACATATTCCAACGACATTGGAAACTATTCAGGTGACACCACTGACGATACGCCTAAAGTTATTGTTATTGTGTTTATTTTTAATCCACTCCAGATTTAACAAATAGAAATATTCGCCGCGTATTGATTTCGCGTCTTCTTATTATTAAGTTATAATTATAGGAGATATTGTGTTATCGTAAATATGTTAAAGGATTAATTCTACCTCTTTTGTAGTTATGGTTTTTTCTTTTAACAGAACCGAGGAGGTGGTTTGGACATGAATGTGATTCCGGCGTGGCGGGAAGGTGTTACAGGGCGAGGTGTTGTAGTTACAATCCTGGATGACGGCCTGGAGACGGATCATCCAGATTTAACCGCAAATTATGTAAGTATAAAAAACTATTTTCATCTTTATTTAAACTTGTGTACGTGGTCGAACGTGGTAAATCGATTTGATGATTTTTTTTCTTGTGTTGGAAATGGTTTAGATTGACAATTGACAATGTATATAAATAACTAATTATTATCATGTTTCAAAGAAAAATATCAATATTTACAGGAGGAAATCGATCCCTAAAAAATGATCTGGGATGGACCTCTAATAGTATATATAGTATATAAATGTTGAGGCTGAACCCGCGACTTCGTCTGCGTTGAATGTTGTTTTCATTTGTTTGAATGGGTAGCATTTTCATTATTTTAGGCAAATTGCTTTACAAATTAAAAACATACGTTTAATACTACAATGAGTTAATTGCTGTATATTGCTGCAAAGAGTTTATAGTCCTCAGTTTTCGTAAAATCCGTTCTTAGCTGACCTCTATTGTCAATAGTTTACACCCCCGCAACCCCCCTTGCGGTCGGAATTTCGAGAAATATGTTCTTAGCTGACCTCTACTCGGCGAAAGGAATAATTCTACCAAATTTCAAGTCTCTACGCCTTATGGTTCCAGAGATATTGATGAGTCAATAGATACCTGGATATCTCTTTTATATATATAGATGTAATGGTTCGATAAATGTGTAGTTTTCATCAAGCTTTGAACTCTTGAGTTTTTTAAGGTTAACTTTTTCATATCTTATATAAAATTTGCTATGTAGAGACAAGTAAATTCTTTTATATATTACCATAAATATTTCTGGAAATAATTCGTTAGTCTAGTAGTTAGTATATTTTTATTATGCTGAAGTTTGGTGTTCAAATACCGCCGATTTAGCAACAACATTACTGAATAAAACATAACATAAAGGAAATCTTTCTTTCGTTGTTACACCGCATAGCTCCTGATAAAAGTAATTACATTTTAACAGCCTCGTTTGACCATCTTATTTTCACTAACAATAGTTAAGAACACAGTAAAGTTATCTTAACAAAGAACGACTATCGCTTTATATAGACATACCCATTATAAGTTAATTGATCAATCACTTAGAAGCTCGGCTATTGTTCTAAAGATACTAATAACGTAAATGAACTCTCCATTAGGTATTCACTTAATAACTTGAAAGCATGCCAACGCGCATCCACGAGCATGTAAGGAATCTATTGATAAACACGGATAATGAAATTCTCCTTATATACGTTTTCAATTATTCCATTTATTGAAAATAGGTTATAAAGCTACTGAAGATCATCACTTTTTCAAGTGAAAACTTTTATATTTTTTAAAATTTATTTATTGGAAGCCAACGTTATATACAATGATTATACTTATGCTAAATTTGATTAAATATATACTTAAGTTATAGGTTGTAAATCCCAGTTATAGGTTAACTTGGTATATAAAACATATATGTTACGTCTACAATTAAATTAAAATATTATTAAATCAAACTGCCTCATTGGTCTAGTGGTTAGCATGTTCAACTACAGACATGAGGTCCTGGGTTCGAGTCCCGGGTCGGGCCTAATTAAAATATCAATATTGCGTTTTCTATTAAGATTTTCTCAATATTTGCCTGAAGCTAGGAAATTGGCGGTGTGGTCCATCCCCGTGCTTCGGAGAGCACGTTAAGCCGGTCTTGCGCTTGATCTTTCGCCGCTCGTGTTGGATTCCCGTCACATCGGACTATGAGAGTGAAGGAATAGAGTGCACTTGTGTACTATACCTGCCAATCCGCACTGGAGCAGCGTGGTGGGTCTATGCTCTAAAAACCCTCTCTCCTATGAGTGAGGAGGCCTGTGCCCAGTAGTAAGACGTTACTTTTTTACTTTTTTTATTATTAAATCTAAAAACTTACTTATATTCATAAAAATGAAAACTAAAGAAAGGGGTGTGATAGAAAGAAAAAAAAACTAAAGAAAAAAACAACTATCTGTTCATCAAAATTTGTTTTTAGTTTATCTTTGAACGATGTGGAGGAATCGCTAAAGATATTTAGTTTTGCTTTTTTAAACATTTCATTATAGTTCTATTTAGTGTAGCATTTACTTCTATGTTGGTTTTTGAGAGTCGTGGCCTAAATTTATTATTTTTCTTTATATGGGATGTTGCGTTAAATATTGGTACAGCCAGTCTTACTCTTTTAAAAAAAATTGGGTTGTCAATGTCTCCATTAACATTTTTATGCAAAATACAAAAATCAATTGATTTTCTACGAATAAATAATGATATAGACCCATAGGATTGCAGTAGGTCATTGTAATTTTTGTGTCTTTAAAATATTTAGTCCTTATATGCTAGATGTCGAAAGAACTTTTTTTGCAACCTTTCTATTCTGTCATTATGAATATGATAGAGAAGATTCCAAATTACTGAGCAGTATTTTAGCCTGCTTCTTATAATGGAGTTATATAAAGCCATTTTGCTTGAAGATAGTTAAAATTCTTTGGTGTTTCTATAAATGAAATGTACCAATTTAAAATATCTTTTCAGTAAACTATCTATGTGCGGTATAAAACTTAATTTGTAGATACGTTAATCGATTTTTTATACTTCTTTAAGCGCGTAGTGCACTTTATTTTGTGGTTATTTAATGAGACTGAGCTGAAACGCTAGGCTATGTAACGATCGTTTGAATAAAGTCGGCTCCGTCGAATAAAAAAGCGGGAGACTTAGTCACATTCTAATCACTGATAATACATTCATTACTGCCAAGAACTTATAACCATCAAAACGAAAGCCTTTGAAATTAGATACTCGCTTTTGTTGAACAATTTACAGAATATAACACACGATATCCAGTTCACTAATCAATGCGATGCCTACCCTAATAATGCAAATGTACCTGAAATTAACTAACCATTATATAGTTAAAGCATGCCAATGCGTGAAGATATTCTAGGAATTTAATAACTGTATAATGTGTGTATAATAATTCTCGTATGTGTCAAACTTTAAAGTTGAGCCATAATTATGAAATAGTATATTTATTACACTGTTAAAGGGATACTAGAACGACCTAAAAATTTTTATGCAAAAAAAATGTTAGTACATCTACGGAACTCCAAAGAACTTTATGGAATCAAAATTTTATGGATACTCATATCATAGTAGATATGGCTTCCTTACATTAATAATTTTAAAAAAATAATAGAGTAATTGTTTAATTACTAATAGTTTCGGTTAATATTAACCTCGATTAAACTGTTGTACGAGCGATTCTAGGTAAGTACATGTAAATTGTCTTTTCATACTTTTGTTCTGTATACACCATGTAACAAATATCCCTAAAGTGCTTCTGCTTTTTTAGTCTGAAAGGTATATATATACTGGTTCTTTATATATGGGCTTATTATCTTAATAAATATGAATATGATTTTAAAACATTGGACGTAACGTTGATTCCGCACTTGTTAAAATGTTACAATATTATATACATACCCAATGGACTGCCTTCTTATAATATATGACGATAATGATATACTTCAACAATTTTACTTTGTATATACATATTCATGAATAAAATTTGAAATCATTCACCGTCGGAATACTTTCTTCAATACTAAACGGTGTTCAAAAATTATTATAATAAAAAAAGTACTCTGCTCGCGATAAACACGTGTAAGATACATTGTTTTGAAGTGAAACTTCTTTAGGCCCATAAGGATACAATGAAACGGATGAAACGCGCGATTAATGCCACAACGATGTGCAGCGTTTTTAATGCTAATTCGTTTGAAGGTTAGGTAGTTTTAATATTTACAAATAACATGTATCATTTTAATTTTCCACTCGTCATTTAATTAATTTAAAATACTATTTCATAAATGCCAACACTTATGTATGGTAGTGAAAGTTGGGTATGGCAGAAGAATCACATAAGTAAAATAAATGCGGTACAGATGAGAGCGTTGAGAAGTATGTGTGGATTAAAACTGAGTGACAGAGTAAGAAATAGTGTGACAAGAGAACGTTGTGGTACAAAAGAAGACGTAGTGACTAAAATTGAGAAAGGTATGCTTAGATGGTTTGGGCATGTAGAGAGAATGAATGAAAGGAGACTGACAAAAAGGATTTATGAGTCAAGAGTGAATGCGAAAGTTGGAAGGGGAAGACCAAGGCGAACGTTCCTGGACCAAATCCAGGACATTTTAAATAACGGCCAGGTCAAGAGTACTCTAAACCGACGAACTTGTATGAAAGGTTTAATGAGAATGAAAGAAGCGAAGGAGATATGCAAGGATCGTGGCAAGTGGCAGGACGTGGTCTCTGCCTACCCCTATGGGAATGAGGCGTGATGCTATGTATGTATCTATGTATGTATTTCATAAATTCTTTTTCGAAAATTTTAAATTGAAACGCAAAATTTAATTACTGATTTGTTAATATACACAAAAAAATATGTTAATTCTCGACTCTTTTAATATTTTAAATTTTAATATTTTAATGACAATTAAATTTCTAACATATCTTCTTTTTTCCGTCTCTCTAAGTCTCGGGAATATAAAGTTTCAGATTTCTTTAAATATATACAAGATTTAAAAATTAGTATGCTAAAGATGTTTCACTTCTGACATGTCTACTTTGTACGCACGCTTTTTTACTTTTTATTAACAAAATTACACATTTGCATTAATAATGCTACTTACTGTATGAACGTAGAGATGCTGTCTGTTGGATGTCGTTTTAAACAAGTGGACAGTTGTCACAGAAGCTTGTTTGTGCAAATCTTTCTTCGTTCCAAGTACTGGCATGTACAATAAATACTAACTGTCCGTGCTCGGAACTCGGATGTGACATTCATGAGCAAAGCTCTAGCTGAATTACTAGTATTACTTCTGCATCCACTGTAAACATCGTAAAGGACAGTGGCTCATAGTGTCACAGCGTGTAAAGGCAAAGGGTGATTTAAGTCTCTTGAGGTATAGGAGATTGCCTATAGCATATTTACCGTGGGACAGGTACGTGTATACGTTAATATTGAAAGGTGTCCTGTTTTCTAGGACCTACATTTATTTCACTGGAATGAAACTACACTAGACTATAATCTCTTCGCGTTCACATGATCTACACTAATATTAAAAAGAGGAAACATTTGCGTTTTTGTATGCATGTAACGTTTTCACACAAAAACATTTCATCATTAGAAAGCTGCATTTACACTGAGCGACATAAGCTATATTACTTTGTCAAAAAAATCAAATCCCTAATAAAAATTAATTAATGTAACTGAAGGCGAGAAAAAATTCGTTACAAAAAATCTGCCATCGCATGCGCTGTGAAAACTATTGACGATAGAACAAAAAAATGTTCTACAGTATTAGAGAACGTATTAATATCTACAAAAAAGTCCTGGATGCCATATGTCCAGCTACTGTAGTTATGCCACTGTAACTACTTTTTTACATTTTAAAAGTTAATAAAAATACCGACACTAATCAAACTATGTCATATATATTTATTCTATACCTGTAAAATATTTTTTTAAAGTATTAAACTCCAGACATTCCATGGAAAAGATATAACAAATTTAATACTGGGTTGTTAGCTCATATTCCAAGAATACCAATAATACCCGCCGAAATACCTTTACTCTTTCTATTTTTATCAAGCAAAATTGCCTCTTACTGGAATAGCGGGCTTCAAACTTAGACTGTGTCATCACTTACCATGTCAATTGTTAACCTGCCAACAATAAAAAAAAATATAAAAACTGCTTTCCCTGATGCTTTCTGAATTTGGCTGTTTTTTTCATTGTTGCTATTTTAAATCTTTAGTAAGTAAGTAGCAGCCCATTAACGTCCCACTGCTGGGCACAGGCCTCCTCACTCATACGAGAGAGGATTATTAGAGCATAGACCCACCACGCTGCTCCATTGCGGGTTGGCAGGGATAGTACACAAGTGCACTCTCTATTCCTTCACCTTCTCTATACCTTATAAAATCCGACACAATTGAAGAGAGATCATTAAATCTTTAGTAATAGTTAAATATTATCTTTTCGATAAGTTTCGGACTCTTCGGCTACTAAGTCGTGACTATGGATTTCAAATTACTATTATATATAAGGTTATTTCATAAGTAATATTACAGTAGATGAGATATTGCTGTCCAGTGATGTGCAATCGAGCAATTCTGGCTTTAGTTGAATCGTCGCCAGCCAGCCCGCTTTGCCGCGTTTATAGCTGAGATAGTGCCATATTTCACATGATTACGCGTAACAAAACGATATGGCGTCTGTTTAACTGCTTTGTAGCAGTGCGACATTAACGAACAAAGGCAGCCGAGTTTGAAATTACACGATTCATCTCGCGTTGGGCTTTTATCTCAACGTTGGTTCGGAAAAACGGTAATTAGGCCAGTGGGCATTACGGCGATATGTGCGGGGCTGTTCGAATCGCTGCATAAACGGCCTTTTATCTCTTACACTGTTTGCTATGCTTTTAATTTGGATTTAGGAGGTAAGGCTTATAGGTGTCATGTTCAATAGGATGTGAATATCGTGTGGTATATAATTTTTTATGTGACAATCGCACTGTCACCGGGTTTTTATGAAAGGGTTGAATGCCTAAACATAGTACAATAATCCAGCACAATATATTTTTTAATGGAACTTTAGGATTATGTCACTGAATTCAATCTATTATATATCAACATAATGTAAATATAGTGCTCAAAAATTATTTAGTCGATAATTATAGTGTTATAGTTTTTTTGTTTTTATGAAAACTTTTTTCTATTCTGATGGACAATTTTGGATATTCGAATTACTAGATTTATGCTTTTAAGCGTCGTTAATCTCCCATATATATAGTCATTTCTGCAGAAGATATTTTAGCGTAATTTGCTTCTAATTCAGTCTTAATACTTAATATATACTCCTCACGAATATCTTAGTAATTAATTATTAATAGTAAATAGTATGTTTTTGGATATTTATGCTTATGGAGGTTTTAGCACATTCCATAACAAGTGTCAAAGAGATTTCTTTTAAACATATAATAGCAGGGATATGGGTAATCTCTATATTTTTACTCTCATAGTACAACGGGACTGTTAGAGTAAAGCTTGACATAATTGTATAATATTCTTCAACGTTTATAAAAACAGAAGGAGATGTTTTTTCTATTTGTCTTTATAATTTTACATCCAATCCCTGAGAGCATAACAAATTTAAATATAGTGAGTATAGAGAGACAAATAATATGTACAATTTTGGCAAACCTTATTCACATAGTCTCAGATACTTAAAGTAAAAATATCACAGGTGTAAATCAGTGAATAATAAAAGTATTAACGTCTTTTGAATGTTTTCTTTGATGTAATATAATGTTATGCCTAAGAGACTGTCACGCATATGCAAGCAGGGATAATTGATAATGGTTACACCACATACCAAACCCTGTAAGCATGCAAATTTTCATTACACGTATTCGTAATTACATTACCATTGCTAATCAAGTGAGATGTAAATTAATCATATCGGGATTATAAATCGTTATGTGGTGTTGGTTGTTATTGCTTGCGTATTTATGAACCTATTGCTACTTCTAGTTTCTTTTATTGCTAATAGGTTAGTGCTTGACTGAAATCGCACTCGTTAATCCATGATACATTCTAAGATGGAAGCGCGATAATCTGTTAAGAAGTAATTTACATTTTATGGATTTTTGAAAGCTTCGTTCAGGAACGTATTTTATCCGGGCGGAATGACTTTGCTTTTATGGTTTTTAGCCACGTCTGAAGCCTGCCACTATTCCAGACTCAGCCAAATTAGAAACTGCAATTCCCTAAATTTGCCGTACTGGTGATCGTACTCCGTATTTCTGCCAGCAAAGCCAGTACTCGCACCAAAGAGCTTTTATTATCGCTGGGAAAAACACGCACTCCGACTAGTCGGCAGCGTGGGACCCATTGTCAAGCAGAATACCCACTAAAACCCAGCGGACCCTCGTCATCCTAAGGTTGGATACCAGAGGTTCGCTTGCGCAATCGGATGTGAGAGGATGCGTGCATAGCCGCGCCTTCTACCACCCAGCCTTCTGCGACGGACAGCAAGGGTGTCAGGTGCCAATTCCGGCTCCCTCATACGAGCATCCTTTAACGAGACTCTTCACCCTCCTTCGCTGGCGAGCATCGCACTTACTATACGAGAGATCAACTCCAATCAGTGACACCAGGAGATGCCGCTGGGTATTTCGCCACAGTATGACAAATAGGCGACTCCTCTCGGCCAGCAATTCCGTGTTTCCTCGATAGCCAATTTTCTAGCCGAGGGCGGAACGCCTCCACTGTCACTACCCCTACTATAAGGTCCTCAAGATAAATTCTTTCGGCTAGTACTTTGATGCTACGGACATCATAGTAATCAGGCGGTTCTCCTCTATTCCTCACGGCTTGTTTACATTGATACGTACCCGCAAGGACTACCGTCCGGATCTCCCAAAGAGGCTCACTCGTCAGGAGAGTTGCCGCCGTCCAAGACACCGCACTATATCCTCGAATCGTTCTAAACAAATTCTCAATCGTTCGCTCATGATTAAGATACATGTTTGTAAACATATAGTGCATGACTCTTGATGTTGTTACAGGTTTGTTTTGAAATTTGAAATTTTTGTTCAACAATTAAAATTATTTAATAATCGTATTTGCGAAAATGTATACAGAAAGAAACTTGACGTAAATTGTTGTTCTCTATTTAATGATTTTCAGAAGTATATTCTAAACAGTGTACGAATTTACTATAATTTCTTTACTTGTTCAATTGTTTTGTACGATATATCACACAATGTTTTGGTATGAATACAGAAAAACTTAGGAATTTATATTATTTGGGTCGAAATGGTAAACAGATAACGTCCATTTATTGTTTCGTAGTTACGTGTCTGCTATTATTATAATTGGCAGTGATATTACCATGGAACGTGCTGGTAGTAATAATCACGTAGTTAACCCACATTGACGGACTTATTAATAGGCATATTTAACGTTAAGCGTGTAATCCGGTAATCTAACTATCAAATTAGGCAGATTATTTACATTGTCCTGGGAATTACGCTGTTATTGTTATTCAGAAATTAGTATAGATAATACAATTAGTTTTATTTATTGAAATAAGGCTATATATACAAGGATTATCTATAAAGTGATTCTTGTCTGATGAAAGTGTGGGCCAAAAGAGACGTGGATGATGAAACAATCTCTCGATAAAAATATTAAAAAATATCTCATATGTATATAAACGAAATACCACTCATTGATTGGTCACGGAATACCCAAAACTTTTGACTTGAACTTAGGCTTACTTACTCCTATCACAAGGTACAAGTATACTAAGAACGGGTTTTCCCAAATTCCCTCGGGATCGAGAACTCCGCAAGTAATACCGCGGGAAGCAGCTCATAATTTATGGTCAAGAAAATTTCTAAATAATAACAAAAAAATCGTTTCAAGATTTCGGCCACAGAATTAATTTAACTCACACCTACAAGACGTAACCGCAAAGCCTCTCAAAGTTGTAATGGAAATTAAGTCTGATATATTTACTGAGTTCTCTAACTTCGGTTTAGTCGACGTAATTTATATTTGCGTATAAAAATACGAGTCGCAAAAGTTAGACTTTCTTTACATTAATGTTTAAAGCGACCGCACGAGGTGTTCTACAAGTAATGATAGAATTGTTTGTTAAGCTTTTTTTTATCGATTATTTAAATTTGGTATACAAGTAAATGAAATTGGGAGAAATCTATTTGTAATTTGAAATGAAGAACTTTTCTATATAATGTTTTTTATTTTTGTTGTTCTATTTAGTTCGCTTAATCTTTAATACGGCTGTATCTATTTTGACGGAACTCATAGAAACCCTAACTAGTGATATAAATGCGGAAGTAACTCTGTCTGTCGCGCTTTCACGTTAAAACTACTGAACTGATTTGAATGAAATTAGCACATAGAATCATCTAGCTGAACCCTGATTTTGTCTGGGTGGAATGTTTTTGGGTACGCATTTTCATTATTTTAGGCAAATTGTTTTATAATTAAAAAAAAATACGTATAACACCTCTGCAACTCCCCTTGCGGGTGGAATTTCATAAAATTCGTTCTTAGCTGACCTCTACTCGGCAAGAGGAATATTCATACCAAATTTCAAGTCCTTACGTCTTATGGTTTCAAAGATATCGTGATGAGTCAATAGATACCTGGATATCTCTTATATATATATATGTAGATAAGCTCAGAAAGGACAATAAGATCTTTGCAGTTAAACACTCCAAATAGCTCGTTAAAGTACGTTAGAGTCATATTTGTAACAAAAAATAGCCTAAGTTATTCAAAACGCTACTCATAACACGACACAATAGTATGTTATAAGGAATTACTACGCTACTTAGAATAAAACCGGTATTCGGAATTATGGCGGTTAGTATTGAGTATACATATATATATACAATATACATACATACGTAGATACATGAAAACTAAAAGCTTGGAGAGGTGATGTATTCCTTTTTTGGGCAGTATAAAATCAGTTTTGTTACGTTTTTTTTGTATCTTCTTCCTCTAAAACTGCCTCTTAATTTTTCTTAAAGGTTGGCCGCTTACTTTTAAGCTAACTGTTTCTATCCGTCGCAAGACGAACCAACTCCTCTGCGGATTTTATTCCTGTTCCGCAGCCAAGACTTCTTCCTGCGTCCAACAAACCTTATGCTCTCAACCTTGCTCATCTTGATAGGTTAGAGTACCTCGTACCTATCGTGCTCAAGTACGTAGCCGAGATACTTAATTTACTGCCTCTTGATGTTATGCATAAGTTTCCGGGTCATACCGACGCGTTGGAGTACGGTTTCATTACGAATTATTTGCATCCAAATGACAAGAAGCATGCGAAAGTAACACCAGACCTCAAACGCCTCGGGGCGTTATGGTGTCCTCTTTCAAGGTCCATGTTTCGCAACCATACGTAACAACTAAACTATATATTTATTTGGCTACAACAACGTCAAGTGTTAGTTTAGAATAATTTATCTTGAAGTATAATGTTACAAATTTGTTACAATTTTAGTACCAAAAAATTTTTGATTATGAAAATTTATTGTCAACTGTTAGAGAAACGTTATTAGTTTACCCTTAGTTATTTCAATAAGAACTATGAAGTAGTTAATAATTTTTGTAACTAAAGCAAAGGCTTGTTATTACATGTAAATATTTGTGTTTTTAATTTAGTTATCTTTCTCTAGGATCCGATGGCATCGTATGACGTCAATTCCCATGATTCAGACCCGCAGCCTCGGTACGACATGATTGACTCCAATCGGCACGGCACTAGATGCGCGGGAGAGGTCGCAGCAACAGCAAACAATTCTTTATGTGCAGTGGGCGTCGCCTATGAAGCTAGTGTTGGAGGTACTTTTTCATAGTAATAAATATATAATAATAATGAAAAGGATATAATTCACATTATGTTAAGTATTTTTTACATATTAGTTAAGGGTTGTCTGGTTAAGAATGGATGAATTATTCGTCAAATGTTTACTTTACACTGATAATCAAGTAATACTTGCATCATCCGCTAATGAACTACAGGAGATGGTAAATATTATGAATAAAGCTTTGAAAGGGAAAGGAATGAAAGTGAATGTAAACAAACCTTATGCTTATTGAAAGATATGAATTTATGATGAATGGCAATATTTTGATAGATGGGGAACAAGTGGAAGAGGCGAAAGAACTTTTATACTTGGGATCTAAATTTACAAAAGATGGAACATGTGAAAGTGATATTCAAAGGTGAGTGAATGCAAGGAATATGGTAATGGTGCTCTGCGCGCCTTTATGAATAGCCAGATGGTGTCTCAAAGAGCCAAACTGGCTGTGCATGCAGGAGTGTTGGTGCCAACACTTATGTATGGTAGTGAAAGTTGGGTATGGCAGAAGAATCACAAAAGTAAAATAAATGCGGTAGAGATGAGAGCGTTGAGAAGTATGAGTGGATTGAAATTGAGTCACAGAATAAGAAATAGTGTGATAAGAGAACGTTGTGGTTTAAAAGAAGATGTAGTGACTAAATTTGAGAAAGGTATGCTTATATGGTTCGGTCATGTAGAGAGAATGAATGAAAGGAGACTCACAAAAATGATTTATGAGTCAAGAGTGAATGCGAAAGTTGGAAGGGGAAGATCAAGGCGAACGTTCCTGGATCAAATTCAGGACATTTTAAATATGGGCCAAGTCAAGTACTTTAAACCGACGAACCTGTATGAAAGGTTTAATGAAATGAAAGAAGCGAAGGAGATATGCAAGGATTGTGGCAAATGGAAAGAATGTTGTCTCTGCCTACCCCTATGGGAATGAGGCGTGATGCTATGTATGTATGTATGTTGTCTGGAAGAGGTATCGCTATTTAGCGATAAGACCGCCCATTGGCACTCTAAATATATTTAATGTTAAGTTATTGTATTTCACTGTGATTCTTTTTGTGGTGTGCAATAAAGTAGACATCTATCCTTCTAAATTCTAAATATTACATATTAGCGAGACAAAATTTAAAAGTCATATAAATAAAATCATTAAGAAAAGCTTCACATTGTTAAATTTCATTAATCGTTAACGGCTTCGCTGGCGCAGTGGTGCGAATACTCGCCTTGCTAGCAGAGGTTCCGGGTTTGATCTTCGGTAGGACGAATTTAGGAAATTGTATTTTTTAATTTGTCTCAGTCTGGACTGATAAGAGGCTTCGGCCGTGGTTGGTGACCACCCTAGAAAGAAACCATAAGGTTATATCGCCTCTTACCAGATTAGCGAGCTTCCATCTTAGACTGTATCATCACTTACCATCAGGTGAGATCACAGTCAAGCTCTAAACTATCAGCAATAAAAAACTATCGTAATGGAAAAGAATTTAAGTGAGCTTTAACGGTTCTGTATTGCTCATTGGTCCGCTGTAATATTATCAAAATGAAAAGCAACGAATAGAGGAGATACATTTTTTTTTGATAGGTTGTTATTTGCAACCAATACTAACAAACTTTAGTACACTATGTAGACAAATTCAAGTTTTTCATGGCTACATTGGTACACCGCCTTAAATACTAGGTTTAATGTTATTGTACAAATTAGTGAACAACCTTATTGACAGCCCTTTCCTTCTGTCTCCAATAGAATTAAAAGTTCCGCGCACTTTTGCTCGTTTAGGATATTATTCCCATTTTTTGTTCCATTTAGACATAATATATATGGAGCAAACTTACCACTGCTCGACGTATTAAAAGAATACATCAATATTTTTTCATTAGGTAATCAGCTTAGGCCTATTTTCAAATAATATTAATTACTTTAAAATACTCTTTAATTACTATATTAAAATGCGACAACGGTCAGGGTTAGCCTGAATATTTATCATTCCATTTGCGTAATTTAACTTTTCATTATTTTCTTATTTTAAATGTATAATCTCTTATTAATTATTATAGTGTTAGATTACTTTTTATTTCAATGTAGTGCATGCCTTTTGCTTAGAAACGTTCCAAAAATATATGTATTTTAGTTTAACAAGTATATATTTGTACTAGTTCTAGTTAGTAAGCCTTTATCAATAAATAAATCCTACCATATCTCATTGCCATATTGGTCTGGTAGTCAGCTTGTTCGGCTGACCTGAGGTCCTGGGTTCGAGACCCGTCGGGTGAATAAAAAATCGTTGTAGAGTTTTCTATTAAGATTTTCTCAATATTTACCCGAACTTGGAAAGTTGACGGTGTGCTCCATCCCTTTGCCTTAAAAAGCACGTTAAGCCGTCGGTCCTGACCCTGATCTCTTTCCCGTTGTGTCAGATTTTCGTATCCATCAGATCGGAACATGATAGTGTAGAAATAAAGAGTGCACTTGTATACTATGCTTGCCTACTCGCAAGGGAGCAGCGGTGTGGGCCTATGGTCTATAAACATTCTCCTATGAGTGAGAAGGCTTGTGCCCAGCTGTGGGCCGTTAATAGACTGCTACGTACCTTACCATATCTCGCACAATTTTTGTTCACTCAAAGGTTATTGGCAAGAAATAACTTAAATCGCCAAGGATGGCTAAACTTACGAGATAAATCAAATTAATGTGCTACGATATATATTTATCTCTAAAGGTTATCTCACAATACCCACTTTTATCTATTACATGTTACTAAAAATATGTGTTACGTATTGAAAGCCCACGTAAAAGGTTTAATGGTTTCTTTCTGTATGGGTTTAAAAACTCGTGGTTTATAGATAGGAAGAATTCAGGCATATATACAATTTTGGCTATTGACTTTTTATTAAAATATTAAACCGGTTTAATATAGTGAATCTGGTAATGTTATATTACAATGCTTTGAATGTATTTGTATTTCTTTTCAATATCAATATATGCAAAATAAAATTGCACTTACCGAATATATTAAATGATTATTACAAAATATAAGTACACTTTCCGATGCATTCCAAACAGAGATTACGTTCGTAACCTAATTGTTGTGTATAAAGCTCAATTAGTGAATCCTGCAGTCGATTGCTTTGAATTCGACATGCCTTTATCCCAATTGATCAGGACAAAGCGATTTATTACCGATAACACGCATTCCTGGTTAACTGGACTTAATCGATCTGGCATCAGATAAAATAATAGTAAATAGAAATCGAAAATGGGTCAAAATTTTAAAAGAGGCTTTCGATATAACAATTTTGTAATAATATGAACTTAACAAAATGATATTTGTTTGTTTGCTGTCACGTTAGCGTTTGATTTTCTCACCCGATGTTGATTAATACTACGACTACTACTACTACTAATTAATAGAACGAAGATTTTTACTTCAAAGTACGTCTTTGATGGTAGTGACGGTTTCACTGGTTAAGTGGTGCTGGTGTTGACAAAGGTCCTAGGTTTCCTGTATGGCAACTTTTGGAAATTTTATTTTATAATTAGTCTGAGTCTGAGATTATAGGGGAGACTTCAGCAGGCTTGCGGCCTGATGTCGACCAAGTCCGGAGAGTCAGATCTTTGGCCGACCAGGCTCTGGTCCAAAAGTGAAATTCTCAGGTCCCCAGAAGCGGGCGTGGCCACTGTGGCGGCGATCCGTCCTTATTTGGAACAATGGCTTTCTAGGGAGCACGGAACGATTTCCTACAGACTGGTGCAGGGTCTGACTGAACATGGCCACTTCGGATCGTTCTTGCACCAAATTGGCCGGGAGGATGCCGCTATGGACTCACCGCATCACACTGTAGCAGATTGTGGAGCCTGGCGACCTCAGCGTCACCTCCTGGTGGCGTTGATCGGCGGCGACCTCTCGTTGGAGAGTATTGTAGGCGCGTTGTTCTCCAGTGAGAGATGGTGGGCGGAAGTGGCCCTCTTTTGCGAGACGGAAGTCTCGCTGAGGGAAACCCACGACAGATAGAGGGAGAATACATTGGGTGCTCCTTCTCACCGTCGAAGGAGGCGAAATATAAGGTGGCGCATATTTGCACACCTTCTCCCGCCTCTGTGAATCCTCCGTCGGGCTCGTCCGGTTCACCAGGGCAGAATGCGAAAGCTGAACACCTGGTGCCTCACTAATGGATGAAGAGGATTCCGCTGTGTTTTTTTGGGTATTGCGACACCTTCCATCACCGTGTATCGCCGCCATAGGAGGTAATTTGCCTTTTACTTAGAAGCAAGGCACTCTGCTGGAGAAGCCAGTACTCGCATCATTGAACTAGCTGGGCCGCCTGAGAATGCAAAAGGGGAAATGGTTATTTACATTTAGTGCTTGTTAAGATATTAGTGCAGTTTGTTATGCACGTTAATTATTTCATACCTCGGTGCGAAATTAGAAGTACCAGTTTTTAGTTCTTATTAATTATTCACGCATGCAAGCAAGCCAGCAATGAGCTTTGTCCCCACTCTGACCCAGATACGTCTAATTACGCGCTGGTATTATACCTACTATATTGTCGCACATTATGTTTGTGTAGTTTATTTTAATTGGAATTGCATTTAAAAGTCTCAACGGGTATAATAAGTGTTTCAAGAACGTGAAAATCTTACCCAACTTTTAGGTCAAAGTTTTATATACTACAAGCCTATCAAAGAGGTACAGGGTCTAATATATAAAAATTAAGTGTCACTGTGTTTTTTTTAACAAATTCCTCCGAAAGGGTTTTAGCGATTTTTATGTTATTTTGGTTATATTTAGTAGGTTTCAGAATATTCGGGACAATATTGTCTCATTCTCTCCCGGTTAGATTCCACTGGCGCGCATGTACCTAACTTACTTTTCTTTTCGGTAAGCTAGCGAGGACTTGGTTATCGAAGTGTCCAATGTAGCATAAAATAAGAGACGACAGTTACATTTTAAATTATTGATTGAAAAGTCAACATGAAGTGGTCGAACTTTAGATCGCAGGGCAAGAAAAAATCATATACACGCGAAAAATAAGTCATTTTCATCCGCGATTTTCACAAAATTTCGCGAATGAGAATGCAACTCTATTTTTCGATTTATGTACACAATATACTGTTCAGCTTACTAAAATTCGATAGTTCAGCGACAAATGAATGTATCGAGACCAAAGGCAATGAAATTGAAGATGAATAGACAATCTATCCAATCCATATAGTGGTTAACTTAGAAAAATAATTTTTCAAGTTCGTACACTAAAACTAAGAACAAAAATATTTCTAAATTCATCATAATCATTACATTACTTGAATTTTTTTTGCGAGATACTAAAATTAGAAACTTCAAGCTTCAAATTGCTTTATATTTTACTCCGATACGATAACTTTTGTAAAAGACACAGCCATCACGGTTCATCATAAATTACTAGTACTCACTGTTGTCTAAGCAATGTAGGTGTGTTCCTAACGTCAAAGAATCATTTTGTACTTTATTACTGTTGCACAAAGTTCAAAATCAATTGAATAATCACAACCCGACCAAATTGAATAGTCACAAAAATGTAAGAGCTATAGATATTTAGTACTGCTGTAATTTCATTAGTAAAATCATTCCTAAAACTGAAATCTGCCACATTCCTAATCTTTTCGACAGAACGAAGTCTGTCGGGTCTGCTAATATATTTATAAAAATCGGCAGTGTTACCAGCGTAGTTTCCGTCCCAATTGTAAAAGGATTTTGTTTGTTAAATTTGAAGTAAACGATGATGTTGAGTTAGTTTAGTTGTCTAAAAAAAATCTGCATTATTGCCTTCTTAATGAAATCGGTTTCAGATATTTTATTGGAAAAGTATTATTCTATATACAACAAAGTTTGGACAATGTCTTCGGCCTGTTATTTCATTTAAAAACGAAAGTTTATCTTACACAATTTATAGAAAGAAGAAAAACAAATTTCGGCGGAACTTCTGATCCTTTAATTTAAAGTTGTTAGCAAAAAAATTCATTTATGAATGTATTTCAAGGTTCATTAGAGTTATTTGTACGTTATTTAAGTTTTGAATAATATATATTTTTTGGTATTAAATTAACGCTTGATTATGATTTTACCTAATGGTAAGTGATACTATAGTTTCAAATGGATTTACGATATGGACTTTGTAGTGCTTTCCTAGATGACCATAATGAAAATTTACATATCTATTCATCAAGCTATCATGGCTCAAACTTGCAATCTATTTGAATTTAAATAGTCTTTGGAAATTCCTATTATTTAAACTTACCTATCTGGAATATTAGATGTTACGAAGCTCTTTATTTTCGAGTATGTTGTTATCTGGAGGGTTAAATCCATTTTTTCGCAAGGATTAATAATAAAGGATCTCAAAAAAGGCGACCCCGATCCGGAAGACCGTTTCAACACGGAACAAATGAGACCCGATATTTCCAATATGTATTCAGGGAGGCGTGTTTGATAAATAACGAGGTTTTTATTGACTCTACTATCCCTAGGGAATGTCGGGGGAAGATACAGTTTACCAGATTGTAACATGCAAACTGAAAACGTTTCAGTTAGTAAGTAGTTATCAAACTATTTAAAAGTACGGATGCGGCACAGGGTTGCACTCGTTATTAATATTTCCTAAATAGATTAATAAGCCGGGAAAGTTTGAGTTAAACATTTAATCTATTGAACTGTCCCTCTATATGTCATAAAATTATCATTTAATATATAAATAAAAGGACATAAACCAGGAAAGATGCGATTTGTCGCCAAATTTCCATAGCAACGTTAACATAAATATTTTAATTAAAACAAACAAGTGATTGTTTAAAAATATCACAGCACA
This sequence comes from Elymnias hypermnestra, assembly GCA_015832385.1. Classification (NCBI taxonomy): domain Eukaryota; kingdom Metazoa; phylum Arthropoda; class Insecta; order Lepidoptera; family Nymphalidae; genus Elymnias; species Elymnias hypermnestra. Next base: position 1,616,832 of record JACTOM010000117.1, on the reverse strand, counting down.
ATTTTATCTATTATCGACAGTTTTCCTCGTTGAGAGATACAAAGTTTTTATCCAAAACATTATACTTTTTGGTTGTACATAAAAAGATTTTTTAATCCCTAATGTATTATAACAGATAATTCCTAAAAGAAATTATTTACAGATGGTATTTGAAATTATGTTCTTTATTTTTAAGTTATATTGAATGAATATTACTTTACTTATGTTACAATATCATTTTGAATATGAAATTGCTTTATTTCTCGGTATATATAAGCCGTGTCAAATTCACTCAATTTCATACCGATTATTAATAATGCAAATCAGACAACCTTATTGCAATTTAATACAATTTTGTTAAATTGATAAACTACGGTATAAAAATAATTATTCCATCGTATTTGAGGCGTCCAAAAGGGTTTTTTATATATTGTTGACAGAATAGCACTTGACTTGATTAATACAATATAAGATGAACACGCACTAATTTAGTCAAAGGCAATTTATCTTTAATGGTTTCTAATCTCTTGCTTGGCTTGCTTGGTGTATCTTTGCAGTTAAGGTTGCGCCACATCAGAAGCCTCTCCAGTCCAGGGTAAAAATTGTACAGATGAAACGCGTGATTAGCGTCACAAAGATTTTTATTCTAATTTGTTTGAAGGCTTGGTAGTTTTTATAACTTGGTAGTTTACAAATAACATGTGGCATTTTAATTTGGGACTCCTCATTTTATTATTTAATATACTATTTTTCATAAAATAAAAATATTTCATTTCATAAATATAAACAAGACTTAAAAATCAGTTTGCCAAAGAAGTTTCTCTTCTGACATGTGTACAATGTACACACGCACTTTTAACTTTGTTTAATATATTTTATACTTTATTGTACACTATACTTTAACGAAAAAAGGCGGTCTTATCGCCATAAAACGACTTCTTCCGTAATTTATATTAATATTCAATGTGATAAACATTTTTTAATTACGATACTGCTAATATGAATCCTCTCTGTTCTACAGGAGTACGTATGCTGGATGGTGACGTAACAGATGCAGTCGAAGCTCGTTCATTAAGCTTGAATCCTCAGCATGTGGACATCTACAGCGCTTCGTGGGGCCCCGACGATGATGGAAAGACTGTAGACGGACCAGGAGAATTGGCTACTAGAGCATTTATTGAAGGTGTTACTAAGGTATTACAAATTTTGGTTATAAAATCATTAATTAAAATTCAAATATTCTTAATTCATTACAGCACTTTTGAATCGTCAAATATAGTTTTTGGAATATTATTATTTACAATATGAGACTGGTGATTATATAAAGAATGACATAGAATGTAAAGTGACGAGGGTTACTCTGAGAAGAGCCCACAACAAACTCAGTTGGGTGTCACTTTTTTCATCATCATTACAGGAGCAATTTATTACGCTTTTTTATCCTCTAGGTAGTCCTTCAAATTATTGAACGAATTATCAATTAGTTTAATGACGATTAAAGATTAAACCTATTAAGTGACATCTTTCTAACTTCTGGAAGTTTATTACAGAATCAATTGTTAAATTTATGCAGCCTACTCGAATTTATAACAGTTTTACTTTAATTTCTTAAGTTATTTAAGTATAATGTGTATGAGTATGAGTATAATGAGTTAGCGATTGACTGTGATCTCATCTGATGGTAAGTGATGATGTAGTCTAAGATGGAAGCGCACGAATCTAGCGCAATATACCTCTTATATACAAGTTTTATATACAATATAAAACTAACATAGACAACATACAATAAATTCTATATAGCATTCCCCTATGGGATAATGCTGCAATATTTGCACTGCAGAAAAGGGTTGTTATGTGGATCCAAGACCTTCGCTACGAAAAAAAAATATAACAAATAAAATTATGAAGATTCACTGGATCATCATATTCGAAATATTGTTGTGCATAAAAAGTGATTTTTTATGTATTTCTGACAGATCAGTGTTTGACTGTGATCAAATGTGATAGTAAGTGATGATACTGTCTAAAATGGAAGCGCGCTAATCTGGTAAGAGCCAATTTAGCTCTTAGGGGTTTTACACAGTATCGTACCGGAACACGAATCTTTTGCTTAGCGGTACATCTTTGCCGGTAGGGTAGTAATTAGCCACAGCCATAGCCTTCTCCGAAATCTAGGCTCAGGCAAATTAAAAAATGTAATTTCCTAAATTCCCCCTATCGGGGATCGAAGATGGGCCCTTTGCTAGCAAAGCGAGTACTCGCACCAATGCGCTAGCGAGGCCGTCCATTACATAAGAAGTGAAAATAAAAATCGTCATAAATTCTAATAAACTTTGCATAAAGCTGTCTAATATAAGCTCCCAGAAGTCGATGTAGAAATGCCACATAATAAATTAAAAAAGTATAGTGGAAGAAAATTCATGTCACAATTAGTATTAACTGAGGATAAAAAAGTTTATATTAAATAAATAAATATTTAAAGATAAATAAAGTAAATAGATATAATACCAATTGTATTGATGATCGTAAAAAACATATTTTTATGATTTTCACTAGAAATAATTTATAATAATTTATAAATATAAAAGTCTCGTGGAAAATAAATTTAAGTATTGGTTATTTGATTATTTTATTTATCGAAATAATGTTATAGGTAGAACATAAAAATTTTACTTTATAAATTAAATAAAACCAAACCTACACATAAATAAGATGAAAAAAAATAATTATAAAGTATTAAATATATCTGAACATTATATAGTACGTTACTATTTCGAACAGGTTCATACTTTGATAAAATACTACTTAGTTTTGAGTATAAGTCCATAAATACGGGCACACAATATTTTAGGGGTTTAAATTTCCATTTGATACCCAATAAACTACTTATAATAATGGTATAATCAGATTATGCGGGCTTCCATAAACTGATCTTCGCAAGGGAATACATTTACATAAACTATAAAATAGGGCAAGTTAATTTAAATAACGCCTCTTTGTTTTATATCTTGGAATAAGTACCGTTATACGAGGCATAATTAAGGCGTATGTTTTAAACAAATAAATAAATAATCATTTACATGATACAAGATACAAGTAAAAAGAACAGATATCCCAAATGGGAAGCGCCTCAGCATAATGCCCCATTGGTACGCAAACCAATTTGACGCTGATTTTCAGGTGTCTCCGGAGAAAAAAATAAAAATAAAATAAAAGTAAAACATAAGTACAAGTACCGTTTGAACCGCCTCGGCCTGTTGACATATTTGACGGCTATACTAAGTAAACCATAGATAGATAGATAAAAGTTTTAAATAAGCGCTGACCATGGGTTTGCTAAAGCAGTGGAACTAATTGGTTAAAAGGTTACGATGTTTTACAAGCGTTTTGTCCCCTTCTTTATTGAGATTAATTTGAAATGTCCACTTAAGAAATACAAATAGTTATGCAAAACAATAAATGTTGCTTAAAAAACTAACTAGCAATCAAAAGCGTCATCTATATTTGCACTTAGATTAAAGCAAACAACTTATATCGTTAATAAAATGAAAAAAAAAAGTTACACACTGCTAATAAGCCTTAAGTTCAATATTATATAGTTCATTTTTTAATACATTACGAAAAAAATAATTGGGGTAATGCTCGCCAGTGAAGCTGGGCGGAGGGCGGTTGCCTTCTTTTGCGAGACAGACATCTCGCTGAAGGAGGCAAATGAGAGGCTAAGGGAGTAAGATGCTGGAGCTCTCCCTTGCCGTCGGAGGAGACTTGGTGGTAGAAGTCGCACGTATGCACTTCATGCCTCAGTCTATTGAGTGGTAGATTCTCATAGTCGATACCATGCGGGTCACTAGAGTTAGGGAACCTCTAGTGATCTCACTCATGGATGAGGATGGATCCGCTGTTTTCTGTTATTAGTGAGTCCGACACTCCCAATTGGATTAATCTTTCATCAGGATGCATAAAGGCATTTAACAGCCCAAAAAAGGCTTTAAGAGCACTTTTGAATCGTCAAATACTGTTACTTAGTCATATCATTACGTATGCAATGCCCTGTTGATGTTAAGAAGTTAATAAAATTTGTTAATTTATTTATGGAAGTCATTATCTGCTTTTAAATTTCACCTATATTTTACGTGGAGTTTTCTATGTCAAGTATTCTTCCAGATATGAGATTAACATAATGTGTTTCCCACGGCACTGAGCGCCGGTTTATCGCCGTGTTTACTTAAGAAAACTTAACCGCTCCACGAAGCTTAACCAATTTTATTACATTCAATTTTCTTATCTTGTAAAATGTGTATTTTCTTAAAGCAATTTTCTCAAATACTCTCAATTTGCCCTAAATAAGGATACCCAGTTTAATTTGCGGTATAATTAAAGAAACCTATGAAATTAGGGCGCATCGTAAATTAATTTTCAGTGTGCTTTTATAGCTTTTTGTATTAATAAATTTATTCAAGTGAAAAACACTAGGTATTTTTCGATACACGTTAAGCGAGGTAAATACATCTGTGTACGTATGTTTAGGGGTCAGTTGGGTCTTTACATGGTAATTTTAGTTAGAAAAAAATACAATAAAAGACGAATTGAAAGTAAAAATATGTTATTTCATTATTTGCAACAATACTAAACACAAATATTATTATAAACCAAAGAAAATATATTTGCTCCAACTGTACAATGATATACGCACTCTTTTTATATGCTCCGCGTATTTAATGTATTTTGTATGAAAAGCATTCAAAAATCTCCTTAGTTTCTTCTGAAAACATTGCTAGAATGAATTTTGATTTAGTTGTTATTAGTGTGATCGGTCAATTCATAATTTTCAACACATATGTGTCTAATGTGGTGACATGTAATAATTAAATAATGGTTGAAATTCATGTTAAAGCTTTTCGAAATCAAAATCAATGTAATATAAAAGAAAATATCGACAAATATTACATTCTTGCCTTCCATTTGATAACTAAGCTTGTAAGATATTGTAAGCTAACATTTAAATTCGTCGGCCTCGTTGGCATAATTTTGCAAGTACTCGATCCAGTACCAGATTTAATGGATTCGGTTTATGATAGTTATATATGTTGGAGAATAGGAGAGAAGGAGCATAAAACGCAGGGGTGTAGTGTTCTCCGCCGACATCGTCCTTAAAGGCATCCATAATTTAATTTCCATACTGTGGACGTTGATGGGTAATGTTGGTGCAATCAAACACTTTATTAAGTAACTCAGATTTTAATGTACAATCACTTAATGATCCCGATATCAATTTACACAAACTCATTAATAATAAAAGCTAGGAACGCGACAGTTACAATAGTCGACCGCTCTGGCGGATCCGAGAACTGCTGAGACGCGCGCCGGATTGTCACTATTGACTCTGCCCCATGTCGATAGACAGATGGCACCAGCGTTCCACAGACTATAGCACTCCGACATATATATAAAGGATATTTTTCAGTTCATCTATTTTAGGGAGGCTTCGGTCATGAATAAGTTAGCAAACCAAACAGAATGTTAATGATTCCGTCATATTCTGCTGTGCTTTATCATTAAAGATTAAAGTACCTTTTTTTTGTGCTGCCAAGTTTACTGTGCGTTATCTCACGTTATGGCGAGTGCTGATACAGTCTAAGATGAGAGCACAGCGTCGTACCGCCTTATTTTTTTCTTACCAGCATGACAATTCTGGTAGCGGTAATTAACGATTCCGTTATTATTAGGTAGGATCACATTCAAATCCTAACTTGGACTTTGAAGTGAAACTTCTTTAGGCGCATGAGGGTCAAATATTTAAGCATGAAAAGCGTGACTAGCGGCACGAAGATGTGAAGCGTTTTTTATGCTAATTTGTTTGAAGGTTAGGTAGATTTAATATTTACAAATAACATGTGGCATTTTAATTCGCCTCTAGTCATCTAAAAGTTTAATATAATAATATTTCATAAATTCTATTTACTAAATTTCCTATATTGACAAAAATCACGTGGCATTTTTATTTACAATTCTTCATTTGAGATTTCAATATATTTTTTGTATTAATTTTCCACACTTTTAATATTTTAATGACAATTAAATTACTATCAAATCTTCCTTTTTCCCGCTCTAAGTGTCGGAAATCTAAAGTTTTTGGTTTGTATAAATATAAACAAGACTTCAAAATTAGTTTGTTTCTACGTCATCAGGGCCGCAATGGTAAAGGTTCAATCTTCGTTTGGGCATCGGGTAACGGCGGAAGAGAACACGATAACTGCAATTGTGACGGATATACAAACTCAATTTGGACCTTATCCATATCATCAGCTACGGAAAGAGGAGAAGTCCCTTGGTATTCGGAAATGTGTAGCTCCACACTAGCCGCCACGTACAGCTCTGGTGCTATTAATGAGAAACAAGTAAGTGTATTATTGTATGTATAACTAGCTCTACGTACACGTAAGTGTTGGTCTTAAAGTACGACGACATCTATTTTAATGAAAGGCAGTTTTGTAATATACAACGTATTTGATGTATTTAATTGGTAAATAAGTTGTTTCATTTAAGTTTAAACACGCAACAAATGGCCAATGGCGTGCAATAATATTAAGATATATTTATAATTAAAATTTTCAAGTTATATACAAAAAAAAATCCATTCACAAAGTATTATGTAGTTTAAAATTATACGAGCCCATTTAACATTTATAAATTTGTGTCGGTTAATAATGTTATTGTAGAAATTGTTATACATCTCAATATTAATTCGTATTTATAATTATAATTTTGAAAAAATCGTCTATGTTGTAAAATACATTTGTGACTAAATATGCCTTTAATTTAATTTTAAAAAGATTTATAGTTTTTATGTTGTTCTCTAACTTTTGTATAATGCACATGGGTGTTAAAAATATCGAAAAAGTCATCCCTACAACCTCCTAATGGGAATACGTCGAATTACAAATTGTATATTGTTAAACTCAAGTGATATGTCCTCTGTAAAGAACAATCTAAAATTTATATTAACTTTTAGGCTTGGTTATGAGAGGCCTAAAATTTTTAAATAATTTTATAATAATTCTATTTTATGATTGAATTTGATATTTCAAAATATTTTTCAAAAAATCTACTTATTCGGCGTTTCTCTTATCACACTCTTATAAAAAAGGAATCACTCAACTATTGAGGAATATTGCAATAAACGAGGTAGTGAAAACCCGTAAACTCAATTTAAAATATTGCTTGACCACTTTTGAAATTAACCTCTCAACTTAAAATCTATTACTCACTCTCGTACGTGAAAAAGCTCTTCGTTTGTCAACAAAGTACAATTCCACACTTGACCCTATTTTAACAGTAACGTTAATATTTATTGGCAAAATCTTGTTGGCAGATTGAGATATATATAGTAGCCCTTACGTATAAACAGTCTTCTGTAAAAAAATGTTTTGTAAGACAGTGTTTCATAGACAAATTATTTAGTACTGTATTACCTTTTGTACTACTGATATCCAGTGGTATAATTTAATTTGGCATAGTGGTGACAGATAAATGGTTACAACACCAAACTGTATTCTTCGATTTTGATATCATTCGTTTTTTGAATTGCCTTCTTATTGGTGCGTTTTTAAAGACGTAATCACGTTAAAATAAGTCTTTGTTTAATTGAGAAATTTTATCCAAAGGGACGTGCTACAATGTTGCATATTTCTACAGGTCGTAACAACAGACCTACACCACGCATGCACGATCGGTCACACCGGTACATCCGCCTCCGCACCGCTTGCTGCCGGTATATGCGCACTTGCTTTACAAGCAAATCGTGACCTTACTTGGAGAGACATGCAACACATAGGTAAGTTACTGGATAATTACTTTTTAATTGTGAACCTTCCATTGTAGTAAAATACCAAGTACGGACATGATAAGAACTGCTTAAAAATTATTTAGTAATTATTCATTGAGATAAGCGTTTACGTACCCCGCTTGTGGGTTAAGGAGTACAGTACCCTGGGCACCTCAGCGTCGCCTCTTGGTTGCGCTGAATGGCGCGGACCTCTTACTGGGGAGCGTTGTAACCGCGATGCTCTCGAGTTAGCGATGTTGGGCGGGAGTGGCCCTCTTCTGTGAGATGATCATCTCACTGAAGGAGGCCCACGAACGAGAATGGGAGATTGCAGTGGATGCTCCCTCACACCGCCGGAGGAGGCGGAGAACAAAGCAGCGTCTGTTTGCGTAAGTCTTCTCGAATTCGTGAATAACAAAGTTGAACCCCTGGTGCCTTATTCATGAATGAAGGTTCCGCTGGGATTTAGTGTGTATTGCGAGGTCTTACTTGCTCACCGATCCTCATGACCCATGGGTCGGAGCATGTGCATAAAAGCATTTCCCAGCGAGAAAAAAACAACACTCACTAAAACCCGACGAAATCATCTTTATACGTTACTGTGACATCCGAGGATCAGTAAAGAATTCTTCTGCGCTCCCGGATATGTCTGACTGAAAGTTCACGAGGACGGGGGGATTAGTACAAATATACAGGAGGTGTGTAGGTACCGCTCCTTTGCAGTGAAAGGAAGCATCGACTGCATTTTCCTTCTCTTGCTCGTGGGCCTTCTTTAGTAAGACGGCCATCATACAGGACAGGGCCACTTCCACCCAACATCTCTCATTGAAATAACGAATAAAAGAAAAAAAGCATTTATTGATTGATGATGTTACAAAACTTATTCTAGCTAGATGTAACACCACTTTGAACGAGTGCCCAACTCAGCTATTGTACGAGTGTAAAATATTTTTTTTTGCAGTTTGCCTTGCTATATCTATTTAACAATAAATCTATATGTATGTTTGTGGTGTACAACAAACAGTATTCTATCAATCTATCCAGTAAATTATTACGCAGCACCCTATTAACGTCTCACTGTTTGGCATAGGTCTCTTAACTCATACGACTCTCTCATTTTTGGGGTTATCAGAGCAATGACCAATCACCCTTCTTTACTACGGGTTGGTGGACTACACAGATCCCTGAATATCTCGTAAGATAATCAGGTTTCTTCCTGATATTTTCCTTCACCGAAAAGCACAACCTCGAAACAAAAATCCACGTGTTCATCCTAAGGTCATTTAGCACCTTTATCTATGCATTTTGTCACAATTTCAGAGTGACCATTTTATCTGTAAGCCATTTAGGTTGCACGGATTACAAAGGATTTCAGATAATACAAGGGCCTTGATGTACGAGACCAATTATGCTAATATATTAACCCGCATTCGCACTGCATGTGAGAATATAAATGGCCCCTTCATTGCATTTGATGATATTTATCCTAAAAAATATTTGTTAAGTCCTACTATTATTTCACATACTATCTTGTTCAAAATACTTGTTAACCCACTTTAAAAAAGGAGGAGGTTATCAATTCGTCTATAATTTTTTTTGTTTGCTATTTGGTAACTACATGACCGGAGGGTAATATACCAAGAGGGTGTTTAGTCAGATAATCTGTCCTTTAACTAACTAAGAATGCGGCTAAGCGACCCCAAGTGCTCAAGTTGTTACTACCGCTCTTCACTCTCCTGTCCGCAGCAGTAATGTCCTATACCTAACCCTAATGCTCCCCAAAACTCCTCTTATCCCACATACCTTATCTTACTTATGCAACTCCCATACCGATAAATGGTGGTATCTCCATTCCTCGCTGACCTAAATATCACAGACCGATAACGGGCAGCAGCGTTATCGGTAAGAGAGGGTCAGCACTGCGATCATCAACCCGATTGCCAAGCGTGGTGATAAAGTGGAAGAAGCAGCTGGATTTAGAATTTCATGCTCTGGGTTCTATCTGTGGTTAAGTAATACGATTTCAATAAAAATACTGCGTTAATAGTAGTACTTTTGTAGAGATGAGCGCTTTGAGAAGTATGAGTGGATTGAAACTGAGTGACAAGATAAGAAATAGAAGAACGTATTGAGAACGACGTTGTGGTATAGAAGAAGATGTAGTGACTAAAATTGAGAAAAGCAATATTTTGATAGATGGGGAACAAGTGGAAGAGGTGAAAGAATTTGTATACTAGGGATCTAAATTTACAAAAAGATGAAACATGTGAAAGTAATATTGAACGGAGAGTGAATGCAGGGAATATGCTAAATGGTGCTCTGCAAGCCTTTACGAGTAGTTAGACGGTTTTTCAAAGGGCCAGACTGGCTGTGCATGCAGGAGTGTTAGCACTGATGGTAGTGTCGTCTTTCTGTAGCTGTATTGTAGCCCAAGACCAGCTTCCTTTGCTGCTGTGGGATTGTCCGAAGTCTGTAGAGAGGGGGAGAACACGATAATCCTCAAATCTGGTAACTTGTTCTACTACCGGGAGTGTGAACACCAGTCCCAAGGTGGTTCTGTGTTCCTCGTCCACATATCCCTTGTTAAAGTGAACAGCGTGTCCAACAGGGTAGCGTACCTAATACTCAGAATCACCAAATGGTATTCGCTGAAGGTCATCCAGACTTACGTATTTATATCATCGTATCCAGATGATGTTGTTGAGGTTATGGTTATGTATGAGGACATTTCCAGAGCCATGTATACATCTAGGACCCTCTACAGCGTTGTTATGGGTGATTTAACTGCAACACTCGGGGCAAACGAGGCGGGGCAGAGTTGAGAGTGGGGCAATTTGGGTATGGGCAACGGAACCACAGGTTACAGATGCTCGCTGATTTCATGGAAATGGGGGGGACTCTATATGGCTGAGTCCTGATGGTTCCACGAGAAAAGAGATTCGAGATCATCATGTCTACGAAATGAAATATATTCAATGATGTCTCTGTGATCAATAAAGTGAAAACTGAAAGCGATTACCGCATGGTAAGAGGCACATTGAATATATCAACGTACAGCGAGAACGGTACAGACTGGTGGAGTCAATGCTCCGACCCACTCGCGCTCATATCCAAAACTCCGAGAGCTTTCAACTAGAGCTGCAAAACCTAAAAAGAAGAGAACTCTAAAAAATAATACATAATAAATTTTTACTTTTGAGAGTATATTAATTTGTTTGGAATAGTATTGTCTTGAAGGTGTTTTTTTTTTGTTAAAACTTTTATTTATGTATTCATTCAATCAAATTGAAATATATCGCTTTAAACATGTAGTAGATGACAATTAGTGTTCATAATTTTTTTTCAAATTAAAATTATTTTTAAATAAGCACTATTTGCGAAAAATTGTACACCAAAGTCTATTGAATGTATAAAATTTAAATATTTCTTTCTGTATTGTTAATTAATTCTAGGTTGAGTAGGATCTAAGTAATTTTTATATTATGATACCTTTTATCTTACCATAAAGATTATTATATTAATGTAACGAACTTTTAATAATTGCAATTCTTTGTTTGTTAAGCTTTGTGTATTTCGTACATATACGAGTATAACACATGTTTAACACAATATTGTATGTAGCAACATTGTAACATGCATGTTGCGCTAATGAGACAATTAAGGTTTATATAAAAGCAAGGACACAGAGAAATTCTTGTTTAACGAAAATTTCGTCGCCCTACCATTAAAAAAATATATATACATATGAGTATATATATATATATATATATAGCGGCCCGTCCTGGCTTCGCACGGGTAGACATAAATAGGTACATTGGACTTGACATAGGAAATTATATATATATATATATATATTTCGTTATATCGTTTATCTAAGTAATTATCGATTGTTTTCCGATAGAAATAGACAAGATGAAAATTTATATGACAATCGGAATTTTCACGACATTAGTCAAATGCAACAAATGCTGTCAGATAGCTGATGTTGGTACTGTATTATATTGAATTTATTTTGACTAAATGCGAAAGATTTACGAAAATAAAAAAAAAATCCGAATGTAGTAGTAATGACAATATGTACCATAGCGAAATGTCAACGTAATATATAATGTAATAAAGGATCGTTTCAAGTAATTACGTATTTATTCGAAATATACATTTTTAATCACCAGTGGGAAAATTTTACCCGTGTAATTCATGATCCCGTGGGAATAAAGGGAAATCCCTTCTTAAGGAATACGTATTTGCGATTGTTTTTCACTTACTGTCAGTAAGTTAATAATTAATGATATAAGTAAGATGTTATTTCGTAATATGTGCGTATTGGAAGTTTTTATGGAGAAAACGATTCCGATATAAATATAGCATTACTTGTTTAAAGAAATAAAAAAATTCTTGACAATTGACAATTTTCCATACACATTTTAATTTGCAAAACATTCGTACAACTACAACCAATCAGAAGTTTGCTCTTAGTCAATTTATGTATAATGACGTAACTCAGTAAATTCAGCCATAGAAATCAAAACAAATACCAGTCTGTTATTGTTTTGTTGTTATTGAAATTTCATTAGTGATTATTACATTTTGTGATGAATTGTTTGGCCATTGTATTTCGGATACAATAATAATAGAAATAGTTGGAATTGTACCGGAAAAATCATTCTGTTTTCAATTGTAAAGCTTAAAATATTGCTCAATTTATGTTTTGAAAATAGAATCAAAGTATTGTATTCTTATAAAATATATGCATTTAATCATGTGTATATGTACTTAAATAGATGACAATGAGGTGTTTGTTTGGAATGACAAACTAACAGACTGTTACATATTGAGTATACACAAAATGAATACATCATCTACTAAGTCAATGTTCTACTGTCATTGTATGATTCATAATACATACATTAATATAAAGCAATTTCGTTTGATTGTTTCATTTCTCCTGCAAAAAGTATGTTTGAAAAATATCACTGTTGAAATGTGAGTCTTTACTTTGAACTTATGACTAAGTTCTTTTTTTAAAATTAATATCAGATTTTTGTTATCGGTTATCACAAACAGCTCCTATATAGTATAGGAGCTGTTTCTGATTCCGGGGACACTAAATTAAGGGAATATAACTAATATCATATTGTGCTGTAACGAAGGTTTTCTATTATCAAAATGAATAAACTTTATTAGCGTTTGTCCTTGAAACTTGAATAGACAATAAAATTTTTATTGGATCTGAAGAAGTTCTGCTTTTGTATCTAAAACTATTAAATATTTAGTTTGGTATATTGAAAGAACGTGGGTACTTTTCTATTATTTTAGAGCGTTGTGTATATTTTAAGGCAAAACATTATTTTTTAAATCCTGCTATTAGGTTACACTTCCCTTTTTATGTTTATTTACTCATCTTATTTTTATATCTTGTTCAAATTTTCAATTGTCTTAAGCTTTAATTTTAAAAGTTTCTTTCTGTGTAAAGAGTTAAAAGATTTCGGGCTAGATCGCTTAGGAATTAACTTTTTATGTTACTTGTTTTAAATATGTTTAACTTAAAAGAAACAAATTCACAATAAACAAAAAAGGGTTTTTAAAGAATATTTTTATTTTACCTTTATTTTAAACTCCTTGTTCGGCTACAGAAATGAGCTCTTGGGTTAGAGTCGCAGGTCGAGCGGATTACAAAATCGATGTTGAATTTTCTGTTAAGAACTTATCAGTGTTTGCCCAAAGCTGAGAGTTGGCGGTATGCTACATCCCCGTGCCTCGAAGAGCATGTTAAGCTGTCGCTCCTGTGTCTGATCTTTTTGCGGTGTTGTTGGATTGCCGTACTATTGGAGTATGAGAGTGAAGGAATAGAGAATGCACTTGTGTGCGACGCCTGCATATTCGCATCTTTTCTGTAAAAACCGTCCCCTACGAGTGAGGATGCCTGTATCCAGCAATGGGATATTAAATGACTGCTACTTACCTTAATGTTAGAGTATAATAAAAAAAAAATTAAATTTTATGTCAAAACAAATTAGTTTTGTAAAATTGAGATAATTTGAGTTCATTTTCTATCTTAGTGGTTCGAACTGCAAGACCCGAGCGTTTAAGCATTGGTGGTGAATGGCGTATAAATGGCGTTGGAAGAAATGTCTCACATTCTTTTGGCTACGGATTGCTGGATGCAGCTGGCATGGTGCGACTCGCCAGGACCTGGAGGACAGTACCGCCGCAAAGAAGATGTGAACTGGCCGCTCCAAGACCTGCGAGTGCCGTCCCGCCAAGGTCTTCAATAACATTACAGGTATAAAAATTCATACTTATAATATTAATTGATAAATTTATCCTTCATTTCGCAGTCTCCATATAGGTGAAAAACCTTTTTCATTAGCAATCATTAACTTGTAATACAAAAATTATTTATAAATCAATATATTATAGTGTATTTTATCTTATTAATCATCTCCATTGTAAGAATTAAATTCGTTCCTCTCGATAAATAAAATATTTACCTATTGAATTTTGATCATATAAGACTTGGAAAATCCAGTACAGATATTTAACCACGTATTATAACTCGGTGCCTTCTATGCATGTTGTATGCATTTCAAAGTTACAATTTCATATATTTTTAGGTTATACAGAGAAAAATACATTTCGCCTTTCTTAACACAGTTTTAACTAGAGTAAAAGGTATTGTGGTATTTAACATAAGGAAGTTACAAGGCTCTAGTTCTTGTATTGGGCCATATAGGATCCGTATTAGTTATGGTTATAAAAAATCATAACTTGTTATCTAACCAAATGCTATTAATTATTCATTTTTCTTTTAATAATTTCAATCGCAGGTATTTGTGTTTTTTAAAAAATATATTTACGGACTAATTTAAGGGTTTCTCGGTCTATTTATGATTTTTTTTAAACTAGACCGTTCTATTTGTTGTTTATGTCGTGAAAGAGCGAAAGCTTCAAAGATTTTTCTAAAGTTAAATTTAGATAATGGGCAAAACACGTGTGTCGTCAATCTACGGATATAGTAACGAATCATTGATTGTCATAGAATTCCTTTATGAAAACCAGTGTATTGTTCGAAAACTGATTTGTGATAATAATCGGTTTTTAATATTTGTATAAACAGAAATTGGTTGATTGAAATTCGGTTTACGACGATAATTTTACGTGGAAACATCATAAGATATCATTGATGAAAATTTGTAGTTCTAATAGACGATGGAATTAGGCCGATCGCGCCATTCTATCTATATATACTATAATGTCTGTTGAATCACACTGTTCTTGAGTTCTCGCTTAAAAACAATACACTACAAATTATTGTGTCACTGCACTTTCACTAACTCAAAAGGTTTTGTTCTTTTAAGTCTTCTCTTTGTTCGTATCTAGAAGTTTAGCAGCTTCCGGATTCAAGTGATGGCGAAGTCTTTTGTGATGAGTTTTGGAAATTCTTTCGATGTAATTCTTAACGAGCTCCATGTTTAGGTCCTTGTTAAGATCGCTATTTCTTATGTTCCAAGGAGCATTAACAGTTTCCCTAATAACTTTGTTTTGAAATTTATGTATTGATTTGAGATTGCTAGGTTGGTTACATACTCTAAGTTTAATACCATAAGCTGAATGTGAACTAACATCCATTGCATTTTACGAGGCAATTACGTCAAAAACCTTACCGTTACGGGACTCATGTGAGATTAAGACATATAATTTTTTTTTAGTAAGACGTAACCTGTAATTTACTTAAAATAAAACACTGTAATCCCTATAGGTATGTGCAGGTGGATGGAAAGAGTCTGCCATGTCGCTCTCACGCGCCGCTTATATGTTTCAAATCAAAACTGATATTTATCGGTTTCCGGTTCACATTACTAATCGACATATGATTTATTGAGGAGGAAACCTATTAATAATCGCATATTGTTTTAGCTGGATGTGGGTGCATGTCCCGGTGTGAATTACCTTGAGCACATACAAGCACGCGTGTCGTTATCGGCAGTTCGACGAGGCGACCTTCGTATTGCACTCACATCACCCGCTGGGACCAGAGTCACGCTACTGGCTCCGAGGTAAGATATTGTTGATGTGGTACGTCTAAAGCAGGCCGTGGCGAAACGTCACCATGTCGCCACCTCGTTCGCGGTTCGTCATCACTCTCACTCGTTTAATTTAATACTGTGTACGTAACATAGTTATGATTATACACTCTGTTCTGTTTCGCAATTAAAAATTACATCACATCTTTGTAAAGTCAGTATACGTATAAGTCATGCATTGTAACTTTAGGATTCTATATAAAAGATATATGTTTGATAAACTTATAATGTGATGGAGAAAATATAAAAACTTTTTGAAGTGAAACTGCTTTAGGCGTATGAGGATAAAATTCTTACGGATGAAACGCGTGTGTAGCATCACGAAGATGTGTAGTATTTTTTTATTGTACTTCGTTTGAATGTTAGGTACTTTTAATATTTACAAATAACATGTAGCATTTTAGTTTGCCACTCGTCTTTCAATATCAATTTAATATACTATTTTTCATAAAATATAAAATAAAAATATTTCATAAGTTCTCTTTTCTAAATTTTAAATTTAAAAACAAAATTTAATGTCATTTGAGATTTCAATTAATTATTTGTATAAATTTTCGACACTTTTAATATTTAATGACAAATAAGTTCATGAAATTCCTGACATATCGTCTTTTTTCCCACTTCCTTTACGTCTCGGAAATCTAAAGTTTTGGATTTGTATAAATAAAAAGTAAGACTTAAAAAATTGTTTGCCGAAGAAGTTTCACTTCAAAAACTTTATTTTTTTATTTGCTTGTAATTTGTTTTTCTATAATATGGAACCTGGCAAGAGAAAATTTACTTCTTATGGTTTCAACTCGGCATCGTAATGGGACGCGTTTTACTTTCCTTGGTGGGATTTTATTTTATTTGGTGGTTCGTTTTTTGGTAAGCCACAACAACAAGCCTCCTATCTGTCCACATAAAACAAAATAATGATATTGGGCAAACACCTATTAACTTCTAACGCATTTCTAGTCCTGGTTCTACCAGGCCTCCCGTGACGGATAATTTTTTTATACTGTCGAGGCTGTGCCTATCATCTGATGGTAAATGATGATACAGTCTAAGATAACTCGCTTATCTGTTATTAGATAATATATTTGTAATTGGCTTCTATACATCGTACTGAAATAACTTGTATAGTATAACGTCTTCCTGGTAGGGTCGTAATCAATGGTAGCTGAAGCAACAATCAGACCAAACTATTTCCTAAATTTATCTTCCCAGGAATTAAAGACGGTACCGAAGTGGATTTTCAAACAAATAAAAGGCTGTCTAGATCTGTACAATTTCCATTAATGGAAAGGGAAACTCGATTACTTAGATATCGTAGTATATTCAGGGGGTTATATGTCACATTGTCTGTCTTTACCACGCATAATGTCTACTTTATATAAATTTTGCTATCTTTTTATCCGACAACAGCTTATAAGTCTGTGTAGGAGTACTCTTTTATATTTTAAAGAAGTTTGTCATTTCATCATATAATGCATCTTTCTACCCACATGAAAATGTTTCTAATAAAGGCGTCTCTGTGTTCACAAACTTTACACTTTCCCTAGTATAGCTAGCCATAGTGAAAAAAAAATCTATTAATTATTTTAACAACAAGACTTTGATAATTTCTGCGTCGGTAGAAAAAAAGGGTAACGCATTCGTCTATATATATTTAAGTGTAATATACATTATGCAAAGGAAAGTGTATAAGATATAAGTAGGTATTACAATAAGTGTACTTGTTGCTTTATCGCGTATTCTTAAAAAAAAAATACCAACAATATTTGACTTTATTTGCGGTCTTTTACGTCTGCTATAAACGCATACAATACATTTCGCAACACAATCCATTCTACACTGCAATTTACCAAACTTGGAGGCAGTTGGCGGAGCACTTTATCACTTTGGTACGGCATACACGGCAATAAAACGTCCTTCCAACCTTTCTCGACACATTTCTCCATCACGAAGATATACCATTCAAGTTCTTAATGTCGTTGAAATAAAATTGATATTAACAGAACAAGATTTTAAGGTGTATTAAAGTAGATTTCATTTGCTCAGATTAATTTTACTCTGTGCGGTTGTAATTGTGAATTTGTGTATGACGGGAGAGGTTTCATTTGTCAAAAGGCAAAGTATCTCTTACCTTGATTATAAGGTGGTGAATTTGAATTTGGATTATTTTACTTTGAGCTCTAGAACAGTAATTTCAGTGTTAGGGCTGCCGCTACTGTTTAAAAGCGAAGCATTACAAGTAGAGGTAACAGAAATATTTACCAAATGTAACTCAAATTGCGGTTTTAATTAAATACGCCTATTTAATACATTAAGTTTATCTCCATTCTTATTCATATATATTAACATTATAAATACATAATAAAAGGTACTGATTATTCCACGTTTACACATCGTGCAAATTTTGATAAACACCATGTAAATATGGAAAGATATCTTGACATATTTCCTGTAGGAATGTATTTCATTTGCATTTTTAGCGATATAACAGTTCGTCTTTTTATATTAAACAAATGATTTTTGACCAATGATAGTAATAACCCTTAGATTGTCCATGTCTACATGACATGACACGATAGTTCTGCCTCAACTCGGGCAATCAGAAATATTACCATCTTTTTCTTTAAGATATGAATATAAGACGGACTTTTACGACACTATCTCAAAGTTTAGCGCACTATGACGCTATACCAGAGTCTTAATTAAATAAAAGATAATATAATTAGCAAAGAATTATAACATTTGATAGTCTTTCATAAACATGTAAGTCCCATTTCCCAATTCCAAACATTAAGAGCTACTTTAGCGTCATTCGATCCGCGGGGCAATCGATTCAAAGACATCCGTGTGGGACGGGGCATGCGACGGTTACTTCCGTTAAAAACCGCGGGCTAAATACTGAGGCCAATAAAACGCAGCTAGACAATCTAAGGGATGAGGATACTAGTAATAATTGGCCTGGTACATTTTTTTTAACATAATTTCATCAGTTAAATGTTATTCTTACCAAATCCTATCAAGTAGTTAAATTTTCATGTTTTAATACATCAGCTTTATTTTTAGAGCTTTGTAAAACGAACTTGCATCAGGATTTTCAACTAATTCATAAGAAAGGATTTACATTAAAAATTAAAATATTACTTCACAAAAAGCGCATCTAACACATACTATGATAGGTTAGAAATTCCCAAATATTAAGCTGTTCCCAGTGTACTTTAGCAGAATTTTAATCGTTTTTGAGTTATGTAAGTTACCTAAAGTAAATGTCTAGGATGTGATGATATTTATAGAATACTACAATAAAAGGGCAACCTTATTCTATGAAAGATGTTACATAAATTGCAATAAGGAAAACTTTAAATATTAACCAAATTCCGTATAAATGTCTCCGGAATTAACGTGAAAGAATTAATAATACTTGACTCATGATTCATGTAGACAATATTGTTAATACGTCTAGCAGAGGGCCTGAGTTTCACTTTGGGTAAAAACTTCTTGCGTGGAAACTATTAACAGGTAAATCTTCTTAGCAGGGTAGTGCCATTCTAGACTGTATCATCCTTACTCTCAGATGAGATTACCGACAAGCTCTAACCTATCACCAATAAAAAAGAAGCTTCATAACCTAGTACCAATATATAAAATATTTGCAATATCAATTTTAACAAGCTCCATTTATTGCTTTTATTATTTCGAGATAGTGCCGCAAACGTACATCGCACACTAGTTTGTCCAGTTTTGTACTTTTATAAATTGTTGTTATAAAATAGATGTTTTCAATGCAGCTTTTAATAACAATATGTTTTCATAAACAATGCTGTCTCATATATTTAAATGGCTTATTATATAAAAAATATTACAGTGTAAATATGTAAATCAATTAATATAATTAGCCACTTATAATTGTTAAGCCGTTTAAAAGCTCATAAGATTTTAGGCAGAAAAAGTGTTGTAAATGTCTATTTGTAAAACGAATTTATTTATAAAAAGCATTCATCGCAACGCAAGCAAGACTTCATTCGCAACGTACGTAGACGCCTATGTACGGATTTCTCCATAATCCTAAGGGATCGACAACTCCGCGCGTGACACTCTGGGGAATAGCAAGTTAAATAAATGCTTGAACCGATGTGTTAAATTTAGCTCTTCTGGCCTTAATAAGGAGGTTTTTGTATAAGTATTGTTAAAGCCATTTGTAAGAAATGATTTGATTTTATAAAGTTTTGTAATATAAGTTGATAATGCAGCTCGGTGTTTCTGGATTTTTTGCAGTTATAGTTAAGTGGACAAAGTTTCAAAGTTATTACATTATATTTAGACTAAGTAACGCTGTTGATGTATTTCATATCTCGGCTAAAATGACATTGTCGACAGTTACCCCAAATCTAGTTTTAAAAGAATCATTTTTTTATTCCGTTGCTATGATTGCAGTAAAATTGTTTTTGTTTAAGCTTTGTGTCAAAGATGGCAATCTTAATAATCTAGCTGAAAAAATTCAAAAGTAAATCGAACGTTATTATAAATGAATTATGTATGTACATTTTAAAATAAACAACCCGTAACCTGTTTTATTGGTTCTATTCCATTCGCTAAATTAAGTCCGTCGAGTGGATTTCTTAAGGAGCGAAGATGTAAACCTTCATCATGCTTTTTTTAGTAACAAAGAAGTAGCTAACTGTAACTGTACCTCCCCAGCCTGCAATGGTATAGTGTTATTATGGTATAGTCCTATTTAAGTTCTAAAATCATTTCTAACAGCTTTTATTCTATTCCTTTAACACTTATCTTGTATTGCTTCAAGTATATATGTATCAGGTTTTAATTTTACTATCTAATAGCAGAAATCTTATAACCTCATTAAAGATCTCAATCAAAATAAAAAAAATGTATTTATCAAAGTAGGCTCAAATGGCACTTGAATCGTCAGCAGTCTGTCTGTCTGAAAACCCCACAAGAAACTCAACGGTTAATCTTTTAAATAGTTGTGTTTGTTACAATGATGAATATTTTGCTTCTGTGTGTAACTGGAATTAAGTCCAAACATTTTTATCACTCAAATAATCCTCAATATATTTCTTAAAACTATGTGGAGGCTAGTATAAAACTGTTAATTGATGTTATTAAAAATATGTTTGCTCAACCCGACCAATGATTTATTATTGTAATATTTGATGGCTTCACTGTTGTTAGTGCTAGTCTTTTCTTTCTGATTTACTTAGTTTTAGATAAGTGAGGGGCTTAGGACATGGCTAGTTAACAGCATGGTTAACGCCATGGTAGGTAGGGAAGTCTGTTGGGAGCCGATGGTCTTCTTCTGTGAAAATGTCGCAGAAGGAGGCGCCGGATCGTCTCAGAGAGGTGGATGGAGACGCTTCCGCCATGCGTAGGAGGAGGCCGGGGCGCAGATGCGCGACCCATGATCGACGTCTGCCTCCTTAGGGTTAGCTCGTGGCAACAGGTGCGAAGCCAGTTGCTAGAAAGCGAGAAAAGACAGGTGACATGTCGGTTGCTTCGGGCATGCCATCCGAGCGGAGGAATTTTATCCGGGGGACAAATTCCGATCCCGTGCTTTCGCCAACGAACGTAGGGAGGAGCACCGTCCAGTTTTAGCCAGTAAAAGTCCGGCATTACTTGCAACGCCTCCCCGTGGTGTTGCGGCTATCCACGAGGATTTCTTGACGTTAAAAAAAATGGCTAGTTAACAGCAAAGAGATACCGTCAAGAAAAAATTTCAATCCGGTATAATGTTGTGAACAAATCGTTAAGAGTTAAATTACCATTTCCTAAGTAAGCGGGCTACTTTAGACGCTTACATAATACATTATACAGTTTGTAATAAAATATACATTAATTACCCGGAAGTGTCAGGGATATCAGAATAATTAATATATGCAAGTTATCCCCGGAGAGTAATTCAATTATACAGATAATTTTCTGGCAGGCCACACGACTCGTCGCGCGCCGGCTTCAATTCGTGGCCTTTCATGTCGGTGCATATGTGGGGGGAGTCACCCCTCGGTATCTGGCAGCTAGAAGTTTCCAACGAAGGGCGTTATATGGGTGAGTATATTTTTTAATTCACTGACTCTGCCTCTAAAAATATTGTACAAGGATTTTTATATACCAAGAACTATTCGGCAGATGAACAGAACTTATGTACAATTGCATATTTAACTATTCTTAATGAAGTATTTAAAGTTAAATTGTAAAGAATTTTCGATAATAGAAGATAACAAACAATAAGCATGGAGTGGATAGGTATTTTAAGTATTTTATATTCACGTAAAACACAGTTTCAGAACACTATTTTTGTAAATAATATATTGTTTGTGAGTTGCTAATTATTATAGACTTTATACAGCTGATAAATTCCCTTAAATAAATCTATGTACACATCAATATTTACGTCTATCTTCAAATTATATTAATTATACTTGAAAATATTACTATTTTCGTGTAATTACCATAACTAATGAAGTTTATTATTATTTAATTTCAAAGTTTGATGAACGGTTGGGTACAACGTAGCAAATGTAAAGCCGAAATTTTTCTTCAGTCTAAAAGACGTGTATTTATGTAGTATACTATAAATTAATTTTGTAAAAAGTTATAATATGGGAATATGATTTTAGCTACATTTTTTGACTAATGTACAACAAATTAATGACTCTAAAATTTGGATGTCATTAACTTATGCTAGATAATCAATTCTATGTTATCATATTCGATGTGAATGTCATTATAATAAATTTCCTTGTGTACACACTATATTTATTGAAATAACTAATAAGAATAAATAAAAAGAGTGTTGTTCCAAATTAGGACAAAAATATGTGTAAAATAACTTTCGATGCCTTAGGTCGGGCGACTTTGCAAGATTGGTCGTTGACATTATACGGCACAAGTGCGCCGGCTGCTAAAAATGATCCTATACCATTTAGAAGTCCAATAATAAGAAATAGGAGCAACGCAACTCGACCAGTTGTTGTTCAGGCTGGACGGAAAAACAACAGAGGGAAAGTTATTCCTATAGTGCCTACATACACAGTTGGGTTGGTGAAGAGAAAAAAGAATAAGAATTCAAAAAATCCTAATAGGAATTCACAAAGGAAACAGGGTCGGCCAGCTACACGGTCACCAATGGATAGTACGACTACTCGAGCGACAACGTCAACTGTCGCTGACTTAAGTCTTAATTTACGAGGGGATTTAAAACATCCACTTTCTGATGCTAGAGGGCGAAAGATGTCAAGTTTGTTCGACCAGTACCCGAAAATTCAGCGGATTTACCCTGCTCCACTACAAGCCAACGGTACCTTGTGCATGCTCTCCGTCGATAAGTTTTACAGTGTTTTATTCCGCATAGAGCTTGCACGTCGTTTATCCCTATTTCGGACTTGCTCTTTGCATGTCGTGTGTTTGCGTTGTTTAAATTTTATTTCGTAGCTGATCTTTTTTACCCTTCGCAGATTTGCTGGAGGAATGTTGATGTTGTTTTTCTTTTCATTTGCTTAGCTATAATTTTAGTTTATTTTAATTTATGTTTTAGGTTTGATTCTTTCTTTTTTTTTCAAATAAACTAATCAGGGGAATGAATTTGAATTGGTTTGTCAAATTTGTTCATGCAATGAGTTAAGATTTTGCAATCGCATATTATTTGAAATGAATCGTCTCTTTCTTTTTCAAATAAATTTTGGCAAGGGGAATTAATTTGAATTGATTTATTCAAATTTGTTCCTTCGTTAAGATCTTTCAATAATTTTCAATAAATGCAAGCTGAATGGATAGTATACTCACAGCCTGTAATTGTCGAATCTTAGTTTGAGATATCAAAGAGTTAATTAGACCACAATATTGTTATTTCAATAAGGTTATTTTTCTTTTTTTTCGCTATAATATAGACATAGTAAGCCTTTGTAACAAATGCAACTTAAAATGCACAATTTTCAATGCACTTCGATTACACCGTTTGCTTAATAATAAAGTGAAATAATTCAACATGCCAAAATTTGAATTCTTAATTGACATTTATAAAGAAGCTTTAAGAAACTATACATCAGACATGTTTTGTGATGGCCTCGCTTGCGCAGTAGTATTTTGTTAGCAGAGGTACAGGGTTCGATGCCCGGTACGCCGAATTTAAGAATTTAGTCTGAGTCTGGATTGGTAAAAGGCTCCGATCTTGGCTAGCAAAGTCGTACCGCGTACATAACAAAAGATTAGTATCCCGGTACGATGCTGTGTAGAAACTATAAAAGGTAAAATTGCCTCTTACCAGATAAGCGCGCTTCTATCTTAGACTGTATCATCGCTTACCATAAAATGTTATCACAACATTAACCTGCCAGCAAGAAAAATCTTATTTTATGAGTTAATTCACTTTATTATTAAGGATGCGGTGTAAAATATTGATATCAAAGAAATTACAATGTTTATCGTATTTGTATTCAGCTGGACCACTAACGCAGTGGGAGTTGATTTTCTACGGAACCGAAACACCAGCGCAGGAGTATGACGCATCTCCCGAGAGTAATTCAATGGGGACCAGCGGTTCAACAACGTGGAATGTCCCAGAACCACAGGAGGAAGTAAGACAGAATACCATCGAGGACGATCTAGCTCTTGTATGGCATGATTCTCATGCGGTAAGTATATTAAACTCCATGGTAATATTATTCATATACATATAAATTAAGATTTAAAAAAAGTTGTATTTTAAATCTTTATTATTTCAAAAAAATTAGGCTCTTTTGGATTCCCAATAATGCAAGTCGGCCCTATCGTAGCCCTATAAACTAAAACTCAAAAACAATAAAATGATATAACAATATAATGAAAAACAACAAAGGCTGAAATTCTTTGAAAGAATTACTAACAAATTTATATACTTTAAAACCCAAAGAGTCACTCAAGATTGAATTGAAAATAAAAGGAGAAACAATACTCGTACACTTTTGTTCACCACAGATACAGTAAATTTATAAAGTACATTAAGTAACAATTTCTGTCAGGCTTTTATTAAGAAAAGCCGTAAGTGGTGTCCAAATATGAATATATAATTAATATGAATATATAATTATTCCCTAATGGGAATAGCACATGCTGATTGTATTACCAAAATTGCTACAAGACCTTTATTAGCCTAAGTAATTTCAGAATCATCAACATAAGATATATATTAAGCAATAAATATGATTTGAACATCGTGATTCTTACTTGTAATTTGTAATATCATGTTACGATAAATTTAGCTTTAGCACTTAAGCGAAATGCGGTTCGTGTTCTAACGAACCCTTACAGACTACGCTAACACGTATATAAGTCATCTGTTTAGTAAATTCTGATTATCACTAGTAAACGTGGAAGACATGATTTATTTCCTATCAAGAATGCGCATTGTTGAAATAAATCTGGTCTGGATAAATAAGAGACTATGGGCTTTAGTTAGTTAGCATACTATTAGCAATGTTGAGGAAATTAATTTGTGTTCCGGTATATTTCCTTTTGCGAAGTTAGGGCTTTACCATCTTATAGACTGTATCACTTATTATTGGGTGAGCACGAGCTATGCGCTAATATGTATACAGTACAATAATAGTAAATTAAACAAAAACAAAAATATATAAGAAATTATAAATAACTCTGGTTTATTTTAAGAGAACATTGAATCCTAAATACTCGATAGTTGCATTACCTACGTATTTGTGTCAGTTTAACATTTTTAGTACAATTTATTACTATATAAAGGGCAGATAAATCCTACCTTTGGCTGTCAAAAGTATCGTATTAGGAGCTGAGATGAGGATTTATGTTTGCCGCTGTCGGTTCCACGACGTGGTAAGGAACTTTTGGCCCCTAAGTAGTGATTCTGACGGCTATAAATTGATATATGTGTGTTTTGTTGTTCCAATTTAATAGCCGGTTATGATAAATTCATACTTCGTTTAGCTATTGATTTTCCAATAAATACAATTATTCACACTCTCCCTATAAATATGATATTTACATTTAAACGTTTAGAATGAGAATAGAATATCAAGAAAATTCGTTTGAGAGATGACATTCATTGGACTTCTTTTTTACATCGATAATTCGTAATTTTTAAACGAAAAGTAATTGTAATATGTATTTTGCTAAATAATACTGTATTCTTCTAGCTTAAAACTAATTTTCCATGTGTGTAGTAGTTCAAATTTTTAATAATATAGAAAGTTAAAGTTTTACACGTAACGTTTTCTATTCGTTATTGAAATGCACTAACATTAAAAAACAACATGAATAAATTTTTTAGAATAAAATTTCTATACAAAATATTTCATTCAGTAAAATTGTCGCCATGAAAAATGTTTTATATTCTTTCTCTTTTTTGAACCAGATATTTCGATTCTACTGAAGTAAAGCTATGGAAAGTGCATGAGACTGTGGTATGATATTTCTGAACAACAATCTCTTTGTGATTAATTCAGAATATACACTGTCATTCAATAATATTTACTTATTTCCGATTAATATAGCTAGAGCAATTATGTAATGTAACAAGTTTCTAAAGCTAATTTTACAAATCATTCGTTGTACTATTAAAAAATATCCTCTTACATAAAATAGTGTATAACATATTGGCAAGAATTAACATTCATTTAGATTTCAATTGATAACTTATGTCCGCATCTTTTTATAGTTTTTTGATTTACATTTACGTTCTTTTATTAAACAACGAAATACTGATTACGATAGAAAACATAGTTTTCTTGAATTAAAAATACTCAATGTTAATTGTCCAATTTTATTGATAACTATATTTTCTCTTAGTATTTGATTCTTGCTGAAAAAATATGCGATCAAATCCTGGACGGGCATAGCTAAATTGCTCATTATAAGTTATTCTTACGTACTTTATTTTTTTGTTTTTAATATATTATTGTATATTAAGGTGAAAGAAAATTGGAAACCTAGCGATTAATTCTGTGGTACGTTAAGGTTATCCATAAAAGATGCCCGATTTATTATCTCTAACAGCAAGTATGACCACGATCCATGTCGAAATAACGAAAAAATATTAATATTTTCACTGTATTAAGGGACACATATTAGATGGCAATTCAAATAGCATTGCATGAATGTCAAACTGCTCACTAGTTACGACGTGACCACGATCCATGTGAATACATAACCCGTTAATACTGTTAAAATACGTTATTAAACCACGAAAATTTAAGTTTAAAATAAGCAACGTGGTATGTACCCCGTTAATACAGTTAAAATATTCAATTATTGGATTATTTTTATGATTTTTAGATCCGTGAGGAGGGTCCGGCTGTGGACACAGGCAGTTTCGGAGCCAACGGATGTATTACACACGGCGCTCAACAACCGCATCGTTGTCTAGGTTTGTGCCTCTTATTGCTCATCTTACTCTCCGTGGCCGAAGCTTTCAACCTTTCAAGCCAAAGCAGACAGCCTCGTAGATGTAAGCGAAACCGTGCACTAACAGCTAGCGTAAAGCTCACACAATACAGTGAAAATGTTCGACCGCCGCGGGCGCCTTGCTTGTCTCGACACTCCCACCCAACGCTGGCGCCCTAGTTTATGTGGCTCGTGATTTTTTTTAGCTGAATTCATTCAATAAGTACAAGGTGTTAAGAACATAATAAATATTTAATATTTTTTATTTTTTATCTATGTCCAATATGTTTCAATACTGCCGTAATACTAATTGATAACCGTAACAGAAGCCTGTAGTACGTAGACCGCTATTACACGGGTCGGCAACCAGCGGCACACAGGTATACACATAAGAGTAACGATAAATATGTCTAAAAATGAAAAAAAAAACGAAGTTTTTTATAATGAAATGTGGCCCGCACCAATTTTTTAATAACATTTACGGCCCGCTCCAATATTCTCATAACTTTTGTGGCCCGCACCATTATCTTCATGACATTCGTATCCCACTCCAATATCCAATATCCCTATATATTTTGCTGGCTCGCACCAATGTCCTAATAAAATTTATGGCCCGCACCAATATTCTCATAACATTTGTGGCACGCACCAATATTCTCATATAATTTGTGGTGCGCACCAATATCCTTATAACATTTGTGGCCGTCACCAATATCCTGTTCAGATTTATGTCCCCTATTTGTGGCTCGCATCAATATCTTTAAATAATTTGCGACGCTTCTATCAGAAAAGGTTGCCGACCCATGCCCTATTAGTATAGTTACGGAATAGTTAATGTTTTATTTACAATTTTTTGTAGCACAATATACTCGTAGTTCAATCCTCTCATAATTATATAAAAGCCTTCAATAACAGCGGTCAAGGGCTCGTTTCAACTGTGCGTAATGTAATTGTAGCTAATTATAACAATTAAATCGCAGTAATTTAAAAATAACGTTAAATATATAAACTTTAATGTATATTTTAAAGGTGTTCAATACTATTAATGCTAACACTTATTAGCAAAATATTTCTGAATGACTGCGATGTAACATTATTATAGTATTATACGAATAAAGTGTCCAATAATCTCATAGGTGTTTTGACCTATTATTAACCTATAATTCGGCAAAATTAAAGAGCTAGTGAAAAAGTGCAATTACATAAATTATTATTACGTATTTCAAATCGAAAACGTCCATTATGCTTGAGTAATTGCATTGTGAAAATGTGGGAATATTTGAATCAGAGTGGACATTTAGTATGTAAAGGTATATGTAGCGTAATATTACTAGTTAGAAAATGCCCGTGGTACTTAAGAAATTATACTTAGAGGCGTCTGTTATACTTCCATTTCGAAATGGGCCATCAAATATGATCAGTCTTCTAACAAAAAGTATATTTTATCTTATGTCAGCTCATTTAATAACTATAGAAACATTTGATCAATACTGTATAGTAAGTTTATATATAAGAGATATCCAGGTATCTATTGACTCATCACAATATCTCTGAAACCATAACACGTGGAGACTTGAAATTTGGTAGGAATATTCCTTTTGTCGAGTATTCTATTTATTATTTTCTTATTTGTTTGCCTAAATTAATGAAAATGCTACCTAAAACATTCCCCCATACGAAGTCGCGGTTTCAGCTAGTTATTTATATATAAAAGGATATTGGACTGATATATCATCGCACAATTCAAAATGCTAGAGGGCCGAAGCTCGTGAATATTTGTCTTCGGGCGCTATTTAAACTAGGTGAGGGTATTTCGTAACGAAAGCTTAATACTGGCGAAAAAAACCTGTGTAAACATTTTTAATGTCAACATGTTTTTTTGCTAATTGGCTATTGAGAAATTGGTAGTAACGTTTCTATGATTAAAGCAGAAAATAAACACCGTTGGTCTTTAAGTGACAACACTTTATAGGGCTAAAGACTGTTCTAACAATTGCTTTCATAATAGAACGTCATTCATTTGTTATGCATTCAGCTTAATGAAGTTCGATAAATGTTTGATATTTGTTTTAGTGGTATTTATTAACTATTAATTCGACAGAGCTCAGAATTAAATTGTTATAAATTTTATACGCTTAATTGTTGGAACGATTAGTGTTTTTCCAATTTCTTTTGAAACCTTTTGTTTATATTGTTACGCTATCTAACACGGACTTATTAAACTCATTACATAGATAGAAGTCTTTCAGCTTTTACGAGATCTTCCTGTAGATGGCACACTATAATTTTTCGCAAAATAAATTTAACTTATGAATAAATATTTGAAAACACTGTATCAACATTAGCTGTATCATCCATAACAAATTTAAAGTGTTTTTGAACTTCATAAAATTAATAAATAAATATTTCATAGAGGATTGAAAGGTTGAATAAGATATAATAATAAGTGTGTGGTCTAATTGAATAGAAAAAAATATGCGAGAATTGTTAGGTAGCATTAAAATACATTAAAAATTGAATTTCACCTACCTAATATACATATTTGCTTGCTTATATCAACTACTTGTAATTGTCGCAAACAAAAGGATTTTCGGAGACGAAAAATGACTGCTCGTCACGTTTACCTCGTTAACTACGTCGTAAGGTTTTATGTTACTTTTCCTCAACAAAAAGCTATTTTTCTGACAATAACCCTTTAACCTTTCTGATGTCTGAACTGTTAAGGTACTGTGGTAGAAATTTTACCTGTTTTACGAGCATACAAAGAAGCATTAACTTTAATATTACATTATTTTTACAAACCATTTGTTTACATTTGTGCGTATCTTTCTAGATTTTGCTTCTCGTTATTAAAATATTTATTGATATATACATTAATATCATATATTTAATATTTTCAGTGTTATAACGTTATAGCATCGCCCGTTTCTTAATCAGTTATTGATTCTATGATTTAAGTTTATCTAATCTCTCTTGTTACAATTGTTTTGTTTTTGTTTGTTAGATAAAAGTATACATTTTATCTTAACATGCTACAATTCTTGTCTCTATTCTTCTTATAGAGAATTACTACAACTGCTTAAATGAGAATGGATGAAATAGTTCACCGTAAAAAATTTTTTTTTTTTTTCAAATAATATCTAGGTATTTCTCTAGTACCTTAAAACTTTTTAGATATGCAATAAAACCTTAACAAAAGCGTACTTCACGCGGACACTTAGCGGATGGGTTTGACAATAGTTGATAAAGTCGAAGGTTTTCAAAGGTTTTAACTGGCAAAGTAACTCTAAATAAATGCAATGTCCTAAAACATAAGTGATAATGATTGAATCAAATAACAATTCCTGTAAAGTTAACATCCCTTGCGCATCGCATCTCTCACCTAGACGTTAGACAGCTATTGAACTACTAATAAAGTTATAGTAACAATTTACTCCGAGGCCGGCATCACAAACGAAGTTTTAATGGACTGAAGATATTTCGAAACTATTCCAAACTAAATTAAATATAGATAACAAAGTCAGAAATAATATTCTCCGTCGTATCGAAATACTAAATAAATCATTTCTTAGTAAAACTTTAACTAGAATATCTCCAAACTTTGTATCAATTGCTTTGGTTACAAAACTGATCATATTTATGGTCTCATTTTGTAATAGTTTAATATAAAAGTTTTATACATTATTGCGTTAATTATATCCCAAACCTCCATTGTTTCAATAGAATAATTTTTTTACAATTGTTACGTTGTTATTGAAATAGCCACAAATGTTTATTTTGGTCTGAAACCAAATGAAGCCAAATAAAAGCTATATATTAAGGTCAAGAGCATATTACTGATTTTCCCTAACCATACGATGATTTATTGATTGATTACTAATAGTAATTCATTTTTATTTCTTCAAAGAATATAGCATGAGTTCATTATTTTATCTGTGCCTACGGTTATAGTAGACGCAATTATTATTATAATTACGTAAATAAACTAATTTCAATAATTTCCTCGGGTTCAAAAATCAGCAATTTGTTCCTACCCTTACGTATGCATACCAAATGATACGCATTTACAATTTGGTATTTACTATAATAATTATTTATTAAAAAATATTTAGATAGAAATATAATTGTTTAGCTTTATATTTGTTATAGATAGAACGTTATGGCGATATTTTCATCGGTTATATATCATTGGCTTATTTGTCAAATATTTTGTTGCGTCATACAATATTTACACTGTTATAAATAAACTATCGCAATTCAATGAGTTCTGTGATTTGTAATAAAAACAAATTCGTATCTTTTGCGTAAAGTCTTAAAGTATTTTGATTTGTGACAACTTTCCAAGAAGTGTGGGAGTCATTGAAAATTCGCCACGACGTTTTCATTACATACATATATTGAAATTGGACATATCTGTTACAATAAGTTTGGAAAACAATAAATTTTGCCTTCTAACCTCTTAAGTATATTTATAGAGGCATTATCTCTGTGACAGTTGAAAGCCTACCATACCGCCGGATAGACTTTAACGAGCGTACGTTTTAAATGCGACCAACTCGGTAGGCTTTTGGGATAAATCGGATCTGGGATACTCAAAAGCTATAAAGCTTTCTGTCGAATTATAATCCTTTTGTTGAAGTTTAAGATATTTTTATTGGTTCCTATAAATTACATCGTACAGGTGTAGATGTACTACCAGTCATGTATCTTCTTTTGTACGTTACAATTAAACTAATTTATATTGATGGATTTTATATAATACGTAAGTATTTGCCAAATTGATTATCGGAAGACTACTTAAAATATTCTTTAGATATAAAACGTTATGTTATCGCTTTTTCCTGCTGCCCTATATTTTTAATTTATAAAACTTAAATTCAGTGTTTTTTATATCTCTGAAGTAAATATGTTTAAGTGAAATTTGCAATGAAGATTATACTGGTTTAATTTTCCTATTTTGTAAGTTCATATTTATAAAAATAAAGCCAAAATAAAATTCATCAACATCAGCTGTCACATAGGTAAAGCCCAAATTCTAAAACAGTACGTAGATCCCTGTTAATAAATGATCATAATAATTATTATAAATATGATTGCATATTGCGGTTGTGATCATAAAAGTGATTGCTAATCCATAATATAGACAATGTAAACGATTGTAAATAATTAGGTATATCGTTCAAAATAAATTTGGAGATTTGTACAAATTGCTCACATACATGTAAATTTTTTAAAATGACTGAACATTCAAGTTTCTCGTCGACTGGTAGTTAGACTTAATTAAGTATAAAAACTTCCTGAACTCTTGATATAGTGTATTGTAATGCGATAAGAACGGAACTAATGAACGTTTTAATAGAAAAAAAGCGAAATTATTTAAAACGGCTGCTTTGACATGTTATATATTATCGTAATATTTTAATTTTGCAATTTGTTTTTCATAGTTCGTTATATTCAGTTTTTTCCCAAACATTTTGTTTCTAAATCTACACGCTATACTCGTACTTCGAATCACTGGTATATATAAACAATGTCGAATTTACTAAATCACAACTGGGCTCTTAGACAACGTATCTTTCGTAGATTGCTAACGCTTAAAAAATGTATGGGAATGACGTTTCCTGTGGAGACGTATCGAAAAATGAAACTTTTTTCCCATACATTTTTAAGCGTTAGCAATCTTCGAAAGTTACGTTGTCTACGAGCCCTGTTCAGGAGAGTAGATTGAAGTTTAGTTTCAATGATTAAATTTTAAAGTCTGATTTTTGGAATTAGGGTCATGTGTATTATTGAGAGGTACGGTTTCACGCTTAACATAATTGAGACATCAAATTATAGAGTTCTTATCAATTAAACTAACTTAAAATTGCTCTCCTGAACAGTTGCTTTTGTGTACATTCGATCTTAATAGAGACTAGCGAAATAAATGTCCAAATACGGCTTATACTATAAACGTTTTGGATTGATAACCACACAATTCAATTTTTTTTTAATGTTAGTTAAGGACAGAAGATCTACAATAATTCGTATTTTATACAAGTTTTATTTGTATACAAGTTATTGGTTAATTTCAACACTTTTTTTGGATTGTCTCACATTGTTTCAAAGGAACGGTATATAAAGCTTTTACATACATTTTTATTAGTCTAACGTTCATTAGCTCTTTGTTATCTTAATTTATTAATGATCGATAGAGGTAACTACACTCATATTGTCTTTCGATGTGCTAAAGATTGGTGAATAGTTCATTTTTGTAACACTTTTGGTGTACACGTGTAAAGTTCATCGGCATTAATATAGCAATATGATAAGATGTATTTAAACTTAATGTAAATGCTGAATAATTTGTATATATTGAATCAGATGTGAATGAAATCTTATAATAAAAAACTTTTATTACAAAATTAAAGAAGATTTTCATTTGTGATTTGTAGGTCGGCTCTTGTCTCTGATTTTAAAGATTTATGTAGCAATTAGTTATGTGTACTATGTATTATAAATAATTCAAACTGACGTTATTTTTATGTGATTGTTGATTATTATGCTAATGTCATTTATTATTTATTGCATGTTATGCTTCGCTTCTACCTCGATACTAACTTGACTAATTCTCGCACCATGCCTAACTTAACACACCTATAAAACTAACATAGAATACGATACATATTTTGTTTGTTTTATTTTATTGTTATAACACTATATTTCTCCTGGTTTCATTTAATTTTGTACACGTCTTTTTATGCATGTCTCAAGCACCATCGTTAACGTCCGTTTGTTTTATGTTGAATGTTACATTGAAAGTGAACAAAATTATTTGAGATCAGCGACGAGACTCTACTTACCATTTCCTTTCGTATCCTGTTTTCATAATCTATATCTACGAACTTCGAGCCTACTGCGTATGGAACTTCCGCATCATATGGTCTGCTGGCAAGGAACTGCATGGACGCTGGTACGGTGCTGGGTGGTGTCGGTCTTAAGCCTTTAATCTACTGTACTCAATCATCTTTGTTCTCTCTCCCATTAGAGTGCGCGAAGGGTATGCATTTGTACGACGGACGATGTTATCAGCTTTGCCCTGGTGGGACATACGCCAGTGAAATAATGGAACGGAGTTCACGAAGACGTAACCTTACATTCCTGGAAACCGGCGATTCAGCAATTGTAATGAAGCGTCAAGGTGATTCTAAGCCTTTTGCAGCGGAGGCCTTAGACATGGAACCACAAGCTAACTACTCAAAAACCCCACTGTTTTGTTTACCTTGCCATTATACTTGTGCCACCTGTACAGGTCCACAAAACAGCCAATGTTCCTCCTGTTTAGACGACGCAAAACTTTTCAACTTGACTGATTTCGAGCCCAAATATTACTGTTATCCTAACACAGTATTACCGCAAATTGATAATGCGAATTGGCATTATAAAATGAACGTTATTCTTATGATAGCCTTAACAATTGTTAGTTCCATATCGCTATATATTTTAACAGTTTGTACGCTCAAAAGGTTCGGTCTTTGTTGTTGCGGTAATAATTATGATTCGAATATAAGGATAGCGTATAATAAGTTAGCAGTAGATGAGAAACATCAAAGCGCAATAGAAATTGAAGAAGAAATTCACAAGGCTTTGAATAAATATTCTAGTGAAAGTGAGTCTGAAGATGATATGAATTTATAGCGACTCTTGACGTTCCGTCCAGAGTATTACGAGTTAATGCAACAAAAATAGTCAACTTTAACTAGAGCTGGGCTTGTGATATCATGCATAGGTTGTCACAATTAAACATGTAACTTTTAGTAGTAATAGTAAGTGTAGCAATAATTTTAAGAGATGAGCCACATTTGAAAAGAAGGCAATGTTCACAAAATATGTACAAAAAGTATTTTAGTAGATTTTTTTGTATTAATTAGCCCAAAGACTTTAAAACATTTCATTTCGGCCTTTAAATTCTTGTGTCCTACTTTCCTGTGTCCTCTATCTAAATCATCATGATTATTATTTTTAATAAATTTCTATTACAAATAAAGAATGAGTAACTCAACTATTTCGTCACATTTTTCGAATTATAAGTATAAGCTTCGTTTATTAGTCTAAATATTGCTATATAGACCTTTCTTTTAGAATATAAGAGATAGCCTTCGATACTAAACTATATCACAATTTACGTAAGTGGCTACTGCAATACTAAACTAATATTTTATAGAATTTATAAGGAACTGAAATTCAATGAATATTACTCATTTAATAACTGTAAGGTATGAACTAAGAAATATTTTACATACAATATTTGCTTTGTTGTTTTTTAAATTACCATCAATGTGCACAACTCTTCTAAGAAAAAAATAACCATCTCGGTCATGGTTTTGAGTATAAAATTTAAATGTTCCTCCTGACCAATTTTACCCAAATTCCCTAAAGCAGCAGATATTCAGGGAACGAGTTTAGGGGAGGTTGGTGAAATCGGGCATTTGTATACTAAACCATAGCTGAAACATTAATAAGAAGTTACATTTTTTACAACAAAGTATAGTTATTTTTGTCGAACAAATAGTATTTAATTGTGTTCTTAACTTGTTAGCTTTCCTGATTGAATTGATGTAATATATATTATTAACGGATTTAACCAGTTAACTGAATTTAATAAGAATACTTGACGTGAAAGAGTTCTTTGTTGAGTTTATTCATTATGCGTAAAAAGTAATGACCATTGGCTATTTTTAATTAATTTTTATTAAAGCAAAACTGCTTTACTTCGGGGAGTGAGTTGGTGAATGAGTGACGAGAGCGTTACCAAAAGTGCGGTGATTCTATAAAATTCGCAGACTGTTTGTAATTCAGTCGGGTGCAAAGCCCAGTCGGTTTCTTATTGTTATGAAAAACGTAACTATTATTTCAAGAATTTTATAATGAATTTAAAAAAACCCGTAAAAACAGCAACACAGTTAACTGGTTAAAATAGCATGTTATTAATATTAGTACAATTATTGGATTTATCATTAAAAGGTATAAGTTCTCAGGTGATCATTAAAAATAAATATAATTTTTCTCGTCTAGCTTAAGTTATCGCATTATAAGTTTCCCCGGATATATTTTTCATGAGATTGATATTAATATTTTAAGTTTCCGCATTTCTGTTCGCTTCTTTCTCTAAAAAGCTTTTTTCGGTACGCTAAAATGATGCATAATACTTTGGTTTAAGGTGTAATTTTGCTCAAGTTGCCATTTCGCTAGGTAGGTAATGAGCTTCAAATGTAAATATAATTTGAATGTGTGTAAATAAATGAGTTCCTATTTTGCCCAGCTGTTTTATTTAATATCTGTGTACTATATTTTCCATGAATGTTAAGTTGCAATTTGACTTAGTTTAAGATTATATATGCTTAATTCGGTGTAGGGCTTTCGAATGACCAATTTCATTATGAATAAGACCGTGGACATTGTCTACATTAACGTGTAAATATTGTGTAATAAATTGGTTTTAAATTCATCATTCTTTTAGTTGCAGGCTGTTATTTTGAGAAAATTTGTAATATATAAACCATTACATATTACTGACGGTTTCGCTTTGTTACCAGAGGTCTCGAGTTTGATCCCCATTAGCGCGAATTTAGGAAATTGCAATTTGTCTGACTGTGTATGGCAAACTCATACCACTCTACTACCAAAGACGTATCGCCAAGCAAGAGTTGTGTTCCAATACGTTGTTGTAGACCATAAGAGGTAAAATCGCCTCTGACTAGATTCACGCTTCCATATTAGACTGTTTCAAAACTAAGCAATCAGGTGTGATAACAGTCGAGCACTAAAAAATTGTCAAATACAATACTGCATAATACCCAAAAAAGGCAGTTGCTTCTTTCTGTGAGGTCGATATCTTGCAGAAGAAGGCATAAGAGAGGCGAAGGCAGGGGCGGCAGGTTTCTCGAACTTTTGAACCGGATTCATCCGGGGCGCCAGAGTTTTATGCGTCATCGAACATCTGGCGTCCACCATTCGAATAAAGAGGGCTCCGGTGGGTTTTTGTGAGTAATCTAGAGCTGTATACTCCATGCAGCGTGCGTAAAAGGCTTTCCCAGCGATAAAAAAAATGTATTGTTTTTCTTATCTTATTTTCTTATGGGAGAAAGTGCAATATTTTCTTACTAATACTATTTTTGGTATAGATATATTATTAATCTTGTCCTAACTACATTTTGGTCACGATGGACAATCTTAAGTAGGCATTAGCCCTTTTGCAAAGAATACCTACTATAGAGCTGCAGAGTTTGCTCAAATACTCGTGTACTTTTTATTCCTTCACAAAAAAGGCAAGATTGTAGTTCACCGCCAACTTCACAAGTTCAGGCATATAAAGAGAATTTCTTAACCTGATAATTTTCAATTAGCTGAATCTGAGACTGGAACCGAGGACCTGATCTATAACCGAACAAACTGACACCGAACATTACAACACCGAAGTAGTTATAGATACAATATTCAAATAAACAAAACTTTCAGGTGTCTATTTTATTACTATAGTTTGTTTTCAATTTCTATACTTATCATTAGGTGAGATCATAATTTGGCACAAATTATAATAAAATTTATAATATCCTAAAGAAACAAGTCTTAAATTGTCTAAAATGTATGAATTTGAAATTCTGATGTCCAAAACAATACTCCTATTTTGACTGCCTCATTAGTCTAGTGGTTAGCATATTCGAGTCCCGGGTCGGGCCAATTCAACAAAACCAATATTAAGTTTTCTGTTACGATTTTCTCAATATTTGCCTGAAGTTGGGAAGTTGGCGGTGTGATCCGCCCCCTGCCTCGGAGAGCACGTTAAGCCGTCGGTCCTGCGCCTGATTTCTCTTCGATTGTGTCGGATTTTCCGTCGAATCGGTCTATGAGAGTGAAGAAATAGAGAGTGCACTTGTGTACTATGCCTGCCAACCCGCAATGGAGCAGCGTGGTGGGTCTATGCTCTAATAACCCTCTCTCGTATGAGTGAGGAGGCCTGTGCCCAGCAGTGGGACGTTAATGGGCTGCTACTTAGTTACTTTTTTACTCCT
The DNA here is from genome assembly GCA_015832385.1 of Elymnias hypermnestra. Classification (NCBI taxonomy): domain Eukaryota; kingdom Metazoa; phylum Arthropoda; class Insecta; order Lepidoptera; family Nymphalidae; genus Elymnias; species Elymnias hypermnestra. The sequence goes on along the minus strand of JACTOM010000117.1, from coordinate 1,578,493 downwards.
ATCTTAATTAAATAATGCATTACACGGGTGTTTTTTTATAAAATTACCAGACAATTTTTAAAACTTTATAGTTTTCATTTACACCGATAAAATATTTTATCATGAATAGAACTGACGAAAATATAAGTAAAATTACACCCGTTATTGCAAACAACGCTGGAACGAACCTGAATCAAATAAATTTCAGATTATATACCGAATTGTAAATAACAACAAGAGCTTAATTGTTACGTGCTTCTCCGGATATCTGCGGCGTGCCTGTTGGATCGCATTCCTTTGCAGAAAGGTGACATTCCGTTGAATTTACTCTCCCCCTTAACCTTTTTTCATTTAAACGGATAATACTGTTGTATTTAAGAATTCCTTTGCTTTCCATTAGGGATGCCTACAGTCGAGCGAACTCAAATACCGATATGGAGTTTTCTGTTAAGAAATACTCAGTATTTTCCCGAAGCTGGGAAGTTGGCGGTATGCTCCATCCCCCTGTCAGGAAGAGCATGTTAAGCCGTCGGTCCTGCGCCTTATCTCTCCAGTCGTTTGCCATCATATGAGAGTGAAGAAATAGAGAGTGCACTTGCACTAAAAATCCTCTCCTGTACGTGAGGAGGCCTGTGCCCAGCCGTTAGACGTTAATTAACTACTTCGAAACAGTTAAACTGTTCAAAGTAGCACCGATAATCCCGTGAGATGTGTTTAAAGAAATTTAGGCGTTTATGTCATTCATCCAGTTTCCGTATAATAAACTAGGTGTTCTCTACCGGTGTCACTCGCGTACTTCGCGAACACGTTGAGAATGGAGCCTAATAAATTTAAAGTCAATCACGAATTGTTTCAATTTCGTAACTTTTTGGCTTTGCAATAAAAGGTTGACACAAGTTAGTTTTAAAACTCCATGACGGACATATAAAAACAGTTTATACGATATACAGACTAACTACAGGGTATATTGCTTAGTACCTGCGCCAAAAAGTAACCTAACTTACTCATTACAACATCGGCTATTTGCCAGTGAAATTCCCTCCAAAACTGGTCCAGTAATTTCATATGCATTTAATGAAAAGGTGTAGATCTAAGAGAAACTCGATTTTTTTTACTTGCATAACTGGTTTACCGACTAAAGAAGTTTCAGGCACATGTCTTTCAATTTAAGACTTATTTAATACTCCTATACCAACGTGAAATATTAGGTTACAAATGAAATTTGATGATACGGTCTTACTCATTGAGGGCGACAAGAGGTTAGAGGTCAAAACAAATGCTGATAATGCACTAAGTGTTGTAGTTATTTGGTTGAAGTGTAATTTACTTACACTTAATCCTGAAAAAACAAAATATATCACGTTTGGAATAAAGAGCCCATCCCTACCCTCGTCATCCTTCCTTCTCAAAGTCCATAAATGCCAACAAAACCCTATAAACTCATGCAATTGTAAACCTATTGAGCGAGTTGATCATATAAAATATCTTGGAGTCCAAATAGATTGCTTTTTAAATTGGAGGTTTCAAATAGATTCGATTGTTACTCGAATCAGGAAACTCATATTTATTTTCAGAAGTCTTCGTCAGGTAGCTGATCTTTCGCTCATGAAAATTGTGTACTATGCATTAGCTCAGTCTATAATAACATATTGTATTCCTGTATGGGGAGGAGCTGGGAAGACTCTCTTCATCCGAGTTGAGAGAGCGCAGAGAGCTTTGCTGAAGGCAATGACCTGTAAACCGAAATTATTCCCAACGAAGGATCTCTATGCCCTTTGCGATGTCCTCACTGTGAGGAAATTATATGTTCTTCATACAGTACTTCATCAACATAAACAATTGCCCTATAATCCAAGTCGTACTGAAAACAAACGAACGACTGACTCAGTTTGTGTATCTTATTACAGTAAAACATCCTTTTCTCAACGTCTATATCCTTTCCTAAGTCCTCTTTTATATAATCGTATAAATAAAAACCTTAAAATTTATCCCTTAAATATGAACGCTTGTAAAAATATTATCATTATCTGGCTTAAGAAACAATCTTATAATGATATAGAAAATTTGTTAACTATTAATAAGTTATAAATATTATGTAACAATTCTAATCAAATTCTAATACACACTCACGCACGCACACATACACAAACACACACACGTATCCACATGCATGTGATTACAATAATTGTATAACTTAATGCAAATTGTTGTTTAAGTTTTTTTACTTTTTTCGGAACGTCTGGAATCATTGTATAGCGGAAGGCCTAACAAATGCGACTCAGTCTTTGACTAATGCAGTTGTTATGGCCACACATGTTTTATACCATAGTTGATTTTGTTCCTAATAAACATTTTTTATTTATTTTTTTATTTTACTTATATTCAAATGCGTTGCGTTTCAAAAGATAGTGATTTGAACATAATATTATATTGTTTATAATTGTTCTGTAATTAATAACTAAATTATTAAACGCCTAATCACTCTCTGGTCGTGTCTATGAGAGTGTAGCAATAGAGAGTGCCAACCCGCAGTGGTGCAACGTGGTGGGTCTATGCTTTAAGAATCCTCTCTCGTATGAGCGAGGAGGTCTGTGGCCAACAGTGGGACGTTAATGGGCTACTAGTTACTCACTAGTAAATGGCTGGATCACACCGCAAACTGCCCAACCTCGGGCAAATACTGAGAAAATCTTAATAGTAAACTCAATATTGATTTTTGAATTGACCTGACTTGAGAATCGAACCCAGGACCTAATGTCTGTAGTCGAACATGCTGACCACTAGATCAATCAGGCAGGTTAAATGGTAGTATATTAATAAATAATTTATCTTTACTTTTAATTTTACTTTTAAGACTGTCTTTTAAAATGAGGATTATTTAATACATGAATTGTTATATTGTGTTTGTCCCTTGCCAACAAAATTACTTTTTATAGATTTAACATCAAAAGGTTAATGAAAATAATATAAAAGCGGGAGTAATTTTTTACTTGCCTTTGTTTTTTACTTGCGTTCATAGAGGAAAATTTTAATTAACTGAATTTGACAGGAAAATTAATCAGTACAGTATAATGGGATTTCATCTATCCGCCGAAATGACGTTTAACGTTTATTATTGTTGAGTTTACCGTATAGTAAAACGCGTTTGATGTCCTAATCTATTTATATATATATATATATATATATATACATTTATTCTTAATTAACAAGATAATAATTCAAAGAACCATCAATTCTCACAGTACCGTCGCAATATATATGGAATAACATTTTATGTATTCGTGATAATACTCATTTATACAAAAAAAATTAGCGAAACACAATTTTAACACGAAAAATAAAAACTTTAAATGACATATTTTAGAGTAAAGAAGCTTCAGAAATCATATGTTATGTTGAGTATACGCATTTTTAATAAGATACCCGAATCACTTCTACTTTTTCCTCTATATAGATTTAAGTAATATTTTTAAAATATCCTATAACATGAAGCATATTCTAATGTTGAAGATTATTTAACTGATAAAGATATCTGGATTTTATCCCTGTTGTACACGAAAGCTAAAAACATTGTAACCTACAAAAAATTAGTTTAAAGGAGTAACCGTTGAATTTCTTGCCGGTTCTTCTCAGCGGAATCAACTTTCCGAACCTGTGGTAGATTTGTTGTCAACAGACAGACCAGTAAACCATATATCATATACCAGTAAATGAAATCGAAGCGTCCTGTTTGTACTTTCAAGTTAATTTTTAATTTCTAATGCACTCTAGATATAAGTTTGAATATCTTGGATATTTCAACAATCAAACCTATATATATATATATATATATATATATATATATATATATATATATANTATATATATATATATATATATAGGTTTGATTGTTGAATATTGTTGATTGATGATATATATATATATATATATAAAAATATATCATCCAACCCAATAATATTGCGTAACTGGCTCTGTCTGTCGGATATATTAAAGTTCACTATGCAATATGTCATTTAACAGAAAAGTTGGCTCTCTGGAGTACATAAAATATGTTCGCACTCGCGACATCGAATTACTTTTTGTTATTGAAGCGAATGAATTACGATACTATGTTGGCAAAATGGACTAATAAAACCTAAATAAATTTAATTTTCGTTGTATAGAATACTAAACTGAGTTATAGGGCTATAGCTTTGAATTACGTCAATTTATATTTGCTTTCATTTCCACATAGGCTTTATGTTATCTACAATAAATATATAAAATAAACTCGATTTCCTTACACCATTTATGGACTCATGAATGATTGGACGTATTTTGATTATAACTAATAAAAAATAGTAAAATAAATGCTAAAAATCAATATCTACAAAACTAATCGCCCAATTAATTTTAAATTTGTCACACATATTCCTTTCGCGATGTAGACTTTTAATAAGAACGGATGTTCATATTTACACGGGATCAGGGTATATAAGCGATAAATAATATGTTGTTGCAAGATCACAGAAACTATTTGCTAGATTGATTTAAAAATTAGCATAATTACATGACGCTTCGAGTACTACGCGAAAGACAGTATGGAAAACAGCTAGAGTATTTATTTTTGTTTGTGGTTTACAAGTTCCACACTTTAAAAACAATCACGAATTTTTATTAGAAACTAAAATTTATGATGTAAGTTTGATAAAGTTCCTAGGTATGATAAGGAACAGGCTATCCAAAATATTAATTCGCATATTTTCTATCCATAATAATGGAAAAAAATAATCGACTATTAAACTTTACTGTACATATCTTTTATCTTACACTAAATGACGTGTTTAGTGTAAGCATCGGATGAGTAACTAGCATATCAGTTATTTGCTACTTAACTGACAATATAACAAGTAAAAATAATTTAAATCTATAACAAGGTTATTACGTTACTGTTAAAATTTTAGATTAGAGTCAGCGATTTTATGAATACGTATGTTAATACGTATTAAAGTTGCTAAAATTCGTTTAGCTTGGGAGAAAGGGCATATTATTGAACAAACTTTTAATTTTTATCAAATAAAATCATTTAATAAGATTATAATAAAAAAAAATATCAACGGAAAAACTACGCCTTGAAACCATGCAACATAATATAATCTTTTTCTTAATCAGTGTTTATCATATATTTTGTGCATGTCCCTATACTACATCTGTGTATATAAATACCTCGCACCTACTGTGTATTCTATAGAAAAAATAATTTTTCAGTAACAAATAAATTGATAAAATGTCAGTTATTTGACCTATAATAACGCCAGAGTTACTGTTATTGAAAAATAGCAATAACTCCTATGCTTAGTTTAGTGGCGATATTCTGTAGGAAATATATCTGAAATGTTAGATGCTGTAAAAACTTTTATCAAAGGACGCATGAACTCATGAGTGAGAGAAGGAGAATGCAGTAGATCTTCCCTCATTCCGCCGTAGGAGGCGGCATTTTGGCTATCGTGAATTCTTAGTTGGACTCATCCGGAATGCCCAAGTTGATTCTCTGAAGTCTTATTTACGAATTGAAAAGCCTTTCTCTGGCTTTTAGAGGGTATTGCGAAGCCTCCTCTCTCCGAGTCCCAAACTCATTACCCATGTATCGGGATTCGTAAACGCATATCTCAGCGAAAAGACAACGGTTGGATGAGATTTCTTAAGAAGGCTTCTGTACAGGCTTCAAACCTGCGACTCTTTTGGCGACTGACTCGTTAATTAAAATGAGGACTTGAATAAACAGTATATTTTTGACAATCAAAACGGGGTTACTATCTGGCCTTGAAGCCTTGAAGCCTGTCCATATGAAATTTTTTTTTACCTCTGTTGGCGTCTATGTGTACAGAGTAACGGCGCGACGACTTACAGACTAGCTACATATTCGCCACACCCTTAAAAATAATCCACGTTTCGAACTATTGGGCCATCACGGCATTATAATAAGTATATACATTAAAATTAACTGCTGTTAAAGCTTTTAGCAAGACTGTAAAAGCAAATTGACGTACAGGAAATACCAATACAGGGAAACTTTGGATTCAATTATTAGTCTTGGTGACTTAATTAATGTATACACTAGGAAAGCAGTCTGCAGTCGGTCAATTACTTGAAGTTGATGCAAGTTATTCAGAGCACGAAGTTTTGATTTACAACTTCTGATTTGTAGTTCCGTGTGTAAATTATTCAATAACGCGAGAAGTTTGTTTCTTAGAAGCAATACAAAGCATAGTAATACAATACACTATAACGTTACTCAGTATGCGCCTCGTTATACAATATTTTATCAACGTATTTGTTTTTAATTATCGCATTATTGGGAGAAAGGCTTAAGTCGCATTAGACAATTTTATAATTTTTCTTTTAAATAAAGGACGTCCTTGAAATAAAAAAAAACAACATATTTCACGGAGACAATCGAAATTTAGCAGAATTGAGCTTTATATAGTTATTTTTATTACAATACGTTACTTTTAAAAATCCCACTCAAATCAAATCAAAAATATCTTTATTTAAGTAGGCATATTACAGCACCTTAGAATCGTCAAATTATTTTTTTTTTTCCACACCCTAATTATAATATACGTCTGATGATGGTACTCAAGAACGGCTTAAAATCTAAAGTTACGAGGGTTCCTTCGCGCCCTGATCCGAGAAGAACCCACAACAAACTCAGTCGGGTATTTTTTTTACCATCATCATTACAACATATTAGTTTACTATATTTTAATTAAAATTAGAGCAATTCGTTCACTCCCAGTTTTAATATAAGCCGATAATAATTTAAAATTTGTAGTCATTTCCAAAAAATATAATTTTATAAACTAACACAGTACGAAAGTATTGTATTAACGATTATAAATATGAAATAAATATATATCGATAAATCTGCCACCATTGGTCTAATGATCAGCTTGTTCACTTACAGACTTGCGGTCCAGGGTTTGAGTCCCGGGTCAGGCGAGTACCATAATCTATATAGAGTTTTCTGTTAAGAAATTCTCAGTTTTACTCGTAGTTCGGTCATTGGCGGTGTGCTGTCTTTGCTATAAAAACCCTCTCTTCTCTCCTCTCCTATGAATGAGAAGGACGTGAATAGGCTGCTACTTAACTTTAACCTTTTTATATTTCGATATAGTGTAACAAAACAGTGGGTATTGAATAACAAATTAACTACACAAGTACTCTCTATCACTGTCAGTTTATTTTATCAAAGTGTCATCAATAAATAATAAAATACGTTTTGATTGAACGTCTAGACGACTCGTAATCTGTTGCAGAGAAAATAAAGAACCTTTATTAGTTTTGTGCAAGACAATCATATTACGTAATAGGATGTTATAATGCACTTTAAACGTAAACGTCTTTTCGTCTAGTACAAGCGATCCCGTGTAGATATAGGGTTTACAAGGGAATCCACAAGAAGTGTATTATTTTGAAATTATCTGAATAATATACTAAGGTTCTATAACATGTTTATTACTCCGTAATTTTTTTTGTATGTAGCCTATAAAGCCTATAGTATAAAGCCTTGTGCCTAGTTTAAGCTATCCTTTACTAGTAGTTCAATACCCTGTAGAAAATAAGGGGGAATATGAACTTAGTGACTGATCGCTTTACAAAATCTAGTCACTGCTAACTTTCAAGTCAATTGCGAATAGGTTTGAAGTACTCGTGATGAGTGATGGACTTAGTTTAATGGTCTTAAACAATCATCGCATTATTGCCATCCTATTTTGCCCAGTTTGGGGTAAGATGGTTTCAAAGTCTGTAATGGATATAGGTAGAAACAATTTTAGTGTTGTAGATAAGTAATAAAGTCTTCACCCAGAATTCTGTATAGGAGATTTTTAGGCTATATAATAAAAACAAGTAATATAAAAAAAAACATACTCCAGTTCAAGTTTTTAAAATACATATGAATTTGAGGAGATTAATATAAAAGTATTTATTAACGATTGCTGTTACTACTTGCTACCAACGATTACTTCACTATTTTGATCATATCGTCCGAAGACAGCCAGATAACCTGGACAAACTGGTTGTGGTAGGAAGGGTTGTAGAAGAAAGACCAGAGGATCCCTCATCTAATCGATAGTCCGACCAAATAAAGAGTATAAGGATTATTGCGCTTCTGTTAGCCTTAAATGAAGCCGAAGATGGAAATGGAAGCAGTTGGTCCATGCAATCACTGCAATGAAATACGGGAATGATGATAATTAACGATTGAAAATTTGAACAACATATAAAAAAAGAGCTAATAGTAGAAATTGCAAAAGAAAATAGAGCAATCATTATACAATCTTAAAAACAAACAAAAAATTCGCTTGGTTTAATAAAATAAGATAAACGACTTCATATTTTGTGTTCCATTAATGACACTCTACAAGTAATATTATTAAGGCATATCGTAAAGGTATTAACGAGGACAATTTAAAGGCTTTGTAAACAAATTAATACTTGTTTGGTTAAACCAAACTCAATTAAACTTCCTTCACAAGTACGTCCTCGAAATGTCGAAGGAATGTCTTAGAGGCGGATTTCTTGGGAAATTTTCAAACGTTTTGTAATAAATAATGAAAGTTCCACTAAGTCAATTAGTGTAGTCTGGTTTAAGATTATTATAGACACTAATTAGAATTACAAACTTCAACCGATTCCTTCACAATACAAGAAATACTTCTTTTTCGTTTAGTTTTCATTAAAATATTTGACGGCCTAGTTTGCATAACTATTCAATTACTCGATTAACTAGAAGAGATTTAGTGTCTGGGCCAATTGTAGTTCAAATATTGCATTTTATAATTTCTAATTGGTCGGACTGGTAAAAGGTTTCGGCCGAGGCTAGTTGCCACGCTGCCAGCAAAAAGTCTGCATACGCGTAAATTACTTATCATTAGGTTAGTGTGCTTCCATCTTAGAGTGTATCATTATTTACCAGCAAGGACACAGGCAAGCGCTAAAATGTCACCAATAAAGACATTTTTTTATTCATTCAATCAAGTATAAAAACGTTTTTTTTAAACTTGTTCGATGACTGGTGATATTTTTGTTGTTTCTCCAAGTATGAATTTTATCTATAATATATTGGGAAAAAATATATAACGCCACCTGCTGAATGCTCACGTATAAAGTTAAAAGGGTTCTTTCTTTAGGGTGTGGGAATTTATTTGATTTTTATATACCTTCTTTCATATAATAAACTTAGAATTGATAGTCTACAAGATACGGTTACAACTATCCCTTAGACAGCCCATGTAATATAACCATCTCTTAATTTTTAAGTCATAAAGTGTATTATCTATTTTGCTTCTAACTATCGGGACCTGTCGTAACAAAATTTGCATACAGATAGCACCAAACAAAAAATAAATCAGTTACAAAGTGACCGTTACTGACCGTGCGTGTGTCGCAACGAAGGTTGTTAAGTTTTTATGTGTTATTCTATAAACTGTCAGTCTTAATTAGTGATTATTTGTGTTTTTGATTACATAAGTGATAATAAGTAAAGTAAAGTTTTAATTTATAAAGTATGAGCTTAGCGCAATATGATCTTTCACAGGAATCTTAATTTATTAAACAAAAGATAAGATTGTATAGTTTAACTATTAGCAAACATATAAATTATATCATTTGGTAGTGTCTCATGAACCTTTGAGTCCCAAGGGGCACTTTAGCGTCATTCGATCCGCGGGGCATTCGACGCAAAAACTTTCGTCCGTGGGCAGGACAATCTACTGTTATTTCCGTTAACCAAGCGCGGACAGACTACTGTGTTAGAAAAACGACACTCAAACGGTTAATCTCAACACAAAAAGTTTTGTTAACTTTAACATTGCTTAAGTTCTTAAGGTGTTTGGGCACTTCATGGACTTTCTTTCTCTTAATAATAAAGAAACATTCAAAAGGACCAAAAAGTACGATCAAAGAAACTGAATAAAATAATGTATAGAACAAGCCTGCTACTAAGTAGGTCAATCGATATGAAATGCCGTGGAGAGTGTCATTAATTGACAAAAAGCCTACACAAGATAAAACAAGTCCCCAAGCGTTATAATTTAATGTTGCTGCAAAATCTGCAAAAACAGTGGAAAAATTAAAATATTTCATACTAAATTACACTATCATTTGTACATATTTGTATTATTTCTATGTTTTAAAAAATTTCTATCTGTGAATTCTGTTTATGGATGATAATTTTACGTAACTTTATAAGATAATGGTGAATTTGTATTCCGCTTATTTTCATAGTATTGTGTTACGGCATACTGTTACGGGGTACGGCGGCGGGTCTCGTGCTTCTTTAAGAGATGAATTTAAAAAAAAACAACAATTCTCACAATACCGTCGCAATATATATTGAATAACGTCTTATATATCCGTGGTAATACATATTTACTTATACAGTAAAAGAAGTGAAAGACACAATTTTGTGATTCCATATTTTGCAGTGTAGAAGGTTCAGAAATCATTTATCGTGTTGAGCATATGCATTTTTAATGAGATATCCGACTCACTTCTAGGTTTGCCTCCAAATAGTTTTGAAAATATGTTTTATAAACAAACACTTCCTTTTACAAAAGGAATATTATTATGTTGCAGATTATTTAAGCGATAGAAATGTTTGGACTCGATTCCAGTTGCCTCACTGAAGCAATTTATTAGTTATTGTAACATACAAAACTATCTTTAAAGAGTAACCGTTGAGTTTCTTGCTGGTTCCTTCTTAACGAATTCAACTTCCCGAACCGGCGGTAGATTTGCTACCAAAGGACTACTGACGATTCAAAAGTGCTAGTTAAGCTTATTTGAATAAGAATATTTTGATTGTGTTCTTGTAATAAACAATGATGTTAGGCCGACTGCACCTCTCTATCGCTTAATCTGCGCTCTCGTTTGCACGATCGGCTCAGGCGAAACATTACATTGAATCATTCTTTTTTGTGTCTGCAGCTGACCAACGTCGATTTATAAGACGTAATCACGAAAAAGTAACTAGATTATAGCCTGCTTAACAAGAATATATAGATTTTATTCGATTTTGTTATATAGCGTTATAAAAAGAAGTTTTTTTTTTTAAATAATATACTTTTAAAAATGCAACTTCTTATTTTTAAAGAATCTTAATTAAATTTTTAATAACGTAATTATTGCAACAATATATTTTGCAAAGCCAAGCTGATTACCAAATAAATAAAATTGGTGTATCTGTTTGTAATTTCAAATACTTTTGATTAAATACATGTTGAATTATATACGTTACGGTACGTAGATGGTTGATGTTATGAGGAAAGACTAGCCTCAGGACTTACGCGGGTAACACTGTGGGAAGCAGCTAGTGTTCTATACAATGCGCCAAGGAGTCTAAAACACTTGATGGCCAGAATATAAACAAAGTTCCGCGTCACAGACCAATTTTCACGCCAAATACTTAATTAATTTGAATAGGTTAACGAAAGTACTATTAAAGAATCTTTCTAACAAAGCCATTAATTAAGCCGTTACCTTAAACTTAACAAGGCGATCGTCCTGATTGTCATAACTCACAACTTGACTATCCCTACTAATTGGACGTAAATTAAACATTGATTGATTGCTTTAATTAAAATTTCCTGATGATTGAACAGATTTCAGTATAAATAACGTTTATTGGTGTCGTTCACACAGCGTTAAACTGCCTATTATTTTGTATTATAATCTAAACAAACATTATAAATGGGATAAAAACATTGTCCGTTACGTTCACTCCTAAACTGGTAAACAAAGTGACCTTGGAGAAGGTCATATGTTTCTTTTTGTGGAAAAAAGAATACCTAAAGGGACGAATTCAGTGCGAAATCGAAATATTGTTTATGTTATATAAAATTTGATTACATATGTAAAGATAAGAATTAATGTTTTTGAACTTTGAACACTCATGATAAAATTATTTGTTTTTTAATATCAATAAGGTGAAAAAGATCGTAAGAATATAATTAGATATCTTCACGATAAACATGCACATAAAAATACTAATAAGTAAACGAAACCATAAGTATCAGCTTGTTTAATATAACGCGAATATAAACTGATTGAAAGTATTCGAAATTAACATACACAGTTCATAAGAACTGAACTGGTAACCGGCTGGACCGATTATGATGGCATTTAATGACACGGCTATTTATTTCGTAATAATTAGAGATCAACATTTAAATTTGTTAAGAACTGCAAATTTTTATTTATATTTCTAAAACTCGTCATTAAAACTTAATGAAACAATCACGTTATTTACAATTAATAATTTAGTAATTCATGAAAGCAATTTGAACATAATACCATTTAGATACAATTGAATCGATATTGTATCTAAGTTAACCCAGAAATTATTAATAGGAAGCATTAATAGAACTTGAACGCATATTGAATCTATTCACAAGGAATAATACTGTGTATATGCAAATTAATATTGAAATATAATTACAGGAACAAAGAGTTTATTTCAAATTTATTTACATTTATATTGGTAAGGTAAGTAGTTTTTAAGTAACATCCACTGTTGAGCATAGGCCTCAAAGGAGAGGGATCATAGGCCAGAACTACTCCAGGGATATGCAGCATTCCTTACGATGTTTTCCTTAACAGTTATAGTTCCAATTCCAGGCAAAACAGCTGTGTAAAAACTCATGGGCATAATAATATAATTTAATTACATTTTGCTAAATTATTGATATAGTGGAACAAGTAACATAGAAAGTATTATAAAATTAAATTCTACTCCTCCTTCGTATACATTGAATCAACTTATAAAGGATTAAAAAGAGCATTTGCTTGAAAATGGTTTTGAAGAAGAAATTTGATTCGAACAGTAATAGATTTTCCCTGATGGGAGCAGATAGAATATATTCTATAATCTATATAAATATAGAATTATAATCTTCACAATAAAGAACTATATATATTTTTAATTGATACTTAATAACTATACAACAAAAACGCCATAGTCCTATCACAAAGTATTTATTTATATATTTAAATAGGACACCAACAGGTTACAGTAATAATATGCAAAATATAAAGAATTAATAACAAAGAATAATTACTGCAAACTCACGTACTGGTAGCCACAGCATGCAAAAAATATATACTAACTAAGAATATGTACTTACTAAGAATAACAATGAAGAAAGAAACGAAATAATAAAAATAATATTTACAATTATTTAAAAATGATCTAATACGAGGCAACAAGGTCTACATCAGAAGAGGCAAGACAGAGACTTATAATTTTCCTTTTAAAGGATGCAAGACTGTCACAACTTATATCTATATCAAATGATTCACATATTTATTATATTCATATAATAAGTCAGATCCATCTAAAGTCATGTTAACTAATTTGTGTAAAAAACATAAATCCAATAGCTTTCTGCAGTTGGAGAGAGATATAATCTTGTAGTATTGAAGTCTAGAATCATAGTTGGGATTCACGTCAGATAACAATATTAATGAATATCACTTTCTTGCTGTCAAAAACAAATAGTAAACTTAGATTTTTATTATAAAACCATCAAATATATACTTAATAGAACGATAGCGTGGAAGTGAAGGAATTGCTTTTTAAATAACATAATTTAAAATCATATTGTATGATATATGATAATGATAAAAAAAGAATAATGAATAAAAAGTACCGCCGCAAACGTTGTGCAATTGTTTAGACGCTTATAAAGTTTAAAACAAATTTGTGGTTTTGGAATATCAAATTACTTTAAAACGCGCGTTATATGTTTGTTTGACAGCATTTATTCACAAAATATATTCATAAACAATACCGTCTCATATATTTAAATCGTGAAGATATGGCTTATTATTTAAGTCTGTGAAGGGAAGTGCGATGGTTGGGTAAGATGAATAAATATTACACCAGTAAGGCACTTTCCCTTTAATTTGAAATCAGAAGGGTTATACTGAAGGATATCGGAAGGTAACTAAGATTAGTTACCTTACCTATGTATGTTCTCAGGATAAAGGAGACACTATTGTAATTATTGTGTTGATTATTATGTGGATAGCAACGCGATAGACCTCGATCCTAGATCCTAGATAAACAAATATGACCGAAGCGTGGTTTTAAGACGTGGTTGTGTTTGCTACCTGGGACAAGATGTATCCCATGTGCAGTCCCATTAGTACAATATAAATAAATATACTGCAATATAAATGAGTGTAAAGTTGCCACTACACCGGTAAAAGTGTAATATTTATACTGTTAAATTGTTAAAAAAACGGGTTACCTGAGTGAATTTGTTGTAGGTTACTCTCAGGATGAGTGGTGAAGGAATTTCGAAAGCGTAAACTTTAACTCGTTCTATAATGTCTTTATCAGTGGTACATTGGCTAATGTATAAATAAGCTATTTGTTAATTTAAAAGTGCTATTTGAAAAGTGAATTTTTAATTTGTTATGCAGTTTTTTGGTCCCCTACAAAATTAAACCTGGCTTTGGACTTTTAAATGCTTCCTTATTTTCATATTAAATGAGCAACATTTTTATCCATTTAAGTTAACTATTTAATTTTTACTGGTTTTTTACTTATTTAAATCAACTCAAAAGTTGAATGTTAATCAGAGAGAAAGAAAATACATTGTTGTACACAGACCACAGACAAATTATACCTGATAGTGGTTATGGATGATACAATCTCCGACGAAAGCGGCCAAAAGGTAATTTACCTTATAAGGTTTCTAAACAGCGTCTTACAGGAACATAAATATCTCTTGGCTTGAGGGTACGCCTTTGCAGGTAGAACGATAACTAGCCGCGGCCGAAGCCGCTCCCAGTTAAGACGCAGACAAATTAGAAAATGCAATCAGGGATCGAATCCGGGACCTCTACTAGCAAAACGAATACTTGCACCACTGCGCCAAAGAGAGTGCGAGTATTCAAGTGGTAAAAGCAGATCTTCCCGTTAACTAGCAATATCTCTTAGAGAAATTTAGAATTTAGCAGGTTTTCTTATAAAAAATATGAAAAACTTCAAAGATATTTTTGACTCCTAAAATGGAAGTTAAATGCGATGTCAAGTGATGAGAGGAACACCATTTCCGTGAGTCAATTCGCTATGTCGTATCTTCCGGTTGGACGCCTCGTCTGAGGCAAACATCGCTTTTTGTACTGAAAACTTCGCACCGTTTATACTGTACAAAATGTCCGAAACATTTTTAAACGTTATGCAGCTTCTAATTTTCGTTGAATCATATTTCGAATGTTATATTCAGAATTGTTGGGAAAAAGTTATGCGGGATTTTGCTTTTATTTGTTTATCAAGTTAAAGTCACATGCAGATGGCTGTAATTTAGGTTTTTTCATGGTATTGTGTATACAATTTGTAGCTTATAAAATTGTATACACCCTGTCTGTTTGTTTACTCAAGTGGCTTAATCGATGTAGACAGGTTGTTCGTACGTAAATTTAGCATAATGTAGTCTTTATACGTCTTTAGGTATACGAGCATAATACCTATGTTCCAAAGCTAAACGATTGGACCGATTTTGTTGTATTTTTTTTGCGTCTTCAGGTATATTTGATACGATATATAACGAATTTACCCATATCTCCACCTGATTATGAATTACGCGGGTGACAGCTAGAATAACAACATATAAATAAACTTGATTTGTACCTTCGCTACCCAATAATTTAGACATCTTCTCAAACACGTAACTAAATCTAAAACAGACATGAAAAGTATTTAAAATGCATCATAAATCAGTGTAATAGTTTGCTTGTTTACAATTTTGAATCGCTACTGTCGTAATTTGTAATGCATTCTGGATTTTACTTTATAGTAAGTAACGACATTGTCTAATAGGGTAATATACTAATAAAGGGTAATAATAAAAATTTGTTAGGTACCAATTTGGTACCTAACAAATTTTACTTATCAGCATGTCTTTACTATTAAGGCGACACTAGCCAAAGCTTGGGATATGTCCAATCTTTCTTTTTGTCAATGGTAAATGCTTACACTCACGCAAAATGGAGTATAAAGCTCCATCCAGGAGAGTGAAAATCACTCTTCACTAGAATACCTACTTAAACCCAGCGGAACCCTCTTCGTTCTAGTAGTGAACGCCAGATAATTGCTGACGCATTCAGTTCTGGCGCCCCGTATTAATCCGACTCAAAGATTCAAGAATGGGAGAACAGGCGAGCAAAATAGCGCCGTCTGATATCTCCCAATCAATTTTCTTAATTTTCCTTGTTAGAAATCAAATTTGAAGTTTTACAATTTAGACCACAGGGAGTGCTTATCTTTCCTTCCAATTTCTTATAAGCTCTCAAAAAATAGACAGATAAGATCCACTTGTCTTGCAAAATAAATTCACGTGCGCGAAATATATATTCCACTACACGTATAGGATTATTATCGTGTATTCAAGACAGAACATCATGAATTTCAGTCCTCGCGCAAACACTCTTTATGTTATATGGGCCCATTAAGTATTTCCATCACAGTAAAAGGAAAATCTAGTACCTGAGCTAAGAGAAATATGAGTCTCGTGTATTGGACTTAAGCTTATTTGAAACACGACGTCATATGCTTTATCCGATTAACTGCCTCTTAGGTGTAGCGGTTAGTTTGTTTGACTATAGATTTCAGTCTTCATTCGAATAATATGACGTTTTATTTATATACAAATCCCCTCTACATACGTAATGACTTTATACAACATTTTTATATAGTAGTAGTAGTATATTGTAATATATCCTATATAAACATGTAATGTATAATATTATCGGTGTATGGTAATATGATCCGAGAAGTGCCAATTCTCGTGAAAATCTGAGAAAATTCGGATCGAATTGTTAATCTAAACTATCATTCAATCAAATTGAAGACACAAAAAAAATTAAATCAAAAACACTCGAGGCGATTAAAAGGTATTCAGCCCCATTCGCACGTTCAGAATAATTGGCCATATAAAAATATGTTTTAACGTACGGTCTGACTTAATCATAACTAAATAATAAATATATTTTTATCTATAAAAAGTAATACGAAAATATTTTGGATGAAAAGTTGGAAGAGACATAGTCTGGTAAGTTTTTATGCTACAGATAGTAAAGACGTTAATTACGATGTCTTTCTTTTTTATGATCCACCATAAGCTATATTTCTATCTGTTGTAATATATGTAAACTGTTATAAAGTGTCGTAATATGTCTTAACTGTTAGATTGTATATTGCAGACAAGCATGAGCATTAATTATTGTTATTTGGAATTTGCATATAATTACTACAGACCAATGCCAATTACGTTTTGATTTCATTATCAATATCTATCGAAGCCCGTTATATAGCTTCGCTTTTGTTTTAGTTTTAAAAGCGTATAGCAGCCTTAGTTAATGGTAAGTGGTAACGTAGTCTGATATACTAGGAGTACCGATACAATTTATCTCTTAGTACTTATCTAGTTTCGTAACGCATCGTACTGAAATAACATGTTTTTGCTTTTTTTTTCGCTGGGAAGTGTATTTACGCACCTTGGCTGAATACCTTCAACCCATAGTGTGGGTTTCGCTGAAGAACAAAATTCCCATTAAAACCCAGTGGGTCCCTTCACGTCCTGAACAGAGGCAGCAGAGGTTCAGTGGGGTTCAGTTCACATTACGGCCAGAGAGTTCTGGGACCCCGGAAATCGCCGTTCAGAGTGGTAAGATACCCGCAATAGCACGTCTCCTGGCTCCTGGTATCCTCCTGTGGCCTCAGCTGCAGTTTTCCTCTCCCTCTCCAATGCCTCCTTCTGTGAGATGACATTCTCACTGAAGGAAGATACCGCCCGTCAACTACTTTCACTGCTGAGCATACAACCGACTATGCACATCATCTGCCTCAACTAGAGACAGCAGGGAGTGCCGTTTGGACCCCAAGACGGGCACTCTGCCACACTATTATGTAATCTGCCAATAAGTGCTCCACACTTGTTCCACGGCGAGTCCTCACGCAAAATTATCTATCTGCAAATGCTTGGCAAAGCATCCGCGCCCAGTCAGTACCTGCACCAGTCTAATGGAAAGGGATTTGTGGTTGTTACTACATAACCACTGCTAGAAGTGGGGTCAAAGTACTTGCACCGAAATAATACCTGCAGACGGAGACTCGACGTCCTCTTTCCTTTGCTGCATCAAATTCCTGACAGCTAATGCTCAGATTATACGGATATCGCCTGCTACCCTGTTTTCAAATACAGTCAATCCGTCTAATGCTTTTGTTGGCAGGATGTCCTTTCTGATAGGTTAGTAAATAACCATGGCCGAATGTATCAACTAAAAACTAGCAGAGTCTGAACTGGAGTCTTCATCTGAGACTGGTACCAACTACGTTACCACTAAGAACATGACGTTAAGCATTTAAATTATGAATCTGTACAGAGCTGCATAGCCTGCCAACCCCCAAACCCTCACTTCTATGAGTGAGGAGGACTGTACCCAGCAGTGGAACGTTACTGGACTGCTACTTACCTTTCAGAGCCATAGACCGTAAAAAAAAATATATTATCACTACACTATCACTTACCAATATGTGATATAACGGTCTAAGTTTAAGTTCCTAAAAACATCTTATATAATTTTGTCCGCCAACAAGATGTCGAATAGCGTGGTGGATCTACGCTCTAAAAATCACCGTTCCTATAAGTGACAAGGCCTGTGCCCAGCAGTGGGACGTTAATAGGCTGCTATTTACCTTATTACTTTTTGTACACAACAATATAAGTATAAGACATATAACTAATATAAAAGACCGAGTACAAAAGTCGGTCCTATCGTTGTGATTAATTTAAATTATTGTTTTAACGGCACTTTGTTTACTTGTCGGTGGTTTGGGATTCGATATCCGGTGAACAAACAAAAACAGTTTTCTTTCAAAAAGTTCTTAGAACTAAGTTAGATCATGATTGTATAATCTGACGAAAATAATGACGTCACTATTTCTTAGACATAAACAACATAAATCGTATTGCCTATACGATGAGTGATCGGACGCCTCTTTTATTGCTGTACTTGGAATTTATGCGCCTCCCAAGGAAATGGCTTCGATCAATACTCGTCTATCCACACTTTGACATAGTTTTCATTGTAATATATATATTTATGTGCTGAATAAACGAAAACTTTATCAGCTATAACAACAGTTCGATAGAATTATTTTTCTTTTAACATAGCGGATAAATGTTATTTTTACTACTTATCTATGCTGGTGAGATCGTGACTAGTTAAGCCTGAAGCCTGACAGCAGTCCAGACTCAGAAAAATTAGAAGATGCAATATTCTATGTTTGCCATTTCCGAAAATCGAACCCAGAACTTCTTCCAGCGCAGCAAGTTCTCCATTTCCATTCTCTAACTCTGTGCTACTATGATACTATACGTATAATCTAGCATAGCACAGTCTTCTTTTATTTATAACATGTACAAGTACCAGGATTTTCTAAAACATACCCATGTTTTAGGAAATCACGAAATTTGTTTTAGAAAAGCTTTACAATTTTGCATAAATTTAAATATGTTAAATTTCCAATAGTTTACTGATTTTAGCGAAGCAGAAAACCAATATTTTGTGAGTTGAACCCTCACTTGTTTATAAATTGTCGAGGGAGAGAAGAGAAACGTTTCAAATTTTCGTAATAAAGGTCCTTGTTTAAACTAAATTGTAGGCAAATAGTTATTAAATGAATATTTATTAATACTCGATATTTATTTACAGCTAGCTGACTCACGCAGCTTTGTCTGCGTACACATAAATGTAGGAAGAAGTTAAGCATCATTATTTTGTTGGTTCCGTAAGTTAGTTGACAGATGTCATACTTAGCGATATTTGGTTTAAAAATATGGCGTAGGCACTCGCTTGGTTAGCAGAGATTCCAGAGTATCTGCAGGGCAAGTTTAGTAAAATACTTTTTATTACTTGTGTTAGGCAGGGCCGGTGAACAGCTTCGTCCGTGGGTGATCACCACTCTACCAGCAAAGACGTACCGCCAAGCAAAGAAACCATAAGAGCTAAATTATCTCTAACCTGGTTAACACTCTTTCATCTTACACTGTATCATTTACCGTAAAGGGAGATTATTGTCAAGCTGTTTACTTATCAGCAATAAAAAAAAGAGTAGTTTCCGCGTTCAATGCCGTGACGGATTTTTTATATACCTATAAAGATACATAATTATTTGATTAGTTTTGTAATTTTAAAAATAAAATTGTGTTAAATTTAAAATTGACACTTCACACAAGAATAAGTGTATACTTTCTTCTTATAGTTATTTACTACCACTAAATTAAAAAAAAATGGTCAGAGGTGCACACCTTTCTACAACTAACTCCCAGAAGACGTTCTAGAGATGACACTTGATAAATTTATAAAGAACTAATTGAGAAAGCATTCTATAACTTAAAGGAATACTTAAACTATAGAAAAGCCTGACAGTGAATTAATTATTCTAAATAATATTAAGTAACTTAAAAATAATATTATAATGATGGTGAACGTCATCATCAATCATAGATTGGAAATAATATATGAAAAAAGCAATATTTGGCGATTCCAAAGTTTTGTAAAAGCTTACTTGCATAAAGAAAATTTGAATTCGAATTTGATGTATAATGTATTTAATAACAGCGATAAAGTTATTTAATGGTTTGCATAATTTCAGACTTTAGCCGAGCCACCACAACATGCTGTTGCCCAACGGCCGTCAATATCAGATACAGTTTACGGTTTGTAGCCATAATAAAATTACCTATGTATGTATTGTAGCACTAGTTGTTCCCCGCGTTATTTCCCATCCGTTTTTAGCCTATAAATTGTTCTACTCGTTTAATTATTGTCAGCACGTTTATTATAAAAAAAAGTAGTAATAGAGGCTACAGTGTTTCACACCTTGGGCTACATTAATGCACGTTTCATGGACATCCCTATTTTTTTTTAAAAGTAATATACCCTATATAGCTGAGTGAAAATGCAGCTTTCTAACCGTGATAAAATATTTGAAATCGGTTCAGTAGTTTTTGTGTGAAAATGTTACAAACATACATACATACAAAAACACAAATGTTTCGTCTATTTATATCAGTCTAGATAACAATAGAGGTTTCAGAGACGAGGGGTAACAAACGCACAAGCAAGAATTTGAGAAATGTTTTTTTGATTGAAGTAGTTATCTCAATAATTATTTTTTATTAATTTATTTAAGGAACAATACATTGATAACAGAATATCTATTGCCTTTTAGATTTCTTAATTTAAAAGATAATAAGCAATCAGTTGTAAACAATGTTTTGAAACAGTACTGTATAACATTTAAATACGAAATATTGATTTAATAAACTAAATTTTAGTCAGGTTTAGGTAAACAATACAAAGTCAAAACTGTTACTAGAGGATTGAACGTTATATGCGAGTTGAAAGTCTCAAGAGATAATTGTCATGCAAGATAATGAAAACTCGTCCTTTATAATCTTCTCAAAGCTTTGTTGGCTTTAAAAGTGATATAGGAAGGGTCACACTGCCAAATTGACGTGTAAATAACTAAGATGTTATGCCATAGAGTAAAAATCGTAGAAAAAGTCATAATTTTACTTGGAAAATAGTATAAGCATCAAAATTTACCGTAATTATAAACCTAATTTTCGGTTTTTCTTATTCCGTTCCAACGATTTCCTATATTGCATCATCAAAAGAGCAATGACCCTTTTTTAAACTAGTAATGGATGGCACTTGACGTTAACATAGTTTGTCAAGTATTAATTCATTAATTACATTTATTTGGCAATTTTGTACAATGCCGTCTATTGAAAGCTCACTTAAAAGGTTTAAAGATTTTTTTTATTTAAAAAGTTCAAAATACTTTATTTTGTCTTTCTTCCTGCTGATTTTGGGGGATTATTATATAATTTTTTTCATTTTCCGATGTGGATATCATTCTATTTGTGTATTGTAAGTGATGTTTAATATAATACAAGGCCTAAACAAAGAGCTCGTTAATAATTACATCGAAAGAATTGTCAAAGCTCATCTCCAACGACTTTGCCATCACGTGAATTCCGAAGGTGCTAAACTTCTGATTTAAATAGTCAATAGACATTATATTAAACTAAGCATAGTTGTTGGACTCTAGACTTAGATAATACAAGTACATATTAGGTAGATTAGGTCAAAGTATTATTTCTAATTAGTCTGTAAGACTGGATTGTAATCTTATATTATAAAACAATCAAATCAGGTTTGAGGAAAGTTTATATACATAATATAAAAAAAACCACAACCAATCCAACCATCAATCGTCACATCTAGTTATCTAGGATAAAAAAGGACTTAGAATGGTTCCTTATCATCCTGTTGTGAGAAGTATTTATAACACTCTCTGGTCTCTTTTTTCATTCATCAGAACATCATTACAATATAATATTTAAGTTAACAATTATTATTAATTTGAAATTCAAAATAATCCACGTAGCTTACAATAATTAAGTATTTGATAAATTTTAAGCCTATTTCATGTCTCTCCTTTCCAAGCCCACCGTGATTGGATATTGAATAACCAAAATCCAGCTTAATTAGTATTCCAGTATAATCCGCAAAAGGACAATACAAGTGTAGTACTAAAGTTATGGTGACAACGCATTAGTATTTATAAAGATTTTCTTTTTTATCTTATCTCCTAAGATGCATGCACTAGCAGTATATATATGCATATTTGTACAGACAATTTTATACGAATAAATAAAATAGAAGTTTATGTTTGTTATTTTCAGTAACAGTAAATACATTCAAAAGTGTATATGTAATTTGATCTAATAGTTATTCTATCACATAAAGTATATATAATGGTGATACCAAATAAACATTTTTAATTTTTTTGTCAGTCTATTTATTCTCGCTGATTTGTGTGACGGCCGGAATTGTTTTAGCGGAACTTTCACTATCAGTTAGCTGATGTTATAACTCAGCTTAACTAGACAAAAGGTATCTGGAAATACTAGTCGGTCAACAGCAAGTTTTATAATATACATACGAATAAACGTGGAGATGGACGGGCCACATGATGCGAGTGCGGAACGAAAAATGGACCAACTAGGCATTTGAAAGGTACCCAATAACCGGGAAAAGACACAGAGGCAGACCAGTATATAGAGACGATCTGTCTAAAGGTTGGCACAGATTAGCAAAAGAGCGCTTGGTATTTAGAGCAGGCCTATGTCAAAGACAGCCTGAGCCAATGCAGATTAAAAATAAAAATATATATAGAGAATTAGGTTAAAGTAGTTTTAAGCTTATATCGGTCAGAGAATTAAGTCTATTTTTTATTTATAACATAGAAAAGTACGTATTAGTTTATTTTCTTTATTTGAAAATAATTTGGCGTCTTTGACTTATACATATTATATTGTTTTAAGAATTTTCCAGTACTCGCTTTGCTAGCAGAGGTCCCAGGTACGATCCCCAGTAGGGCGAATTTGGAAAAATTGTATTTTCTAATTTGTCTAAGTCTGAACTGGTGGTACGCTTCGGCCGTGGCTAGTTACCACCCTACTAGCAAAACGCCAAACAAAGAGATTTGTGTTCCGGTTGTTGTGAGATCACGGTCAAGCACTAAACTATCAGCAAAAGATATGTGTTGAAATTACTAATATTCCTGATTGACTAGAAATTTAGCAAAGTAGTTAACTATGGATATTCCTATATTCCCACGGCATTTACAAGAGAGAAAAGAAACGGTCTGTTTAAAAGTATGGTCACCCTTTTCATATCAAGCAGACGCGGTGTGATTTTTCAATTAACATGTAAATCTCCATTTCACGCTCCCAAAGCGCGCTCCCGGTGTAATTATATACCGCTGACGTTGGATATTGAATAAACAATTTTTCATATTTTAATATACCGTCTAGTTGACCATGAATAAATAAGATTAAGAATGAAAATTATGCTATAAAACAGGATAGAATATTATTAATAATACAGGAATTCTGATCTCTCTTCGGTAGTGTCGGATTGCTGTCCCATAGGACTTTTAGAGTGAAAGTGTACTATGACTGTCAATCCGCAGTGGAGCAGCATGTTGTCTCTAATCTCTAAAAATTTTACCTCTTCTACAAATAAGGAGGTCTGTGCCCAGCAGTTGGACATTGATGGGCAGCTGTTTACTTTTTCACTAACTGTTTTTTTAGTGCCGTCACGCCTTATCCCCATAGAGGTAGACAGAGACCACGTCCTTTCATTTGCAACTATCCTTGCATTTCTCCTTCGCTTCTTTCATTCTCATTAAACATGTTATACAAGTTCGTCAGTTTAGAATGTCTTAGATTTGGTCCAGGAACGTTTGCTTCTTGACTCATATATCCTTTTTGTGTCTCCTTTCATTTAGTCTCTCTACGTGCCCAAACCATCTAAGCATAATTATAAATATATCTCACCTAATAATGATAATACGAGTAAGTAATAATACGATCTAAGAGGGAAGCGCGCTAATCCCTTAAAACCAATTTACCTCTTATGGTTTTACCCAGCATCGTACAGGAGCCAAATTTTTTGCTCGACGGTACATCTTTGCTTGTAGTGAGATAACTAGATACAATCGAAGCCTCCCACCAGTTTAGACTCAGACACATTAGAAAACGCAATTTCCAAGAGCTTTTTTTGCCATGTGTCGATCTCAGGCCTTCTGTTATCAAAGCGTTTGTTTTAGCACCAATGCGCCGGCGAGGCCGTCAAAAGATATATATTGAATAAAAAGTTAAAAGTGCGGGCGCACAAACTACACATGTTATAAATGAAACTTTTTATTTATACAAATATAAAACTTTAGATTTCAGGGACTTAGTGGGAGGGAATAAGGAAGATATGTCAGGAATTTCATCGTCATTACAATGTTAAAAGTGTCGAAAATTAATAGAAATAATTTATTGAAATCTCAAATTACGAATTGTAATTAAAAATGCCACGTGATTTTGTCAATATTAGAAATTATTAATAAAATTTAATTTAAAATTTATATAAGAATTTATGAAATATTTTTATTTTATATATTTTTTTTAAAGTATATTAAATTGCCACATGTTATTTGTAAATATTAAAACTACCTAACCTTCATGCAAATTAGCATAAAAAACGTTGCACATCTTCGTTACGCTAATCACGCGTTTCATCCATAAAAGTTTTATCCTTACGCGCTTAAGGAAATTTCTCTTCAAAAATAAATTGTTATCCTGTTATAAAGAATTATAAATTCTACTTATAGTTATATAATGTAATTAATGACTTCTTATTTGATTCACTGTCGGTAATATATACACAGGCAACAATTGCCATGGCCGGATGCTTTACCTCGTAGGTCCACGACCTTACGACACGAGTTAATTGGATTGATGGTTAATCTAAACTATACCTGAATCCACCTGAATACACACAAATATGTTGGCCTTGTGGCGAGTTGCCTAGATGCTAGTTAAGAGAAATCGAATCCTGGACAGGTCCCGTTAAGTTTCTCTTTAAAAAATTAAACTTACTTGATTGTTCTTTATAAACCATCATTGGTCTTTTCCATGAGGACCTGCTTATCTCGGGAGCAATGGTGGGTGGCTCTTTGCTCCAGAAGCCTCTCTCATATCAGTGATGATGCCTCTGCCCAGCAGTGAGACGTTAATAAGCTATTACTTACCCTTTCATTAACGTATGTATAATAGAAAAGATAGATAGAACTCTTTATTGCATTCTACATTGAACAATACGTTACTTATAATATAAGACAAAAAAAAGAAAATAAAATAAAATTAAGTAATAAAAAAATAAAATTAAAGAATGCAACGGGCGACTTTATCACTCTTTCAGGCAACACTTTTGTAAACAACGTTTCCGTATTCTTGAGGTAGCGTTATTTTTGTAAGTAATTAAAAAAGTAGAAAAGCATATTATTTGGTATAAATTATTGGAGAAAATTAATACTAATGCGTTCTAGTAACATTAACATATTGCGAAATGGAGAGCAAAATTGTACAATTAGCAGAATATTGGATAATATTCTGTGTTCTGTTATTGACATTAATTATAATATGGCAGCGTACTAATTAGTGGTCCAGAGCTTTATATAGCGCGGTTGCCAACATTCTGGCAATATATGTTAAGCGTAAATACCAGTATTAACGTTATTTTAATTCTACGTTGATTTATGCCAAGTCCTAGGTTCAATTTCTGGCAGGGATAATTTCGTATATTGCTTTTTGCTAGTTTACTGCACTACGTCTTGGTCAGGATTGGTGGACATTGGTTAACATATCATTTCGGTATTGGTGGCGTACGTCGTCCACTCACGTATTAATTTAGTCTTTTAATGTTATATGAAATGTTAGAGTGTATAAATAAATTTTTTTTGTAGATATTGTTAAAAATTTAATAATAATAAACAAATTTAAAAAACAAAAACTAACCACGAATTAAGATTATAGTACCTCTATATGTATATCAAACCTTTTTTACGGATTTCAACGAATTTTCTTATTTAAAAGCGTGTTTAAAATGAGACCACCTATTTTCATCTAATTAAGGTCCAACCAGTTTTTAAGTCGCCCCCATGTTCTACTTGATCATGAAACTTAGAGCCATGTATAGTTTAACCAAGTAGCCAATATCAAAAACTAACCCCATAACCGACTTTTATTTTTGAGCATTTTAAATTAAAAAAATCAATTTGTAATAAATCGTCGAAGTTCAATTAAAACATTTTTTGTATCTCTTGTTAAATATTATAATCAATTGTTAGTTAACTTTCAAGTAAACAAATGCAAAGTCTAATGATTTTTCCGTTAAAGATGAATTTCTTTTTCTCAGGTGATGTGCGTTATTTATTTGTTACAGATTTTGGAGGAAAATTTCGCAATTCATTTGAACTAAATTTATTTATTTAACACCACGCCTCGGGTGTTGTCAGTACAGTGCGCTGCCTAGTATCTCTGTGTTTCATATTCAATCGTTATTCTTCGTTTGACCAAAGTTGGAGAAATAACTGAATTTATAAGATCGCCCAAATCGCAGAAATAATAGTTAAAAGTTGTTAAGTTAGTAATCTTAACAACTGAAACATGGAAACTCAGCAGTAGCTGAAACATATCGAATATTAGTTAATTGTGCCTATCGTTTAGTTTATTATTATCACCTGTGACTAACTACTTGTAAATATGATGTTTTGAACAAAGTAAAACTACCTATTTTAAAATAGTAGGGCTTCAATTGTCTGAGAGTTCGAACCTATTTCATTTACACTGTTTCTCTGTGTGATATGCTTGATAAGAGAAAACAACAGACTTATCACGATTAACTTAAAATTTAGCAGTGACACTTTTCAGAATACTCATTGTGTACCTATTTTCACGGAGTCTGTAGTAAATAAATATAAATGATAAACAAAGTACTTTATCCGGAATTATAACAACTTTTGTCTTCCTTTTTTACTCGACTCACTCAGAAACACAAATAATAAGTGAATAAAACTTTACCCAGTCTAGTAAATGGCAGGAAAATTTAGTTTCATTCTTTGCCTGTCAAAACAAGTTACGCACGCAGCTTCCTTCAATCTTGGTAACATGTCAGCGGGTATGAAAAATGAGCCTTCATGTCCGAAGTTTTCTCACAAATGCCTCAACTTGTAAGAGAGTTAATAACAATTCTGTATTAGAGTTAAGTCGCAGAACAACTTAGCACACAGTAAACGAAAGGTAAGCTCGGAGAGCTTCTACAAGTTAAGTTGTTACTCCCTTGAGGATCTTAATTTGTTATTCTTCTATTCGTTTCGTCCTTCGACAAGTAACTTACAACTTTTTTTCTACGCTTATAAACAAAGGAAAAGTTGAGAGGTCTATTGATATAATGACAATTCCCTATGAAAATACATTTTATGAATATAAAATAATAATATTGACATAATAAGAATGACCAGTACCCTGTTAGAAAGGGTTATCATATTAAACAATACTTAATATATTGGGAATACCAACACATCCAGAAATTTTTTTATGAGACTTTCACGATCATGCCTCTTTGTAAACATTCAATTAAAATTTCATTATATTTTATTAAGTAAATGTATTTCAAATTACTATAAGAACTCTAAAGATTTTTAGTTATGAGAAAATCTTTATAAATAGATTTCAAAATTTCTTTGTTCAAGGAGGCCTTTACAGCATTTTTGAATCGTCAAATATAGTTTTAGTTGATGATGACGTTAAAGAACGACTTACAATTTAAAGTTGTCAGGGTTCCTTCGCGCCCTGATCTGAGAAAAACTCACAACAAACTCAGTCGGGTGTACGTTTTTTTTGCCATTATCATTAGATAGATAAATAGATAAACACTTTATTGCATACTTCGTCAATCCGCATTGAGGCAGCGTAATGGGTCTATGCTCTTAAAACCTAAGTAAGCCTGTGCCCAGTAGTGCAACGCCAATGGGCTGCTACTTATATTAACTTAGCTTTTATGATTTCATATTGAGTATAAGAAGAAGAAAAGGGTGTTACATACAACAAAAACCTTAGCTAAGGCTCTCTTTCGCAATAATAAATTATATATATTATTTACTGTGATACCATAGACCTAGTTGAAAAATATATTTACCTTGGTCTTGTAACAGACAATCAACTTACCTGGAAAGAACACATACATTACGTATGTGATAAATTAAGAGCTATATTAGTCAAGTTTTTCATAATAAAACATAAATTGCCCTACTCAACGGGCCCATTACTGTATAAAGCATTGGCTAAATCTATAATATCTTTTGGGCTATGAAGTTACGGAAGAACATTTAAAACCAACCTTGATAACATTGTTTCACTTCAGTAGCGAATTCTAAAAGAAATAGTCCCTAAAAAGATTTAAAAAAATCGTGTTTACGTTTTGTAAAATTATAGCTATTACCGAAAAAATTAAAATTAACCCTGTTAAACGAAAATTGTTTTTATGAAAACTTTAAAAAAATACAGAAGACTTATTCTGTCCGACGACTTGATGACCAAAAACTCCAACTACCGAGATATAATAACTTATATGGTAAAAGACGGCGGCAATACATAATACTACTCCTACCTATAAATCAGCCCTATAAATACCCTACTCAATAAATCAGCTTCCTAAATCAATGAGGGAAGTCATAACCAAGAAGAATATTAAATATAAAATAAAACAATATTACATACAAATAACATCTAACAAATACAAAGCTTAAATGACCACTTCTTGGATAGGAAAAATCACCTGTATGTGAATTATATTATATTTATTTTTTGTAATTATATTTAAGTAATTTAAAAACAAGAAAAAAACAATTGCACGGAAAAACTCTTGAGAGTTTGTGTTTGCACCCTGTAAAATGAATATTTATTGTTTTTTTGTATGATGAGATAATGAAATAAATAAATATATATATAGATAATAATATAGAACCTGTTAACGTCCCATTGCTTGGAACAAGTCGACTTAGTCATATGAACTACACACTCTAGTATTGCTTACGAGATATGCCAGTTTCTGGTGAAATTTCGAAGCATCTAAATCGAATTGTCAATATAAACTATTCTTGAATTTAACTGAATATATTCAAAACATTTCATCCGATCCAGCCATTTTGGAGATCAGTCATGCACAGTCGTACAGAAGCTATAGATACACATACAAAGCTACGTGGAAAGCTGGAGCCAAATCATACAAAAAACTCTAGAAATTGTTTGAAAATTTACATAAAAGTACTTTTGCTTCAGTTTAATCAACTTTGTTTCAATATCTTTTATTTGTGTAACCCAACTGGCTTAGTTAGCAAGTTAGTTCTGAAGATTTGCTCCCAATTTTACTCTTCGCTTGATATTACGAATGAGACTTCATTAATCTTTAGTGCCTTTTCTTTTATCAGCAAGAAAATGTTGGACGAGTTATCTCTTCGAGTTATATAAAAAATGCTGTTGTCGCTGGCAGCTGGTTGTTTTAAGATTTCAGTGGATTCGCTGGCATAGTGGTACGAGTAATCATTTCTCTGGGAAGAGGTCCTTGGTTCAGTTCCTGGCAAAATAAACTTAGCAAGTCATATTTATATTAAGTTATCCTTACATATTATGAAACTAAGTTCTCCTCCACGTCTTTCTATCTATGCTCAATAAACTCAAAATCTACCAAAGGGCTTTCAATACAGTAGTCACTAATAGATGAAGAAGTAAGATTTTGTAAAAAAAATTTAGGTACTTAATTAATCAGGTTGACACTTACAATTGAGGTTGATGAGGGTGTCGCTGCCTTTTAGTGAGTATTCTAGCTAAGCTAGCGAGTCCCACACTCCCTGCCCTCGTGGTAGGGGTGCGTTAAAGCATTTCTCAGCGGAAAAAAAGGTTTAGTGTAATTTTTTGTAATACGAGTATATCGATAATTGTTTGAAGTGTCACCAAAAACAATCAAGCATGAGAGCTTTCACAGTAAACGCTGGCTCATTCCTTTGAGATACAATAAGATAAGAAAAGTATGATGGCATGTACTTTTTAAACTAACTCACTATATCCTTTATATCCTCTAAGTTTCAGCTTAAGCTTATAAATGGTAAGTAGCATCAGAACAGGATGGTTTACACAAGATTAGAACTAAAACATACATAGTCCTACAACCTTAGTTGTATAATTTTTCAGCCCAACGCCTGTCGATTTTACGGCAACACTTTTTCATTAATATAATCATTTTTTGCCTGCCTCATTGGTCTGACTGCCTCATTGGTCTAGTGGTTAGCATGTTCGACTACAGACATGAGGTCCTGGGTTCGAGTCCCGGGTCGGGCCAATTCAAAAATCAATATTGAGTTTTCTATTAAGATTTTCTCAATATTTGCCCGAAGTTGGGAAGTTGGCGGTGTGATCCACCCCCGTGCCTCGGAGAGCACGTTAAGCCGTCGGTCCTGCGCCCGATCTCTCTCCGGTTGTGTCGGATTACCGTCACATCGGACTATGAGAGTGAAGGAATAGAGAGTGCACTTGTGTACTATGCCTGCCAATCCGCAGTGGAGCAGCGTGGTGGGTCTATGCTCTAAAAACCCTCTCTCTTCGGAGTGAGGAGGCCTGTGCCCAGCAGTGGGACGTTAATGGGCTGCTACTTACTTACTACTTACTAATAATTTTTACATTTTAATAAACAGCTGTTAATCAGGCAATTTCGAAACACCACCAATTTTACCTGTTTTGCAGCTGCGCAGTAAATTAGCTACCTCTATTCACAATTATCACGAAGAATACCATGGACGTCTCGTCGATCGGAAGCCCTACGCTAAGATTTTGCCTGTTATTAATTAGCTAAAACACAGTACGTGGCTGCTGGAATTATGTCTAATCCAGATATGACATGAAAACCCAATATGCTCTAATGCCGTGTGAAGCTGGAGCAAGTCGCTAGTTAAATGAAAAATTACATAGCAAAGCGGATAAACAACTTTAATTTACCGGTTTACTTAGTTTTCTACTAATGAAATGAGATTGCAGTCCACATTAAATCAAGCCTAGCCGCAGCATTTATTTCCGCCATTCCCATTGAGGAAATCACTCGCCGGGTTGATATCCGTAACACCATCTTCGATATAAATTGATAGAATTGAAATCGAAAAAACTTTTATTTAATGTAAAGAAGGCAGTATATTTAATGAACATCACAAAAAAAAAGAAAAACACAATATCTTAATGTAGTTTCAGTGTGCAAATAGGTTGTCATATCCATAAGTAATGATTTCTTCCAGTTGTCACCCAGAGCTTTTTACGCCAACCCTGGGTCTCACTCATCCAGGATTGTCATACAGGTGTTTATAAGTAAGTATTACAAGGAATACATAAAGATTTTTAAATATGTCTGTCTTTAATGTTAACATAATAACTAAATACGGCGGTGTTAGTAGCGTAATCCCGAATGGTATTTTATCTAATATGAACGCAGCTTAGTCATTCCTAATAACATCAACTATGTAACAGTGAAAGGTCCATCAACATTGGTTCAGCAGTTTTACAAAATAGCTAGAAAATACTATACTTTCGTACGCATTCAGTGAAAAGCTGTAAATTTGATGCATACTAATATAATTTATTTATATAGATATAAATAATGAAAAGTAAACATTATAATAAACATTACAACACAAACAATTAAATTACAGGAAACTTATATATAATAGTTAAGGAACCAAAACATGCAAAGGCGGTCTTATTGCAAAAGCAATTTCTTAAGTCTTGGATTAAGGAAACTCTCAGTAACAGAAAATACGCGCTGCGACAAATAAAATACATATAATAACAATAATTAAATTATTATGCTTAAAGACGCATCCTCTGGTTGTGGCGTCACAATCTTAGCTTTTGTCTGCCATAATGTGGGTAGTGGGGCGAGGAGATTAACATTTCTATAAAATATTCCACGATACCATTATTACCTTCCTTATTAATTTCACTATAAAAAATCAACCCGTATAATTATAGATACTTAACAAAGTATAACTGGATTTAAAGCATCCCACCAGAACACGTGGACGCGTGCGCACTCTATGAAATCCGAACTCATAATGGCCGCCACCTTAACGCTCGGTGCTATGTCAGCTGTCAATCTCAAAATGTCAAGTCCGATTCGATTGTGAAACGATTAACAATCTGTGCGCCGTTATGGTCATACAGAATATATTCTTTCCTTTTTATAATAACAATTATAATTTCGTGCACTTTTCAGCTTATGGCCTTTATATATTTAAATGAGTCAATTGAATTTAGTAATTCAGACTCAGTTGAGTTAGTTGAAGAGTTTGAGTGTATGTTGAACATATGTCTAGAGAGCTGGCGATGCTTGCTCTCACGAAATTATACAACGCCAGGGAAAACGAGGTCAAATGTCGGATTCTACATTAATAACATCTCATTAAAAAGTACGAATTGTCACAATTGTGAAAGTGTGGCTTTAAAAAATAAAAATATCAATATGTAGAATTTTGTAGTAGATAGCTTAGGTTATAGTAATGTCAATAATTAAAATTGTTGAAGAGCAGTAATAAAATGTAGATTGGATGGGATAAATGACATAGGATTCTTAACTTTCTTCGGTTATTTGAAGTGAAACTCCTTTAGGCGCATGAGGGTAATTTTTTTACTGATGAAACGAGTATTTGAAGATTAACTAGTCTTAATATATACAACTAACACGTGGCATTTTAATTTGCCACTCGTCATTTAATAATTTAATATAATATTTTTCACAATATAAAAATTGACAAAGAACACGTGCCATTCTTATTTACAATTACATTTGAAATTTCAATAAATTATTTGCAATAGTTTTCCACACTTCTAATAATTTAGTGGCAACTAAATTCCTAAGTCATGGAAATCTAAAGTTTTAGATTTGTATAAATATAAAAGTGGCTGAAAAATTAGTTTACCAAAGAAATTTCACTTCTGATATGTGTATTTTGTACGCACGCACTTTTAATATTTTGTTGTATTTGTTATAGTCAGGAGAGGGTTTTTATGAAAAAAATTTTATGAAAGTTGTGCGTAAGAATTCAAAAATTTAAGTAAACTTAACTTTGAATTGACTTTTCTAATGTAATCGCATAACTGTCGTGTTTAATTCAATGTTTAATAATAGTAAAGGCAGGAAAACGTCTATCGGATTAGCTAGATAAATAATAATTAGGTAGATAGATAAATAATATTAATAATATTTTAAAAAAGAAACTTCTTTTGAAGTTTTCTTTACTCCTACGTAGGAAATAAACTAAGGAACTTATAACGTATGACGTTAAATCATTAGACTAAATACTTTAGTTGTTATATAAGCAAACAATAAATAATAATCCACACCCTAAAATATTAAGGGGTCAAGGTTTGCCGATTTAAGCGGGTTTAATGGCAGTTTAAATGGGTCCATTTTATTGCTCGAGCTGTTTTTAATGGATAAAGTGTTTAATACTTTGTCAGAATTGTCTAAAATGTTTGAATAAGTACAAAATATAAATTATCTAGATAAGGTATTTTCACTTCGGAGGGAAATTATTTCATAACGGAATCTTAAGCGGTATTTCTAATTAATATGACAGTTAATTTGTTTTACAACCTGAAGGAAATAGAAAAACCTTTTACCCTACTCTAAGAAAACTGCGGATTTTTAAACAGAAACTTTTTTATTCGAGTTTTGATCTCGAAGAGTAAGGTTTTTATTTAGTAAGCTTACATCTTATCAAGCCATAATTGATATACAGCGAAACTATAAAAAAAATTGTCAAAGAAAACTTATTACATAGTTAAAAAGTTTGTATTTTCTTCATATCCAATAAAGTATACACTTTATTGGATATGAAGAAATAATAAATAATATTCTGCGTCATAAGGCGTACAGTTTTATTCTTAATCTTTTAAAATATTTACGAAACTATCTCAACCTTTGAGGAAAATAAGACGGCTTATGTTGGTTTCAAGAAAATTCGTTCAGATTTAAACTTAGTTCGAGTTGTCTCTTTAGTAATATTTATGATGTTATATTTCAATTTATTAATTAAACGTTCTCTAGTCTACTTAAGTAAGTAACAACCCATTAACATCTCACTGCTGGGCACAGGCCTTATCACTCATATGAGAGAGGGTTTTTAGAGCATAGACCCACCACGCTGCTCCACAGCGGATTGGCAGGCATAGTACACAAGTGCACTCTCTATACCTTCACTCTCATAGTCCAATGTGACGGAAATCCGACACCACCGGAGAGAGATCAGGCGCAGGACCCACTGCTTAACGTGCTCTCCGAGGCACGGGGGTGGATCAGACCGCGAACTTCCCAACTTCGGGCAAATCTTGAGAAAATCTTAATAGAAAACTCAATATCGATTTTTTTCTGGGCCGACCCGGGACTCTAACTCAGGACCTCATGTCTGTAGTTGAACATGCTAACCACTAGACCAATGAGGCAGTTACTACTCTACTTATTTATGCTTTTTTCAATACCACAAAAGAATTAAAATTACTTTCAGATTCGCTTTAAAATTGAAGAATTGTATAGAATTTCTTTATTTATATATTAAAGGATGTCATACATGTTCTGTTTAATATCAAGAATATACTCAGATAAAATGTTATTATAGTCAAGTTTTTAAATTTTGTATAAGATAAATTAAAGTAAATAAAAAAAACACGGCTGCTTAATCGAAATAAATGATCTAGTATTACAATGTAGTTTTGTTTATCTTGACAATTTAATAAAAAAACATTGTGTGGTTTTATGAGACCACGATATTAGTGAAACTTTAAAATTTGCACGAATGAGTGAGAATATGAAATAAATGTTACGCGATCATTTGATGCAGGCCATGGGCGCCACCATTCTGGCCTCGGCTACTCTGCCTAGCTCCTTTAGCTTTACACCGGCACCTGTACTACCAAAGACGTATCGTAAAGTAATTCTACACAGCACCGTACAGGAACACAAATCTATTTAGATTTGTGTTCCTGTACGGTGCTGTGTAGAATCCATATGGATTACGAGCCCTTGGAAAAAATTAACTAGTGAAATGAACCAATGTGAATAACGCTTAGAAGGCTGGCAGCCTTTATCATAAAGTAACTCTGAGGGCTAGTCCATCATTTCTGAGTGGAACAGGTGAATACGTGAGTAAAATATTTATTTTTATCCAAATATTTTCATTTTATATCATTCATAATGAACGGCTATAAGGTACAACGGTAATATTTAATAGCATTATATAAAAAATAAAGTTGCCGTACATAAATTTATGATCTTACAGCAGTTATCTACCTTGCAGGTTTTACCGAGTTTATGATGAAAGTTACAGCCTTCTAAGCGTTATTCACGTTGGTTCATTTCTCTGGTTATTTTTTTCCATGGGCTTGTAGTCTAATAGGAGGTAAATTACCTTTTATCTCTCAGAAATAAAAAAACACCGCGACCAGTTGTAATAGATCGACTTAAGAATTTAAGGAGATTTGAAAGAGTTTCCCATTTGTCAATACAATTACTGTATACATATATATAACAGCAACTCGATGAGAAGGATTATTATTATTCGACGTCATTTTTTAATATTGGTATTCAAAATATTAATACAGAAAATGTACCATATCTTTATCCATAAATGCTAACTTGGATAATTTTATTCTTTCCCACATTTTATATGAGATAATACTATAATCCTTAGCGAGAAATTTCACAGAATAGCTTAGAGTAATGACTGCAGCGTCCGAAGCGCGCTAGATTGTCGACAACATCACTCGCAAATTCTATTAAGAGCGACGCTAACGTATGCAATTTTATTTTTTAAAGGAACAATTCTGTAAAGTGCACGCTTTTTGATTTAATAAAGCTTTTATTTAAAGTTAACTACTGTTATGTGTTAGACTATAGATAGTTGGGTGACAAAACGGATAGCTCTGAAATGTTGGGAGTTATCAAGCAATATAGTGGCAACACTTAAATATACCAAAAACATTGTGCTTACTTATATTACGACATTTTATGTAATATTAACGAACGGAACAATTTTCTTAAGTCTTTCGAGCAGTGTCTCGTGAAGTTGGCGGGTGATCCCCCGTGGGAATTGCAGGCGGAAGCAATGGTGACAACTTACCAGTGCAGGGTTGCCTTCACGTCTGGAGGTGATCGTCTCGAAATTGACGAGGTCCAAAGAGTCAGGGCCCTTGCTGACAGGTTCTTGATTCAAGCTTGGATGGAGGATCTCGAGTTTCCAAGAGCGGGTATGGTCACAGTGGAGGCGATTCGTCCTCGCCTCGAACAACGGCTAGCTAGGCGGCACGGATCGCTTACCTTTAGGCTGGTGCAAGTACTGACCGGACACGAATATTTCGGAAAGGACTTGCATCAGATAGCACGACGTGAAGAGTCTCCTATCTGCCATCAGTGTAGAGCGCCTGTCGATACGGTGACATCCTCTGGTGTCCTTCATCGAAGCGGATCTCTCTGTGCCAAGTATAGTGGGCGACATGCTTGGCAGTGAGATAGGATGGAACGCAGTTGCCTCTTTCTGCGAAGCCGTCATTTCTTTGAAGAAGGCAATGGAGCGAGTACGCGAAGCTGCAGCAGATGCTGCTCCCCTTCGAAGGATGAGGCTGGGTGGCAGGAGGCGTCTTTACGACCGCCTCCTGTCGCCTTCTTGAACATGCTCAGTCGGTTTCATCCGGGAATGTCAGAAATTGAAATTGATTTTATGTACGTACCTTCAAGACAAAAGAAATGACACCTTAAATAATATAAGAAATTAAAATAAATTTGCTATTTATTTATTAAACTCATTTAAAGGTAACTGTAAACGTTTTATAACAAAATCACAGAAGACCTCCTAGAGATGTCACTTAATAAATTCAAATCCTTTATTAAAAGAATATTAATTGAATAATTGTAATATCATTAGAAGGATCTCGATAAAAAAAAAACGTGGGAATGAATAAGTAAGTAAAGTAAGTAGCAGCCCATTAACGTCCCACTGCTGGGCACAGGCCTCCTCACTCCGAGGAGCGAGGGTTTTTAGAGCATAGACCCACCACGCTCCAGTTTGGATTGGCAGGCGGGGGAATGAATGAATTGCTCTAATCTATAATTAAAAGATTAATGCTATATTTTAGTGAGCATGACAAAAGAAGGATACCCAAACTTTTTGTGGGCTCTTCACAGGACAAAGTGTGAAGGAAGCCCCGTAACTTTAGATTGTAAGCTGTTAAGGCCTACTTTTTATTCTATAATTATGTATCTAGTTATCCCAGTATTGTTTAAATTGTACAAAAAAGCTGTTAGAGAAACAATTATCTGTAATAATTTTTCTCTCTCTTTCGGACCACCTACCTATAAACTTTTAACTTTGTCTCCTTACTTAAGTTTGCATAGAAGAAATCGCTTTAAAGATAAGACTGGCTATTGTGCAACACTTTTTCATATCTTTTATGTGTTTTATAAGTATGGTGTTTGGTAAATAAAGTAATAAAAATATATTTTATTTGATCCTCAAACAGTTGTATTTAAAAAAATAATGACAATTTTATGAAATAAACAATATAATTATAAAGCCATATGTGATTTCCATTTACCTCTGTCTTCTGTTTGACCAAATTACATAGGCTAAATTCCCGCTGCAATATAATAACGTTTATCGTCTAGTTTGTAATTATTATTTTTTATATTCAATTATAAAAAAGAAAATTTCTTTAATCCGCATTGCTAATTTGTCCTAAAACTAGTATATGCAATTATTGTAACTTTAACTAAAAATACTGGCAGGACTGCCTCATTGGTCTAGTGGTTAGCATTTTCGACAACAGACTTGAGGTCCTGGGTTCGAGTCCCGGGTCGGGCCAGTTCGAAATCGATATTGAGTTTTGTATTAAGATTTTCTCAATATTTACCCGAAGTTGGGAAAAATTCGGCCGTGTGATCCACCCCCGTGCCCCGGAGAGTACGTTAAACCGTCGGTCCTGCGCCTGATCTCTTCTTCGGTCATGTCGGATTGCCGTCACGTCGGATTATGAGATTCCTCCTCAATAGACTGTTGCGATGAAACTTTTAGTGTTTTTAGGTAGATTCAAGTAGTAGAAGATTAATAAGTATTTTAACATTAATTTGTAGAAGTCCCATTCATACTTTGGATCATTTCCCCAGTCAAACAACGAAATCGAGAAACTTAATCGTGCATCTATGAAAAATACTTCTTTTATGTAATAAAATTGAACATTTTATATATTACACGTTATCTTGTCTTGTTCGGCATAATTTATATTTCATGATTCGATTTTACTGTTATCCCCAAAGCTATTCAATGATTGAAGCGTAAAATGACTGGTTGAATTCCTCAGGGATTTTGTGGAATCGGTGTTATTTCATTTGGGTTACCTTCGAATTCATTTATCCGATATTTCGCGGACAAAGCTGGGCTAACGCCGGGATATGGAAAACGAATTAGATTTAAATTCAATATTGGCTATGCAGAGGTATTGTTTTAAAATTTGGCAAGCGGTGGCCCAATTGTAACGTATTTTATGGTCCAAAAAATTGAGCGGAAAAAAAACAACGTATATCTTTTGGGCTTCTGCGAAATTTCTGTGATAAAAATATGATGGAAATTTGATGTGGTATCATATGAAAGATATAAAGAAATTTTCTGATTGCTTGTGACATAACAGTGTAATAATTTATATTGATGATGATGATGATGATGATGATGTCGGTTCATGACGGTTCCGTCAACGGCGAATCTGGCTAGTGTTTATAATGTGATCTAATATATGTGTAAGATATGGCTTGAAAAGCCAGATCTTGTGTTGAAATTATAACTGTATAAGTATACTGATTGTTATAAGTATAAATGTACGACAGTTTGGGGCGACATTTCCTGCGTAAGCGCTTGGCGTCCAGGTCTTCTAAACGGCGATCCTCATGTGCGGTCACAGCATTATTAACTGTGTTTGCCCACTCTCGCCTTTGCAGTGCAAGATCTTCCCAGCACTCACAGCACAACACGCTTGCACTACGATGACATTTTAGTACGTCCCTGTATCTCAGAAATAGGCCTCCATGTCTTCGTTTTCCATCCTTCAATTGGGAAGAGAACACCGACTTAGGAAGCCTGGTGGAACATAATACACATAAATTTCAACAGATTTCTCCAATAGGTATATAGGTGCGCTATTTGTTGCTAGAAAGTTAAAAAGTGGTGTTTATAGATATTAAATTTCACATTATCAAGATTGATTTAGTAATTGATAGATTACTGTATAAGTAACAGAATATTAGATACATTCCTAATAAAAAAAGGCGTTTTATGTCAAATCAAATCAAATCAAAATATCTTTATTCAAGTAGGCATAATACAGCACTTTTGAATCGTCAAATATTATTTTTTTCTTTTCTTTTCCACACTCTAATTCTAATGTACGTCTAATGATGATACTCCAGAACGACTTAAAATCTAAAGTTACGAGGGTTCCTTCGCGCCCTGATCCGAGAAGAGCCCACAACAAACTCAGTCGGGTATTTTGTTTTTTTTTTTATCATCATCATTACAATATCATGTTAGTTTAATATATTTCAATTCAAATTAGAGCAGTTCGTTCACTCCCACGCGTTTCTATCGTCTAAGTACTCTTGCAACTTATAATACGATTTTTCTATCAACTTTCTTTTAACAAAGACTTTGAACTTATTAATTGACATTTCTAAAACGTCTTGTGGGAGTTTATTATAGAAACGTATACAGTTACCGACAGAGTATATGTGACAGTAATTTATTTTGAAAATATAAATCTTGTACAATTTTTTTAGTGAGCATGCTAAGAACATTATTAAAAATGTAAGTTAATATATAAAATGTCCAGTTCTGTTAGTAGAGTAGAAGCTATGACTTGCAGCCGGTGCCAAAAGTTCTCACTGAGTTCATTCCAGTATCTAATTAGGTAGCTAGATAATGTTTCTTGTGTACAATATAGGTCGATGTACGTTTGGACTGTAGCCAGCTAGGAGACCAGTGTTACAGCTGACTGGGTACTAGTAGCTATTTACGTCAGATTTAGGGACAACTTATGAATTAACGTGTCAGTGGTAACTCATAAAGAGATATTTTATAACAATATATGACAAACATACATACATGCACCATTAACACAATGTATGACAAAACTAGTATAAGAATTACTGAGAATAAATCAAGAATGTATGAGTTTTGAAATGACAAAAGTTATTTTACTACGGTCCAAACACTGTTAGATAGATAGATAGTATACTTTATTGAACACCACAAAAAAAAAACATAATACAATGACTTAACTTAAAATAATTCTAGTATACAATGGGCGGTCTTATCGCTATTTAGCGATCTCTTCCAGACAACCCCACGTATAGGGAAACCGTCAAAGAAAGGAGAGAGAAGGTAGGCGGTGTTTATAGGTTAAAAGGGAAACATATATTACTTGAAATAAATACATACATATAAATACTTATACATACATACTAATACATATATACAAGAAATAAATACATATAAAGAATAGATACATATAAAGATATATAATACATTTTTATCCATGCCTGTATATTATTGCGATAAGGAGAGATAGTGCTCCACTACACGTTTCTTGAATGTGGAGATACTTTGGCACAGGCGAATTTTGACAGGAAGCGCGTTCCAGAGGTTAATTGCACAAATCGTAAAGGATTTATGGAAAAATCTTGTTTTACAGTATTTTGACTGTAGCACCAATTCTTCAGCACGGCGTGCAT
The DNA here is from genome assembly GCA_015832385.1 of Elymnias hypermnestra. NCBI lineage: Eukaryota > Metazoa > Arthropoda > Insecta > Lepidoptera > Nymphalidae > Elymnias > Elymnias hypermnestra. Next base: position 1,537,183 of record JACTOM010000117.1, on the reverse strand, counting down.
TAAGCGTGAACTCGAATTTATCTTTGAGATAACGCGGAGTTTTTGGGTTGAACAATACACAGTACAGAAGAGTGAGAATGTGCAAGTTCCGGCGAAGTCTGATTGGAAGCCACTTGAGCTTTGAACGAAATTCTGATATATGGTCATATTTGCGCAAGCCAAATATAAACCGAATGGCGGTGTTTTGAAGTCGCTCAAGTTTATTCAACTGCTCCTCGGTGAGATCTGGGAAGCTTGCGTCAGCGTAGACGAGAATACTGAGAAGTAGTGACTGTGCTAGCATAATTTTGGTGGGAATGGGCAAGAATGCTTGCAGGCGGCGTAGGGACTTCATGGCACCAAAAAACTTTTTGCTAATTTCCTTGTCTCATCATAGACCAAGTGAAATTGATCTTAATGCCGTAGGATTTACTCCAGAGCCGAATGCGATCCAAATCAGAATTGATGACTGATATAGCCGAGGTCAAATTATCAAGAGTGGACTGGCTATATATCTGGAGATCGTCTGCATACAGATGGTAGAGAGAAGATAAATTATGAGTAATAGAGTTGATGAAAACTGCAAATAGTAATGGTGACAACACGCCACCCTGAGGTACTCCAGTTCGGACATCGCACCATGATGAAAAAGTTTCATCTACACGGATACGTTGCCGACGGCCCCTCAGGTAATTTCGAAACCAGCCCAGTGCTGATGGAGATACGTTAAAGGAATGCAATAGACCTAACAGTATGTCATGGTCAACTGAATTAAAAGCACTGCTAAAATCAAGCATGGTTAATACTGTAAGCCGTTTGTTATCCATTCCCATTCTAATGTCATCCGATACTTTGACTAGGGCAGTAACCGTACTATGACCAGGTCGGAAGCCAGATTGCAGCGGATTGAGAAGGTTATTTTTATTTAGGAAAAGGCATAATTGGTAATGGACACATTTTTCAAGGACCTTGGACAAGAATGGTAAAATAGAAATTGGACGGAAGTCAGACAAGGAGGATGTGTTAGAACATTTAGGAATGGGAGTGATTTGTGCATCCTTCCAAGCTACGGGGAATTCGCCACAGGATAAGGATTGATTGAGGATATTGGTCAAGACTGGAATAATAAGGTCCAGGATGGGAAGAATCATCTTACGGCTAATGCAGTCGGTACCAATGGCATTAGATGAGACAGCTAGAATATTCCTTTTCACGTCACATTCAGCAACTGGTCGGAAAATAAACGGAGGAAAATCTGGAGTTGGCTTTAATGAAAGAGTACTTAAAGTGCGCGCCTTGGCGGCCGCATCTATTGAGTCAGATGTTGCAAAATGTTTATTTAGGATCTCGGTGTCATAATGATTAGAAAAGGAGTTACGAGATTTATTACCAACTCCTATAGATTCAAGAAATTTCCAGACTTTAGCTGAGTCGCCGTTTTCGACAGATTTATGAATATGGCGTCGTTGCGCGTCTCTACAAGCTGTATTGCAACGATTCCGTGCTTTAACATAACGCCTTCGGTTGTCGTCGGATTCTCTACTTTTTAATCTATATTTAGCTTCGTTTTTTTTAAGAATCAAGTGTTTTAAACGATCATCCAACCAAGGTGCAGGCAAGTACTTAACTTTAATTGGTTTGATAGGAGCATGGTAATCGAAGAGCTGATTTATGATTGAGTTAAATAATTCTACTTTACTACTGTTACTATATGATTGAATGTGAATACCAAAGCTACAAGTGTTAGTAGAATTTAATGTTTGAATAAATATTTTATCAAATATTGTTTAATAAATTATACTATGATGACACAGGTAAACAAAACTTAATCTTAATATAAAAGTATAAAACTTTGTCACTTTCCTAGTTAGACGAAAAAAAAGACATGAAGTTTGTTTTTTTACTTTGAAAAAATTTTGAATTTTAAATTCTATACGACATTTTATTATTAAATTATTACAATAGCAATCTTTATATAATATAAGATATTTTCGTTCTGTGCATCAAAAACGAAAAATTTGCTGTAGTCTTGTTATATATATGTCGGAGTGCAATAGTCTGTGGATCGCTGGTCCGTGTGCAATAGTCTGTGGAACGCTGGCGTCTTCTGTCTGTCGGCGTGGGGCAGAGTCGATAAGTGACAAGCCGGCGCGGATCTCGCGGTAGTTCTCGGGTGACGGCCCACCGGTGCGGTCGACTTTTGAAACTGTCGCGTTCCTAGCTATTATTATTAATGTGTTTGCGTAAATTGATATCGGGAACATTAAGTGACTGTATATTATAATATGAGTTAATTAAGAAAGTGTGATTGATTGCACCAACATTACCCATCAACGCCCGCAGTATGAAAATTATGGATGCCATTAATGACGATGTCGGCGGAGAACCCTACGCCTCTATGCTTTATGCTTTCCGTCTCTCTTATTCTCCGACATATAATAAATATATATATATATATATATATATATATATATATATATATATATATATATTCAGCATGGATTAAATGGTTTCGAATCTTTTCATGAGTAAAATAGAATATTGGCATTTCTTATAATCGTTTCAAGATTTATGTCTTGTTTTGATAGGATAGGTTGTAAGTAGCAGCTCAATAACGTCCCACTGCTGGGAATAGATCTCCTCACTCATAGGCGAAAGGGTTTTTAGAGCATAGACGCACTACGCTGCTGCACTTCGGTTTGACAGTAGTTGACGTGTGTATGTGTTAACACAAGTGCCTAGGCTATTCCTACACTGTCATAGTTCGATGGGACAGAAATCCGAAACGACTGAACAGAAATCACGGCTTAATCAAGCATGGGAGATGGAGCACATCGCCAACTTCCCACCTTTGGGCTAATATTAAGAATTTCTTAACAGAAAGCTCAATATCGATTATTGAAGTTGCCCGACCCGGAACTCCTCCTAAGGCCTCATGTATGTAGCCGAACAAACTGACCATTATACCAATGGGGCATAACATAGGTGTCGCATTATAAATATTAATGAATTATTTTTATACTAACAGAAATTTTGCCTTTAGCAAAACGTAAATTTCAAACGATTTACTTGTCAAAAGTTTTACCATTTTAGATCGTTTGAACAAAGCCAAGGAAACCGAGTTAAGAAAAATAACATTACGGCAAGACGGCAATATTTCAAATCCAAACTTGAGAAAGAATGTTTGACAACCATGACAACCGACAAGGGCTTCTTCGGTCCAAGATAGAATTTGTTTTCGAGGTGAAGTAAACAAGCTTATGAAAGTAATCTTTGATGTTTAACGCCTTAGGGATATGATTATGGGCTCGCAAATTGTATTTTGCCAACTTGCAAAAGTCAAAGTTATACAATGGAGATGAATATCAGAATTATGATGGTAAAAGTTTTTTTGAATAAGTATTCAAAAAACTTTTCTTCCAAGATATGAGTTTAAAAATTATGTTTCATTTAAATATTTTCATATAAGGTTATTCCCTCTGGGGTCGGTCTCTCATGTCTGAGAATTATTCTTAGCATCAGGGTTATGCATGAAGTGGATGATTTCCTTCCAATTGTTTCAGTTAATAGAGTTTATAGAATAGAAGCCAGAATATATATTGTATTATTATTAACTTTTTGTCTTATGGACACAGTCGGATCTAGTCGATGAACTAGTAACATAAGAAACTATTTTTTCCTACTTTTGGCAATCCTGGAAATACGGATATTACAGCGCATACAATAAGCTCCCAAATCCTAACCTAATCATTCCGGGATAAGAAGTAAAACCTCACAGAAATTGCCACCGGACCTACAAAGGTTCAAAGGCGCTCGAGAGATAGTTCGATCTCTTCTTCCATAATTAAAGGAAAATCCTTACTACCTCACGGCTCTGGGATATTACATTTAAAGAGACAAAATATCATGAAGAAGCCTGAAATATATCTATCGCACCAAACACAGAAGGAGATCCAGTTGCAGAGGTTTCCATAATGGAAGACCAGGTATTATATCGAAGAAAATTATGAGAAATATTTTTTTGTAAATAAATATTTTTGTAAATCCTCACATCGAAATTTTAACAATGAGAGTAATTAAATATTTATATGATTAGTATTTACATTTATTGTTCCTAATACTGAGCTCATTACCGGGTTCAGTTTATCCGAGTTAATTTAGAAAATGTTATCTCTGTGACTGGATTTGTTGATAATCAAATATTTTCAAAATTTCTACAGGAATAGTAGTTTTTTGTTTTGTATTCGAATAAGTTGAATGCAGTCGTCGTCGTCGTCGTCGTCGTCGTCGTCTCAACCTATGGACGTCCACTGCTGGACAAAGGTCTCTCTTAATGAATTCCACTGGGCCCGATCTTGCGCCGCTTGTATCCAGGGGCTGGCGGCGACCCGCCCAATGTCATCAGTCCACCTACTGGGGGGTCTACCGACGTTACGTTTTCCGGTGCGAGGCCGCCACTCTAGCACCTTCGGGCCCCAACGTCCATCGGTTCTGCGAACTATGTGCCCTGCCCATTGCCACTTCAGTTTTGCAATTCGGGAGACTACGTCAAAGTTGATTGCTGTAGTCAGCTAAAATTTTAAATTTGTCACATAATTTAAAAAGCCATTTGAGAAGTAAAATATTTATTAAATATTATTTATTTCAAGCTGATAAAATACAACGTTTAAATTAACCACAGTTGCAATCGTACAAAGAGTCCCGTCACAATACGGGAATCTATTCATACGAAAATTCATGTAAAAAGTACCACGGGTATAGGGGTTTATTCAAATGAAATAGGATGAAACGATATTTTTTATTGATTTATAGAATTTTGCAGTAATCCATTGTAAGCAAATAGACTTACACTGATTTAAACCGTGGTTTGAGAACTATAATATTTCGAGAGCAACCTTCTTTTACTTTAAAAGTTCTTAAAATTTAAACGTTACTGCCCTAGTAAGGTGAAACAAGTAATGAAAAAGTCAATTTCTTAACCACTTACGAACTTTTAAAATCATTATATAGAGAGAAAATTTAAAACCTTATTCGTGAACTTTCAATCGATGGCGAAGTTTATTTTTTTTTTTTTGCAAATACGATTATGCATTAATGGGATATAAACTAGTATTCGAAAAAATCCACTCTACTCCAAAATGTCATCCACTATAACTTTAAAAATGTAATTGGATTGGATGGTTAACTTAAAAACTATTGAAAAATTGATTAAGATATATATAAATAGGGATAGTTTGAGCCAATAGACATTAATAAAAACTTATCAGCTCTTTTTATTTCTGTTATTCAATTAGAATTAGATATAATTGGGACCATTTTGCCAAACTTTTATACCGAAAGGGGATGAATAAGTAAAGACAAAGAATAGAGAAGTCATCATAAAACGAACTATTAGTTAAAAATGGCATCGTTAATAATTTGATAGAAATGATTGTAAATTATATCGAAGTCTAATTCAGATAGAATTAAAATAACAAAAACATCAAATAGCAACACTAAAAGATTACTTATAACACTGTGTTTATTAATTTGTTTATTATTTAATGACAATTAATACAATAGTTTCATATACTAAATATCAATGAAATTTCGTTTTCATATCGATTATATAAGGAAATATGACAGGGAAATTTGCTAGCATTCAATAAAAGCATCACAATAATATTTGCGGTGTCGTTATTTGCTTATTTTTATGTAACGAAATTGAATATTCATCCTTTCCAGTCAGCAGTAGGGCTCTTCCTGACCCATTTCTGGACGTTGATTGATTGACGTGCTTAAAATACACTCGACTGACATGCCTCTAGTAGCTGTTCCAGTGGTCATGACAGGTGATGACGGGGCATCATTTATATTTGAAGTTATTAACAATTGTTAACATATTGACTGTTACCTTTTAAAGACGATGTAAACGTTTATTGATTGAGCTAGGCCGATTAATATACAATAAATTTCTAGATAATTCAGAGATTGACGTAGAAATGGAATACAATTAGGCAACCTCATCACTTTGTCAAGTTAACCGTTGATTTTTTTGGGAATAGAGATTTGTCAAACTGCCCCATTGACTTAATAGTTGGCATTATCGATTATTGATTATTATATCCCGGATTCAAGTTTCGGCTTAATATGACGAAACTGAAAGGACTTAGAAAATATTCGTAATTTGCGTAATTTACTCATTATATAGTTTGTTGACAGGTCTCATTGGTCTAGTGGTTAACATGTTCGATTACAGACATGAGATCCTGGTTCCCGGTTCCTGGTCCGGCCAATAGAAAAATCAATATTGCGTTTTCTATTAAGATTTGCCCGAAGTTGGGAAGTTGCGAGTGTTCTCCACCCCCGTGCTTCGAAGATCACTTTGAGCCGCCGGTCCTGCGCCTGATCTCTCTCCCGTCACGTCGGACTATGACAGTGAAGGAATAAAGAGTGCAGTTATGTACTATGCCTGCTAATCTGCAATGGAGCAGCGTGGTGGGGCTATGGTCTGGAAACCCTCTCTCATATGAGTGAGGAGACCTTTGCCCAGCAGTGGGACTTTAATGGGCTGCTACTTACTTGTAGTGTATTTTTGTGTCTATCAACCAAGTCAAATACGCATATTTACTATAGACATTCTGCATTAAGGGTAAAAAATGAATTTTAGGTTTCCATTGTTTTGTATTCACTGTTAACTTAAATTTAATGGCTGCCTCAAATGTCGCTCTCGCCGAGTGTTCTTAGTTGAAGCTATAAAACGGGCCATCACTTTTTTATGCCAACAATATATTCCGGTAATATACCTTTATTGTGCCCATTAGAGATGATGCTCGGCATCTTTTGTTGTTAGTAACGTCATATTTGTGATATTGTTGTAACAAGTCATTTGGAATAGCAGGATGTTTAGATACACAACATGAAAACTCTTATTTGTATGATAAACTTTTGCTTGTAAGAATACTTACGTAACTTCGAGCAGTACCAATGCTCTTTTATATAAGATTTTTATTTAGCTTTATATATAAATTATTTGATATATATGCAAAATTTAAAAAAATATAGCCATAGATCCTGTCATAGGTAAAAACTTCTTATAACTGAAATAATAAAATTTCTAGCGGTGAAATAAAAGAAAAATCTCGTAGTAGGTAAAAAATGAAAAAACGCATGTTAAAAATGTGTACCATTCATTCGTTTATTCATTCATTCATAAGGGTGCACGGAAAAACTCGTAAAGTGTTTGTATGCACCCCTTAAAATAATTATTTATTGTGTTTCTTGTGTCTTTGTGTTTATTGTGTTAAATTATTGTAATGATGAGATACTAAAATAAATGACTAATTGATAAACTCACTAATGGTTGAGTTATGAGTTAGTCATTCATATATTTATTTATTGTTTCGATCGTATCTTCATCCATTAAAATACTAAATTAACCGGTCATTAATTTATTTATTATTTCGTTCGTTTCTTCTTTCATTAATTCACACATTAAAACACTCACTAACTCAACCAGTCATTCATTTATTTATTGTTTCCTTAATTTCTTCATTCATTAATCCATACAATAATACACTTACTAACTCAACCATTCATTCGTTTCGTTGGTTAATTCATTAATTAATACTCTCACTATTTTAACCATTCTATTATTTATTTATTCGTTCATACATTCATTCACACATAACGAGACCTTCACAACTATTTGCGATTGACTTTATGCTAAGTGTTATCTTTAGCAATGTAGACAGTACAATACGGAGTTCGCCATAATCCCACGAGGTCACAAACAACGTGGTATATATCGTTGGAAACAGCGAATACAGTGAATTAAAATAAAAAGTACACAAAGTCGATTTATATACTAACTTCATATGTCGTGATATAAAGGAGATGTTAGCAATTTTAATCAAACTATCCATTTTGTTACAACTTTCCTCTTGTGTGCATATCTCAATGAATTAAAGCGTTTAACATGAAAACGCCTCGGGCATATGTAATTTATTACAGCAACAAATATGAGTTTTGTTGAACTTCTCTGAAACGTGTTTTATGAAATTACTAGCTTTTGTAAGCAACGCCACTGCGGCATAACTGTAATTTAATTAATGGAAATTTTGAAAATGAATTTCATTTAAAATATTCTGGTTAACATCAATATACACTAAAGCTTTTATTTGACCCATGTAACATGTATTAAAATAGATTACTTTAAAGTTAACTATCTATATTTACACTGCTGTTTAAATTTGTCTGAACTCTTATTTTTTTTATTTGACAAAACTTTATTTAATATATTATATATAATAGTTCGCCGCGGTGTTACCGGCGTAGTGGGACTATGAGGAAATCCGTAATTAGTGAATGTCGACGTCACATTACGAATTTCAGTGAAACGATCACACATTATCAAAATTAAAACCAAAATATTCTTTATTTAAGTAGGCTCAAAAACCACTTTTGAATCGTCAGTAGTCTGTCCGTTGGTAACATATCTACCACCGGTTCAGACACTTGAATCCGCTGAGAAGAAACCGACAAGAAACTCAGTGGTTACTCTTTTAGAGATATTTTTGTTTTTTTCAATGTGTAATATATTGCTTCTGTGAGCAACTGCAATCGAGTCCAAATTATAACATGCCTTTTGTAAAAGTATGTTTTTGGCATATTATGTGGAGGCAAACCTAAAACTGATTACGGTACCTTATTATCAATGTATATGCTCAACCCGACAAATTATTTTTGAACCTTCTTTCTAAAATATGGAAATACAAGTTTGTTTTTATTTCTTGTATTAAAATTGTATATTTCACTTTTTTGCTGCATAAGTGAATAATTGAATTATGTTAATGCTTTTGCATATATATTTGTATTCCGTACGAATATGTGAAAAATTGGTCTCAGTGAGCGTCTACTTCGCGGAACAAATCACTTAATGAATTTGATGTCAATCGGTAGCAGTCTCTTATTTGGTGATAACAAATCACAAGCTTACAATTGAAGCTGCCAAAAAGATTTCATAGTAATCTACAACAATTTCCTGATTGTGAGTTAACAAGTTTAAATCAGTAGTCTTAATGAGTTAAGCACACGACAGGTATGAGATTACACATCCCTTTATATGGCTTCGTGGCTTTAACACGTACTTAAATAGTATGCTTAAACAGGATTTTAACAGTCAAGTCACAACAATCCGTACAAGACAGAAAATAATACGTATTAGTATATAGTGGTAATTGTCCTATCATATAATTGGCTAGGAGCATATTCTACTTCATACACTGAAAAACACGCTATATTATATTGTGAGAGCATAGCACCCATATTATGCGAAATAATAAAGTAGAAAACCATTTACAATTAAAAACAATATTAAAGTATTCATCGCATGTACTCATCGTGTAAATAATCAATCAGTCGTTTGTGTGATTAAAACGTCTATACGTATTGATTGGATAGCATCGTCAAATATTGGTCCAAGCAAGTTAGTGCAATGACATTAACACCATGATTAAGTCAAACGTTGTCATGCTGTTAACAGTGCCGGATTACGCTGACATGATTTCCGAAACGTCGAATCTGTCGACAAGCACGAATACCAATTCAATGATTACACATAATGATTATTAAAACATATAGGACGGTATAATACAGCTAAAATACCAATGATTGTGAAATATCTCCAATTATAGTTATTTTTTTTAATGTTGACAGTATAGCGCTTGACTGCAATCTCACCTGATGGTAAGTATGTGTGATTTGTGTGTCCTAAAGTGGTGACGTATAAAATATAATATTATTAAAAGTGAAAATACGGAATATGTATTGAAGTGGTATTTGTGAGTGGATTGATATCACTAAATTCAGGAAAGGGATGATTTTTACTATTTATTTATACACCTAGTGTTGAGTCTTAATTGATGGAAGACTAGAGAGGTACAGTTAGTTACAGGGGGGAGTCGAAACCTTCCAAAATCATAATGTAAATATATAAAGGGTAAGGTAAGTAACAGCCCGTTGACGTCCCACTGCTGGGCACAGGCTTCCTCGCTCATAGGAAACCCGTCGACTCAGATGTATTTTTTTTTGTTTTATATTGCTGACAGTTTAGCGCTTGACTGTGATATCACCTGATGGTAAGTGATGATGCAGTCTAAAATGGAAGCGCACTAATCTGTAAGAGACGATATACCTTATGTAGTTTCTACACAGCATCGTACCGCAGCTTAAATTTCTTTGTTGGGCGGTACGTCTTTGCTGATTATCACCCTGGTAACGAGCGAAGCCTCCCAGCAGCCCAGACTCAGGCAAATTATAAAATACAAATTTTATAAATTCGCTCTACCAGGGCACGAAGCCAGGGTTTTGAGGCCGGAGGCGAGTACTAGCACTATAGCGCCAGCGAGGCCGTGACTAAATAAATATATATATATATATATATATAGATATATCTATCTAATGTTACATCAAAGAGTGTTTTTTGTTATTGCCTACTTCTTATTCATAGCAATTGAAATATAAGGTTATCTATAAGAAAGAGCCACTTAGAAATTGCCTATTGTTATACGGTATTTTGATTTGGTAGCATTTTCATTATTTTGGGCCAACTGTTTTACAAAAAAGAAACTTAATCGCACTTCCCTTTGAGGGTGGAATTTCCTAAAATTTATTTTTGATAGATTCCATTATATCAAAAAAAAGTCTGACCAAGTATACATACCATAAATAGATATAGATATAGATTGTAAATGTGAAGTTTGAATTGAAGGATGTGAAGTTTGGATTGAACTCTACGTTGGTAGTTGATAATTACTACCTTACCAAAGATAAGAGTGATGTTAGGAAGTCATGTTGTTAAACTATATGTAAAATATATTACGTGAATATATATATACTTCACTAAAATTATAAATCTTTTATCGACTTTCCTTTGGTGTGTTCATGGGTTAAATTGTAATTAGATTACAAAGAGATTAATGGAATCCTAGAATGTGGCTTGCATTAGTGCTCTTTATATATACTAATGTTAATGGAGTGTAATCTATCACTCCGTCACAAGGTGACATTTGAGTGTAGCTCAACCAAATTCAGCTCAGTTAGCTTTCTAATCTACAACAGTAGTACTGTATTAGCCAAAATTCATCCGTAAGTCACGTTCATTCTTACTATTAACTAGCTGATCCCACAAATATCGTACCGTGTCAGAATCAATAAATAAAAAAGCTGAATGAGAACTGCAGAGTATTTTAACTAAAGTAAAAGATGTGTTACATCTTAAAAACAAATGAAAAAAAGAATTCCTTTATATTTGATTTCTGAACGACGGAGCGAACATCAAACATTTGATAATCAAAACCAAAAAAATTAAATATTTCACTTTTAAATTCAATTTAATTTCTAAACGACTTTTAAATTGAATTGTTTTCTAATGGAAAACGAATATTCCAAGCATTTTTTCATATTTACTCATCTTTTAAACCATCCCTCGACTTCCATAAATGATTCAAAACCAAAATTAGCCAAATCAGTCCAACCGTTCTGAAGTTTTAGCGAGACTAACGAACAGCAATTGATTTATATATAACGTAAAAATAAAATAAGTTTATGTTATATTATTGTATAAATAATATAAAAAAAAATTAAGCAGTATTTTTAATATAGTTTTCGTTTAGACAAAAAATATCTCAAAAAAATTCTTCGCCGGTAACTTATGATTGTGATTGTTGAGAATTGGCTATTCTTTTTCTTTTGGTTAATAAATCCATTAAAATGACTTCAGGTATTTGGAAGATCCGGTCATACCGCATTAATCACTAAATCTAAAGAAAAATTAATAAATGCATGCTGGCATTCGTGAACTCTCTTTAGAGCATGCAGTTATTTTTTTACGCACAAAAATCTAACGCCACCATATAAGACTTTTGTTGCATTTAAGCAATTCATTTTCATATTATAATTTCACGAATGCAGTCCTTAAGCATTCAAAGTAGTTTTTCGATTCTTAGCTTTCAAACTATATGTTGAAAAGAGCAGTGAAGCAAAGAGATAATCCTAAAAGCACATCACGGTACCTTTTAACGGAAGCACGAGTGCTAAGTCCTCAAATCTTTTATAGAGTTGCTGCATCGGCTTGCGTCCTTTCGAAACGTTTTTTTCAAACGTAAATGCTTTATAATTTCTTTACCCTCTCCATAAAGCTTTTAAGTTAAATCTTCAGAAGAAAACTGCCACATTTTCTTAGAAATTACATACAATTTTTTGCAAAAACTAAGAACAAAGATCCATGAAATCTTAGGTCATTATGATGAAAAGAAACAGCTTCCCCGTTTATGGAACTACAAGCATTATAAACGCTAGGCTTGAATTGGGTATTAAGGATGAATTCTAACTACCCCAATGTTATGGTTAGCTTTTAGCTCTTTAATACTTAGAAAACGCAAATGGAGTATGAAATTTTATCGTAGATTTCTAGTGGCTTCCAACTGTTATTGCCTCTAACAGGCTTACGGCCAGTTGATAGTTAGCTTAGTAACTTTCATGCCATTTTATATGTAGTAATTGTTACAAGTATTTCCCGTTGTGCAGTTTAAAAATTGGTTTTAATTATTATATACGGTTTATTGGTATTTTGACATATTACCGTTAGAAAGGGGATATTTTGCCATTTTGAAGTTATCGTGATATTTAGCTGTCTTCAAAATAAGTTCAAAATGCGGCTTCTAAAGTTTATAACGGAAAGAGTATCAATTTAAATCGCATGTTTTCTTCAGCTTTCTAAAACCAATTAAACATTCGTTATTAAAACAAGAATCGGTCCAAATTTTAAAATGCGAGGCGACAAACTATATGCTTTCAATATTACTTTGACACTAAGTTCCATTAAAACGCCCTAAATATAAAAAAAAACGTTGTCATAATCGGTTTGCAGATTATTGTAAAAAATCAAACGTTTTCTTAACTCTATAAAAATATGTAACAACTAGGAACTTAATTCAAAGAAATCGTAAAAAAAATTAGCAAACAGAAAGCAGGCAGAAATTCGTATTCGAACTAAAGTGAAGGTTGCTTTTACAAATACCATAAAAATAACTCTAAAAATAATACCCAACGTCAATAAAACAAAAAAATTTCTTACAGTTTAGTTGTAGTAACAATTAAAGATAAATTTTGCGTATACATAATTGGTGTCAATGTTAGTCGATAGAACTTTTTTTAATCCGCCTTTAGTAAATTATCTACTATTACATCCGCAACTAATGAAGAAGTTTTAGATATAGCCATTTTGCAGATTGCTCAAAGAGGTTTCCTCACGATATATTATAATACTATATAGTATAGACGATACCATCTATGACTTGTGGGTACCCATCCATTTTCATCTGATGGCGTGGTTTAATTACTTTTATTTTCAGTAATTTTAAGTTTATATATATGTCGGAGAATAAGAGAGAAGGAGCATAAAGCATAGAGGCGTAGGGTTCTCCACCGAGATCGTCATTAATGGCATCCATAAGTTAATTTCCATACTGTGGGCGTGTGATGGGTAATGTTGGTGCAATCAAGCACTTTATTAATTAACTTAGATTATAATATTCAGTCACTTAATGTTCCCGATATCAATTTACACAAACTCATTAACAAGAATAGCTAGGAACGCGACAGTTTCAAAAGTCGACCGCACCGGCGGGCCGTCACCCGAGAACTGGAGAGACTGCTCTATTGACTCTGCTCTACGGCGAAAGACAGATGGCGCCAGCGTTCCAGAGACTATTGCACACGGACCAGCGATCCACAGGCTATTGCACTCCGACATATATTTAAAACTACATTTTTGTATTAAATACGTCATAAATAAATACAGTCGATATTTGATATAAAAACACATATTCGTGTTTTCATATCTTACATAGTTTATTGATAATGTAAGCTCAACAAAAGATTTTTACGTTGAAATTACTAAGAGATAAATTAATTTTATGTGTAGACTTGATTAATATACACTCGAGAATTTCCTATCGAAATATTGCACGCTAAACTAAGTAGAGCTCAAAATTACCTATCTATTAATTAGAGAATGTAATGGGTTGAAAGCATGCCAAAGCTGCAACGACGCGAAATCTGCCTTTCATCCCTACAAGTATATACATATTACGTATAAATCGTGTGTGCCTTTTAAGTATTATTTGTGATAATTATATACGAGTATATATCCTGTCCGTCAGTTGTATGTTCACGATACCCTCAAAAACTACTGAAAGGATTTTATGCAGTTTCACCAATAGATAGAGTGATTTATGAAGAAGGTTTCAAAATATTTTTTCTAAATTATTTGAAATATAAGTCACCTGGGTTCTTTCATTAGAAAAACTGCCTTAATAATGCCTAATTATAAGGGACAAATAAAAAAAATGCATGATGGGATATTCGGCTTTTCAGGATATTTAGAAAAGTCCACGGTATTATATATTTTATATCTATCTACCATATCTATATTTTCGACCTTGCCAGCTGATGCAATCCAACGACAGACAAAAGATATGGGTATAATATGTTCTACTACAAGTACCATATAGTGACGGTTCGTAAGTATTTAAAAAAATACAAAAAAAGTCAATTAGAGATTTGAGGCTATCCATCTGATATACCTTACCCCAGTTTCCATAGAAAGGCATTAATTTGAATATACTAGTTTGGACCACTTGTCGTGAACATACGAGTAATATTCCTTAACATCATTCTCGTTAAGTATCACGAAATGATCTCTTAGTACGGGTTTACCCCTATTTCGAAAGTGCTTGATTGTTCTCTTCAATCCCTTATTGAGCTTTTCGGTGAGTACATAACATGTAAAAAAAACCTGAATACCCCGTGAGCAATGCAAGTCCCTCTGCCCTACGAGTGAGGAGGGCTGGGTTTTACTTTATTTGAAGAATATACAGGGGAATTTAAACATTTTATAACTATATCTAAATTAGGCTATAGTGCTTTTGATGTTTGGTAATTGAAAACATCTTCGGCTTTGTAACTAGAATATAATACTACGTGATTAGTTTGTAAGGCTTTTAAAGTTTACGAATAGCTACTCGTATATTGACGCAGCTTCAAGTACTTACGTGGCGTAACCATCTAGAATTAGAAGTTACTTGCGGAAATGCAAAAAAAAATATCGAAATGAACTGACACGAAAACGAAGAAAAAGGTTTTTCCGATCGATGTTTTTTTTTAGATGATGTATTTAGGTTCTCCTTTACAACTTGAAGGGAGAATAGATAAATAGATAGAAGCACTTTATAGCACACAAACACACACATACAGTAGAAAACGAATGCCAGGAGCGCGTAAAGGCGTCCTTATTGCTACAAGCAATCTTCTCCAGACAACGTTTGTAACAGTGGTTGCTTATTAAATGAATTAATGGAGCAGCACAGTGCCAGAAATAAATATATGCTTCTGTATAATTTTAAATACACAAAAATAGAATAAAATAGAAACGAGTCCTACCATACCCACTAAGACTCTCAGGGAAACCCCTTCATTATGATCAAAGTTTTTTACGTTATACGATTTACAACGGTTCAAGTAATCGCTACGCTAATGTTCGAACCTGAAACTTCCTGGTTAGATAACCGGTAGGGTTTTGCACACAGTAGCGCCACACAAGACGGAGGTGCTCTGGTTTCATTCCCTTCGTAGACGTGAACAACTCGCCTCCCAAATTCTTGTTGGAGACGATAGAGTCACTATTGGACGGTACCTAAAGTATCTGGGACTTATTCTGGACAGTCGCTGGGGATTTGAAGAACATTTTAACCAACTTGTCCCCAAAATTCAAAAAGTTGTCGGGGCAATGCACCGCCTGCTCCCAAACCTTGGGGGTCCTCAGGAAGGAGTCCGTCGCCTATATGCAGGCGTTGTGCGTTCCATTGCCCTTTATGGAGCACCCATATGGTCGCATAGGTTGACTGTCAAACGCTGTAGAGCAAAGTTCTATAGTGTACAGCGTAAAATTGCCATAAGAGTTGCCAGAGGCTATCGCACGATATCTTTCGAGGCTGCAACCCTCTTGGGACGTTCTCCGCCTCTGGACATTCTGGCTGATATGGCTGCTAAACTTTACAGCCAGACCTGCGCCATTCGTCAGAGGGGGAAAGATACACTTGAGACAGAGCTTTGCTTGTTAAAAAAGTGGGCATATTACCAAATACATGCAGAGTGGCGGGTGCGCCTAGGAGAGGAACGTGCAATTCGCCAACGAATCGTGCAGGCAATTTTGCCAAATTTTGAGGCCTGGATTGAGAGGAGTCATGGTAACGTCACTTTCAGATTGACGCAGATGCTCACTGGGCACGGTTCTTTTGGTGAATATCTATTCCGAATTGGAAGGAAGGAAACCCCTGGATGTAATCACTGTGAGGCAGAGCAAGATGACGCCCAGCACACGGTTGAAGAGTGCCCCGCGTGGTACTCCGAACGACGCATTTTGATCGACCAGATTGGGCGTGACCTTTCGGCTAAATCCGTAGTAGCAGCGATGCTCAAAGAGCCAGATGCGTGGAGGGTAGTAGTCTCCTTCTGTGAAGATGTTCTTCGCAAAAAGGAGACTGCCGAAAGAACCCGTGAGAGGGATGATCCCGCTCGCGCAGTTGCACATCGGGTCCGCCATGGAAACCGAACTGCCGCTATGCCTGCGAGGGCTGTCAGGTCGTGAGCTGTCAGTGTGGGGACACTGTTTGCTCCAAGATGACCGTCGGATTTTTTGTGCAAGGGTGGCGCTGGTATGTTCTGCCCGAGTGGCCAGTACCACCGCCCACAGGCATGCGATGTATCGAGGGGGTTTTAGTGGGTAAAAATCCCACATAACCCGATATCTTTTCCCCAGATGTCGGGTATGTTTTTGAACGTTTCCCCCCCGTCAAGAAAAAAAAAAAAAGGGTTTTGCAAATCGTATTTTCTAATTTATCTAAATTTTAATTAGCGGTTGCTTCGGTTGTGGTTTTTTGCATCAAAGACGTGTCGACGCAAAAGGTTTCGAGATTCTGGTTCCAAGACGATGCTGTTTAAAGACCTTAAAACGTATATTAGCTCTGACCAGCTGGCTTACTCTTAAAAAAACATTCCATTCCTATCTCATCCCGATTTAATTTGAATCAGGAGACAAAATATAATATTCCTCGTCGTCATCCTTGATATAAAATTTAATAATTTAAAAATTTGTAGTTTATTTAACGACGTTGTTATATTGAAAGCATTTGGCACTAATTTTGCTATCAAACATACAAGTCGTTCATTTTACTAAATGAATTTCAAGAGCAGCTCAGTGAACTTCTATCTATGACTGTATTATCCCTAACCATCAAGTGAGATTACAGTCATAGACTAACCTGCTAGCAATTAAAAGTACTAAGCCTTAGTAGGCTGAGTTTACAAGCGCCAATTATTAGTACTAACGCTCTTGCTCTAGCTGTATTATAAAGACTGGCGTAAAATACTTAGCAAATCTTCTGAAATACAATAAAATAGTAGTCAAAGAGCAGCTTACTACATTTTCTCTTAACATGACTTCGCTTATATAAGAAGAAAACAAAGCAACGTGCGTAATATATATTTGCCATGTAAAAATATTGGCGTGTTGAATACAAAATTGCGATTGTTATCAGCTATTACTTTACGTTTTATTTTTTAGATTTTAGTAACTAAGATATATTACACTAAATAAGTCGAATTAAATTCCTTAAGTTAGTAAAACATTGCAGTCATAACAGAATTTTTTCAAAAGAACGAATATAAAAATGCATAAATCTACGCTTGTAAGACAAAAGTAACATGAAACGCATAGCTACCATTTTTTAGGTCATGAAGACAATATTCATTAAATCGTGGCAAAAAAGCCAGGACAACATATTGAAGTCTTATTTTTCAGATATTAACGTTACGTAGATGTTATTGAAATCTAAGCTAAAGTGCTTTCAGTTCGTGAAAAACTGCTCGACCTAACAAACAAACTTCACACAAACCCATTAGACTTATAGTTAAAGATCAAGCTTACCATTAAATATTGTATAAAAAAACTTGTAATTGGCTTGTAAACAACTTATGCACAGAAAGCTTATAAAGTTTTTCTTTAATATTCAGTCTGTTAACTTGAAATATTTCTTTTATTTTAAGTACATTATGACAATATCGTTCTAAATTCTCTTGGTGAATAGTTGTCGAATTGTATAATATGAATTGTGATCATCATCATTTAGTGAAAAAAATCCATAGCGTTATTTGAAAATTTTTGCTAGTATTTACGATTAATAACTAACTAAACAAATAATAATGAAATTCCGTGCCTCTCTATGACATTATTTTGAGTTATCTGTTTGTTAAGCATTAAGAACATTGTGTACTTGAGGAACTTTACATTTAGTATACTCACTCGTTTGGCAAAGTGTTAATAAATACAGATTTCCCCATTACCTCACAGAATTGAGAACTACCTGAGTATCGCCACGAAGAACGTCTCTTTTATTAGTGAAAAAATATTCTTCATTGTAATCTCGCGTAGCAGCCCATTATCTTTCCACTGCTGGGCACAGGTCCCCTCACTCATAACAAGGAGGGATTTTCGAGCATAGACCCATCACACTGCTTTGACAGGCATAGTAAAGATGTACAACTGCAATCTCTATTATTTCACTCTTATAGTCCGATGTGATGGGAATCCGATACGACCAGAGAGAGCACGTTAACCTGTAGGCCTTGCGCCTGCAGGACCGACAGCTTAACGTTCTCTCCGAGGCACGGGGGTGGAACACATCGCCTACTTTCCAACTTCGGGCAAATATTTAGAAAATCTTAATAAAAAATATGGACCTGCAGCACCACCATATGGAGAAGACCCCAGGGAAAAAGTAAGGGAGGAAAGCCCTCACCACGCTGGGAGAACGAAATAATAAATCAAATCAAAATCAAATCAGGAAGCGTTTACCTAACCTGCGGACTTTGCTATTAATAAAACATAGTGTTATAGATAAAATAGCAAAATAACAGTACCTAAATTAAGAAGCAATGTAGCAGGAACAAATAAAGGCTTTTTTTATTTTATTTTATAATAGAAAACTCAATACCGATTTTTGAATTCGCCCGACCCGGGATTTCTACTCAGTTCCTCATTTCTGGAGCCTATCACGCTGACCACTAGACTAATGAGCCAAGTAACCCAAAAATAAATATAGTAAAGAGCCGAAGGGAGGTGCTGATGATGACATGATAGATGACACTTGCTATACAAATAAACCTAGTACATGTGCCTAATTCTTCTTTTTTTCTTTATAATATTGATAAAATATTATGAGAATTAAGTGAGCTCTTTGTTTCCTGCGCGAGTGTTCTGTAGCTGGTGCTGCACGAAGGAGAAATAGATAACTCGTATTAATCTTCCGGGTCAGTAGGGCATAAATTATTGCAGCCCATTTTTCTTCTATGAGTACTTAAGCTTGAAATAGTAAGAATTATTATACAAATTTTATATAAACGCTGTTATAATTCCGCGACAGTGAACGTGGATTTCTTAGCTTTAAATATAGTATGAAAAAATGAACAAAACTATTCGCAACAAAATGCAAATTTATTTGTATTCTTATTTAAAAATTTGTACTTTAGTAATTGCATAAGGGGTTTGTTTATTTGAATATTTTGAACGGACTTCAAAAAAGGAGGAGGTTATCAATTCGTCTGTGTTTCTTTTTGTTACCTCATAAATTTGGATTGGGTGAACCAATCTTGATGATTCTTTTATATATGATAGGACCATTTTTGTGGTCTAGTTCTGATAATGCCAGCCATGAGAAAACCGTATAAGTCTTAAATTTGCATTAATCATGTGCGCGATTAATGGACGAATAACTCAAGATAACGCCAACCGATTTTGAAGATTCGTTTTTTATTGGAAAAGACTTTCTTCAAAGGTTATTTGACGATAGTTTGGTTAGCTTTGGATCCTGGAATCCATAAAAGGTAACGGAACTCTTCAATTCTTAGGCGAAAATTATTTGTTAAAATTTTTATATTCTATAAAATATTAGCTGAGTGCGTTTATCAGATTTTTACTAATGTGATTTAGATCATCAAAGCCTTGCCTTTGATAAGATTATACACTTGAGTACGATGATATATGTGGTTATATTTTTGTATATCTATGTGTTTTATTCATTAATAATATGGATGACTTTACAGATATTCAGTTCGACTCCCTCTTGAAGTTTCGTTGTATTATGTTATTGGTTATTTTGTATTTAACACTTTAAATTATTCATTGTTCTTTGTTTTTAATCTTTGTAGGCCATTACTACATTATAATAGTGCACAAAAATATGTCAATGTATAAAATAATGAAAGAAAAATTATGATAGACTCTTCGAATTCTTCATTACCATATCTCGTGAAAGTTACATATTTTCGCATAGCAATTTTCTGAAATGCTTCTATACCCTCGATAAGAATGTTGGAGCAGGCCGCATTAAAATGGAGGTTTTATCGCCGGAACACGTTATTAAGGCTCGAAAATATCGTTACAAAATAATTTGGTACAAACCAAGCTTCATTTTTAAATGAATTCATTAGCATCCTTATTATTAGATTTAAGCGCAAGTTGTTCATTTTAATACATATATTGTATTATTTTTAAGGTCATAAACGTCATCTTAGCTTCTTCAACTCACACAGATAGTTTTACTGCTTATTTACTAAGCTAATAGAGATGAGTCTTAAAGAAAAATTTGTGATTTGGTGCGATAATATATGGAAGTTTTAATAGATATGATGATTATAAATTATTGTTTATCTTATTGGTCGCATCCTCATATCGCATTTGATATAGAACTACTACCTATCTTATAAAACAAATTATCTAACGCTTAGTTTTAACGTCTATTTCTACAATAGTAAACCTTTTAAAATTACAACAAGGTATCGTATTTACTTTATATTCCGCCGCATCATTATGTTAACAGTCATTAACTTACTATTTCACAGTTATTAAACAAAACTATAACAAAACAATGACTTTAAAGGTATTTTTCTACATTACATAATATTATAAAATTATCTTCAAAATTATCGTTTTTACTCCTTAATAATATAGTTTCTTATATTGCATTTGCAGTATTTAAAGTTCTACAGTATCACACTATGGAGCTAATTAAATGAAGCTTTATGACGTGGCATTAAAAAATCGTTCTTTTAAATATATTTCATTTTATAATTATATAACGGTATTAAATTACTTACAACTATATTGTATTTCTTTCTTAAAAATTATCATGTTCTTGTGTCATATTTGCAGACTTTATAGTGACAACAGTGATACAATTTAATAACTTGGCATTAAAATATAGTAAATTTTCATTTCTGCAATTGTCTCGTGTCTCTATTTTCTATTTGCAGTCTTTAATGTGACTATTTTACAGTAATACAAATAATTAATTGGCACTTTAGAACTTGGTATTAAAATCATTCCACAGTTTTATTTATATTTATGCTTTGTATAAAATTGTCTACGTTTTTCTTTCTTAGAGTATCTCGGGGTCCTTATTTTATATTTGCAGTCTTTAAAGTGACTATTCTACAATAATACAACTAATTAACTGGCACTTTATTGCATGGCGTATAACTTAAAGCTTTTCGTATATATTTGCAGTCTTTATAATGACTATTTCACAGTAATACAACTAATTAACTGGCACTTTAGAACGTGGCATTAAATGGCGTTTCTCTGGGGACTAATATAATTAGACGGTTAATTTTCCGGTAGGCTGCACGCTCCAAGCTGGGAGAATTCAATTCACGACTTTTATACAACTAGATAATAGACAATATGTAGAACGAGTATTTGTGGTTCATCAATGTATGTCAAACATAAAATTGTCAACTAACTCATTATTCAAGAAGGCTTACAAATGTTATATATTTATATAAATTTTGCGTCAATTTGTGTGGTCTCCTTAAAACTTTTTTATTCACTTTATAGAGGTTACCTAAAGCTTATAACCTTTTAAGTATATGCAGACAATTAAAAATCTCTTATGGAATGTCATAAACCCTACAATTTCATTTGTAAAGAACCAGAGGAATATGAAGGCTATAATTAGGCTTCAAAGCCATGATCGTCCAGTAGTGAGACGAGTTCTTGTTCAGAAAAATCGCGAGATCGAACCCACAGCAGACACCGTTAAGTTTTTCTTAAATAAAATTAAACTACGTGTTTGATTGTTCTTTTCTATCTATCATTAATTTTTTTTTTCGGTAAAAGGAAAACAGCGTGTGTAGCCTGTCAACCCGCAGTGGAGCAGCATCGTAGGCCTATGGTCTAAAACCCTCCATCTTATGAGTGAGGAGGCCTGGGCCCAGAAGTGGGACGTTAATGGGCTGCCACTCACATTTATCTTTTTTTAGGCTTTTGAAGCATTATTTCGAGCTTTTGATTTTAAGAATTATTGAGTAGTTATTACTCATAACAGTTCTATTTTATCTTTAATAAATTAACTTGATTTCATATTATAAACCTAACTATGAAGACGTTTATTTTAAAATTATCGTCAATAATGCAAGTATTAAATCTTTGTCTGTCGCCTTAAATTATTATTTTTTAAATTAGATCATAGATTTCTTTTATAACATATAACTATATTTTTGTTCAGTCGTAATAATAACAGTGACTAATATTCATTGAATATGGAAGATATATTTTCATTGTACAAAAATATAATATTAGTTTATAAGTCTGTCTATAAGATGAATATTATATACAAATTAAGTAAGTTGTGTATATTTATCTAGGAAATTATCAAGGAGAACTCTTTAGCTAAAGTCCATGATGCTAACAATTCATTAGCACCACTGCTACAGCATAAATGAAAGTTTATTCGACATTAAAATAACTTTAATTGATTTCGTTAAGCTGCTTCACAAGCATGTTAAAGTAAATGAAAGTAATGTCTACTTTTAAAAGAAAACTTTTAGTCGCACAGTATTTCTAACTTTACCAATAACTACGTTTGGAAACGCCCATAAATTGGAATGACTTTGAAAAAAACTTAACCCCGGCCGTTTACTTCGAGAAAGTTAGTAAAAAGAGCTAGCTAACTACAAAATCAAAGTTTGGCTGACCCTTTGAGAGTTATAATCGTCTTATAGATTAAATATAAAGTTTCTATTCAGTTTTTGGTATTGGAAGGTAACTGAAATCAAATGGATAAATTCATCATATTACTTTTTTTTAAGTAAAACATCGAAAAGGAACTTTGATTAATAATTACTGATCGTATACTTTTTAACACATACCTTCAATATTTTTTTTAAAATTATGAATATGTAATGTATTAAGATTGCCAAACGCTCACGTTTAAGCTTTTATTTCTAGTTCAATAGTTAACGTTCATTAATAGTTTCAGCTGATATTATCTTAAAATTACGAAGGTATGGGTATATTATGATGTCACCTGATGGTAGATGATGACATAGTCTAAGACGGAAGCTTGCCAATCTGGTAAGACATTATTTGCCTGTTTTTACTTCTATACAGCTGCGTACCCAAGTTTTATGGTTGTTGGCACAACAAACAAAATAGAAAATGCAATTTGCTTTCCCACAATGGAAACCAGAACCTTTGCTGTTGTATAGCGATTACTTAAATTATTTTCCCAGCGACACAGTAAAAGAATAAGCGTCTTAATTTCTTAGTGAATTGGGCAATTTCAAATTAATGAAAACTACATATAAATAAAGGCGTATTAATATTACATATAAAGATCATATTTTTAGCAAAAAAAAAAAAACAAAAGATACAAAAGGCACTTCCTATTCAAATTGCGTTTATATTTCTCTAATAGCAAGCAATATCTTGAAAATAAATCCAGCTGTTTTAAAGAAAGCTGTCGTTTATCTTTAGTCGCAGGCACAAGATAGATTTTCAATATAGGTTTTTAATCTTTCACTGGCTTGAATAGAAAGCAAATAGCATCTCGCCGATCGTAGAGATTAAATTGCAATCTTGTATTTTCCTGACTTTGATAAAATATAATTTCTCATAACATTTACTTAAGAGCACGAACTATATTTTAAATTTGAAACATGAAATGAATAGGTTATTTATGAAAAGAAATCTTGTTGAGTGAGTTGAAATGAAAGGTGTTTTAATGGGAATTTCATTTAAATTTTCACTTTGATAGCTATTTTCTGACAGATTTACTCCAATTATATATTGGAAAAATGAGTCGATAAATTAAACGTTCTTATACGTTATGAGAATTGTGTAGCAAAAGATATTTTTTTAATATTTAAATCACACCAATTTCCATACTGTGGGCGTTAGTGGGTAATGTTGGTGCAATCAAAAATCTTTATTAATCACTTAATGTTTCCGAAAACAATTTACACAAAAACATTAACAATAATATCTAGGAATGCGACAGTTTCAGAAATCGACTGTTCTGGCGGTCTATCACCCGAGAACTACCGAAAGACGTGCGCCGGACTGCCACTTATTGACTCTGCCTCACGCCGATAGACAGATAGCGCCAGCGTTCCACAGACTATTGCACACGGACCAGCGATATACAGACTATTGCACTCCGACATATCTATTGAATGGAATGTCCGGTTTTAATAACATAAAAAGTATTTTACACGTTTTGAAACGGTCTTTAATAATATCATTATAATAGGAGAAGGATTAATACAGAAGTGTGAATAATCGATTGTTGTCGACAGTTTTACTAACTTTTAAAATGTAAAAAAATACTTTTAGTGGCATAACCACAGCAGTTGGACATACGATATCGCGTACTTTTTTGTAAATATTAAAACCTTCTACAATATTTTAGAACATTTTTTATATTAATAGTTTCCACAGTGCACGCGAAGACAGATTTTTTGTTACAAGTTTTATCACACCTATTAATTAATGTATTTTGTTAGGTATTTATATGTTTTTTGAGAAAGTAATAAAGCCTATGTCACTCAGTGAAAATGCAACTTTGTAATGGTGAAAACAATTCTTGAAATCGGTCCAGTAGATTGTCTGTGAAAATATGACAAACGTTATTATATACAAATAGACAAATGTTTCCTCTTTACAATATTAGTTTAGAAAATGAAAATAGCCGTTCGTATCGTTGATTGTGCGTATGATTTGTAACCTCAGAACTCGCCGAGATTGAATTTTGTAAATTTGAATTAAGTAAATGTTAAATTATCGGTATAACTTATTTAGTAAACTAATCAGGTTTTGTTACAAACTATTGTGGGTGTGCTCTGGAGAAATATGTGTCATAAGCCTAAAATTATGTTTTAATAGGGAATGACAGAGTGAATTGGGAGCATTCTTAAGTAATCAAGTATTATTCTAAACATAGTCAGGAGTGACGCAAACAAATTAACTTTTTGCCTATTTAATTGAAAAAGCTTAAGAAACCTAAAACTGTTTCCGGAAACAATAGGTAAGGATTGTTCTAAGTTGTAATTATATTTAATGACAGTCTGTCAGAGATGTACGTATTATTCGTATTACATGGGTATTATGTGAAATGGCGTAAATAGTAGGTATATTGAGGCAAAATATCCTACATAATTCTTACGTTAATTTCCTGTCAGGAACAAACCTGTTCCTGTTACGATAATAGTAACACAAAATACAGTCAAATAAAATATAGCCCTAATTTTAATTAAATTAAAC
Source organism: Elymnias hypermnestra (assembly GCA_015832385.1). Taxonomy (NCBI): domain Eukaryota; kingdom Metazoa; phylum Arthropoda; class Insecta; order Lepidoptera; family Nymphalidae; genus Elymnias; species Elymnias hypermnestra. The sequence goes on along the minus strand of JACTOM010000117.1, from coordinate 1,511,505 downwards.
TCCTATATTCTGTGGTAAATTAAAAAAAATGTATTTTTGTAGCTCTTTACATCTTGTGTAAACGAAATCTCATCACTCCGACATATGTTTTATTGGGTAGTATATGTTCCCTACTTATGAATGTAGAAGACGTATAGCGTATATAATACTTTCGTAATATTTTTGTACTGGTAAATGATGTAAAACTATGCTATAAATAATACATGTACATGTAAACAAGCGATGCAATCCCCATAATATTTTACAATATAACTCCCCTTCGGTACACGTGTTTCGAAGGCGCGCTCAATATTGCTAATATATTGGGTAATACAAACGAAACAAAGATAATTGGTAACTAGAATATACTAAAAAAATATTTTTTAACGGTTCCTCTTGATTTATGAAGTATAAAATATTTTACATATATATAATTCGTAAAAAATCAGGTTCAAGCAGATTAAGAGTTCAAACCCACCTTTTTTAACGCTGGGAAATCCAATTATACGCCGACCTCGAGTTTTGGATCAGGATAATCAGACTCGGACGAGGAAAACCCTAAAACACCCACTAAAACCCAACGTAACCCTCATAATCCGTGATTGGGATACGCGTATTCCTCTTCGTTTTCCCGGAATGAGTCCGACTGAAAGATACGCACACTGGAGATAGTGAGTACAACACCTGGTACTTAATGTCTTTAGACAACGAGAGAAAGCAAAGACTGTATTTTGTTTCCCTGCATCCTAGGCCTCGTTCAGCAAAACTACCGCCTGATAGAACAGATATATTCCCACACAGCTTCTCTCAATCGAGAACATTCTGAACTCTAGTCTTAAAGTTTCTATTCCATTTTGGTATGCAGTCTAACGATCTCCAGAATTAGAGTCCCGAATGAGTTTGTAACTAGTCAGGCTAACTCCATTATTTGACAAAGTATTTATGTCTGTATTGTTTAGTATGAAACTGTTTTATTTATTCTTTAACTACACAATGCATTTAGTTACAACGTTATTTAAATAATATTATTTAAAAAATACTGTTTGAATAATATTAAGGACACGATATTCAGTGAGTGTATGCGATTTTACAATAAATTTTCTAAATAAAAAAAAGATAAGTAGCAGCCATTAACGTCCCAATGCTGGGCACGGGCCTTCTCACTCATATGAGAGAGGGTTTTTAGAGCATCGAACCACCACGCTACGCTGGATTGGCAGGCACAGTACATGTCGGCGGGTTTTATTTTAAAATATGTTTAATAGTTAGTCACTAAATGTCAGTATACCAGATCTTGTTGCAATTCTTATATTGTAATTATACCGGTGTCATGGGACTTTGTTATTATATTGTTGAAAAATGCAAGTATACCGGATGTAGCAGGTGTAAGCTCAGAGCTATAAATAGGCTGGTTCTCAGTTAATGAGATCGGTATCCTGTCCGATTATCCTTTTCAGCAGCAGCAAACGTTGCTCTAAGCCTAGTTCCGAGCCTCGCAGGAGGCGCCCTTTGAGCAACGTTTCCCCCACGACGCAGCAGGACCTCTGCGCTCGCCACCCCTCTCGGTTACGCTGTCAAAGCCAGTAGGGGTAACAGCAACTACTAAAATTAAGGAAATCATTCTTATAGTGTATTCCTTAGATGATTCCTATAGAGCATGCTATTGTGATAACAGTGATTAAATAATTGTGACATTGTTGTTAATATTAAATAGTGAATATTGAGAAAGTAACTTTAAATGTAATTATAAAAGGAGTTTATACTAGTAATTTAGTGTATTGATTGCCTCCGCTGAGGGGCCCCGCACTCCGACATACACAAGTGCACTCTCTATTCCTTCACTCTCATAGTCCTATGTAACGGGAATCGGACACTCGCGGAGAGATATCAGGCGCAGGACCGACGGCTTAACGTGCTTTCCGAGGCACGCGTGTGGATCACACCGCCAACTTCCCAACTTCGAGCTGATATTGAGAAAATCTTAATAGAAAGCTCAATATTGATTTTTAATTGGCCCGACCCGGGACTCCAACCCAGGACCTCATGTCGAACATGCTAACCACTAGATCAATGAGGTAGTTTTTCTAAATAAAAAACAATAAAATTAAATTAGGTTAAATTTACCTAAAAACAAACTTACAGTGCCATATCTAGATTAGCAAAGTCAATGTGTATCATGACCCCATCTCAATTTTACCTCAGAAAATCGAGATTCTTCCCAAAACGCCAATAATTACGTAGGGGAGTAAAAATGTTTCATAGTCCCCTAATTTTATCGCATCCCTTCACTCCCGTATCACACATATGTGGCTTATATTTAATGATAACAAAGATATTGAATTTTAGTAATGAAAAATTAATATTCATTGAAACTGGGTCCTCACGCTAAGCTGTGTAACACTTATCCAAGTAAAGTTAGCTCTAGTAAGACTAAGTCGAGTCGAGTTGTAGTCGACGCAGCACTGACACATTTTATTTCTTTTCTTTATATAACATTACTGATAATAATTTATATGCAACTGTAATTAAATATATTATAAATCTTAATACTTTATGAATATGACGGCGGCAACGTTTTTTAATGTTGGTAACAAGGTGTGCAGCGAGCTAGCAACAAACATCTAGCAACATTCGAACTACCTCCACTCGCAGAAACTAGTATAAAAGGGCTTACATTAGACTGGCGGGCATTCAGTAGAGTAAATTGTCATTGGGCCACAAGGTGACACTCTACAAAACTTGCATCCGCCCCATATTCTCTTATGCGAGCGTAGTGTTCGCTCACGTTCCTGCACGCCGGCTGGTTCGACTCCAGACGCTGCAGAACAAATTCATGCGCTTAGCCACGGGCGCCCGCTGGTTCATGCGCAACGTCGATCTCCACAGAAATCTCGACCTCGCAACGGTCAATAATCATTTCAAAACGCTCTCCGTTGACAACTTCAAGAGAGCCGTCAGTCACCCCAACCCTCTCATTAGAAATGCCGCCTCTTATGGGATTAGGCTAAACATCCCGCCTAGAAAGAGGCGGCCCAAACACGTCCTTGACGACCCAGACGACCAGATTACTATTGACAACGCCCCGTACACTAACACACACACACAGCGTCTTCGCAGGCGAAGACGAGGTCCCCGCTATCCGACGCACCCCGGCCGCGGCTCCCAATCGCGGACCCATGGGCGTCAAGATTAAGCACCTGACCGATTGTCCTTTTCAGCAGCAGCAAACGTTGCTCTAAACCTAGGTCCGAGCCTCGCAGGGGGCGCCCTTAGAGCAACGTTTTCCCCCGACGCAGTAGGGCCCTTCTACGGGCCCACCCCTTGGCAGAGCTTCTGCGCTCGCCACCCCTCTCGGTTACGCTGTCAAAGCCAGTAGGGCTAACAGCAACTACACACTTCGAATAAAAAAAACTGGCAGGCATTCTTACTCGATGTGTTGCCCGGTACACACCTTGTACCCATAAATTATTGGTTATTGTCATTTAATTATAAAAATAATTAATAATTTAGTTATATATATATATATATATAAATATCTCTGTGAAAATTGACTGTGGTTGTTTTTATTTAAACGATTGAATACGAAAACGCGATAAATACAATGCAAAAATAGCTGTGTTTCATATTTACGTCCTCGTCTTTAATCTTTTTACTTCCGTCGTGTGATCATTTTCACTAACGGGAAGCAATATAAACTATTAATTTAATTAGCAATTAGATGTAAAATCTAAAATGTACCCTCACAATTTAATTATTAAACCAGTTGACTGATTCGTGATCGTAGCCATAGTGTAGATGGTATATATGATATATATAATATCTACAAGATTACATCTATATTATTAAATGAATACCTAAAGAAACACCTGTTTATAACACATTACTGTTCAATATAAAAACATCATTGGAAAGGTTTTCACTAAGCGCCTTACTATATTGGTCTGAAAAGCTCGTGAAAAAACCTTAAAGGATTTACTGCAAGGAAAACAGTGGTGCAAAATAGGGAAAGGGATAATCTGTGTGATCTAGTTTTTCTTTTTATCTGGAAAATTCTCAATCGTACACAACTTATGGGTCAGGAGGAAAACAACTGGGGGGGCCCCATATAAGTGGTCTATCGAACAGGCTTAGCTCTGCGGCTTACGCAGTTAAAAGAATTCGTCGTCTGACAGATGTTGATACTGCCAGACTGGTATATTTCAGCTATTTTCACAGCATTATGTCATACGGTATTCTACTTTGGGGTAATGCTGCTGATATAGATGCAATATTTGTGCTGCAGAAAAGGGCCGTTCGTGCGATTTACAATATGGGTCCAAGAGAGTCGCTAAGAAACAAATTCAAGGCAGTTAACATAATGACAGTTCACTGCGTATATATATTAGAAAACTTGTTGTATGTACATAAAAACATTGACTCTTTTAATAAAAAGAGTGAATGTACATCATATAACTTACGAAACCAAAACAAACTTGTTATAAATTCTAGTAGGCTGCATAAGATTAACAACTCATTTAAGGGTAACTGTATACGTTTCTATAATAAACTCCCACAAGACGTTCTAAAGATGTCAATTAATAAATTCAAAGTCTTTGTTAAAAGAAAGTTGATAGAAAAATCGTATTATAAGTTGCAAGATTACCTAGACGATAGAAACGCTTGGGAGTGAACAAATTGCTCTAATTTTAATTAAAATATAGTAAACTAATTTGTTATTGTAATGATGATGGGAAAAAAAAAATACCCGACTGAGTTTGTTGTGGGTTCTTCTCGGATCAGGGCGCGAAGGAACCCTCGTAACTTTAGATTTTAAGCCGATCTTGAGTACCGTCATCAGATGTATATTAGAATCAGAGTGTGGAAAAAAAATATAATTTGACGATTCAAAAGTGCTGTAATATGCCTACTTGAATAAAGATATTTTTGATTTGATTTTTGATTTTTGTAATCCTTTAATGACTTAACGCTGTACTTAAGTTGGAAAAAGGTTTGTAATATTTATTTTTGAAAAGTGTGTCTTTGAATAGCTTCATTTCATAGGTGGTATATTTGACAATGAAAATTATTTTTTACGCAACGACTGACAGGTTTTTTCAAATCATGAAATCTATTCGTTGGTATTAAATCTACCACCGGTAATATTGATTGTACCGAAATGATACCGTCAAGAAACTCTGTTACTCGTTTGACGATAGTTTAACAATAATAACATATTACATATGAATTAAATGAAACTGGATTAAAATATAAGCCTTTCTGTAATTGGGATATTCCTCAACGGGGTAATATTTTCTGTGTGATCTCTTTACACGTTGCTTGAACTTATGTAACTATCCCGATTATTACTGTCTCTAAACTTGTCTCATAGAGACTAAAATATACATAACACAATAAAAATGTTATTTCTTAGCAATATTAGTCTGTAGAAACGAGAAGTCCCACTTTAACTGCTTTGAACGACCTTTACGTAAGTAGTCTTTCAACTTAACTTAAAACTCATAATAAAAGCATTCATTAAATACGTATAATCATGTATGATGGTTGTACGATTTCAACTCAAATTTACCACTGGATTACCAATCGATTTCGATGACATTGACGAACATTGTTACTGAGTTCTCGTCGCTGTATATGACATTGTGACAGATGCTGCGCCCTAATGGAAGCTTATTACGATCATTTTACTCTATAGCTGATAGGAAGCTAATTAGTGGAACAACCTGTGGAAGCTTTCGACATAGAGCATTGCCAAATGCGGCTTTAGTTTATTATTGAAAATGGTACTCAGTAATATAGAATTAATTAATTTTTTAGTTCTATATTCATAAAGCAATGAAATTCACAATATTTTGGATATAATTTTTACAGTAATATAAATCCCTTTCGCTGCGGCTGACGCATTATTTCGTCATTACAAAATCATGCGCATATACCAAGGGCTCAATAACAAAACCCGTCCTCGTATATGAGAGGTTTTCAATATACAAGGTTCTATGAAACAGATCAAAAATACCGATATTATACACAGATGTGCTTTATAACTATAGTAACGCATTGAAACGAGTTGCTCTTTATTTTGTTTAATGCATTGAATATTACATAGAAAATTGTTTTCACATACGTATATCAATGTTTTACCTAACATATTTACATATTAAAATTTTAGAAAATGCCAATATCTACACACCGGCCTTTTAGCGGAACATAAAAAAAAAATATTTGATATCACTGTCATATAACGTTATGATATTGATATGAAACCTTTATTTAATTGTTTTTTATGTGCCGCTAAATATGAGTGTGTATATATAAAATAAAATAAATGACGATTATTTATTAATTTTACACCAATTATTTTGTCCTAACTATTAACTGCATCATCGGTCTAGTGGTTAGCATGTTCGACTACAAACATGAGGTCCTGAGTTCGAGTCCTGGGTCGAGCTAATTCAAAAATCGACATTGAGGTTTCTATGAAGTTTTTCTCAATTTGTCCGAAATTGGGAAATTGGTCTCGTGCCTCGGAGAGGACCTTAAGATGTCGGTCCTGCGCTTGAACTCTCTCCGGTCATGTCGGATTTCTGTCACACTGGACTATGAGTGAAGGAATAGAGTGTGCAATTCTGTACTATGCCTGCCAATCCGCAATTGAGCTGCGTGGTGGATCTATGTTCTAAAACCCTCTCATATGAGTGAGGACGCCTGTGCCCAGCAGTGGGATGTGAATGGCCTGTCCTTACCTTTCTATTTTGTACTGCCTACAATAACAGCGATTGCTGGCTTTATAATTTGGTAGACAAAATATTACGCCAACCACAGACGTCATGTCTTTGTTGGAACATGATAATACGCCAACCGCACTGAACGAAAGTATTTTTTTTTGAGGCATATTATCTCGTTCGGCTTATCACAGAAGAGCTTGTGTTAAAAGTCGCCCGCATAGGGAGAGCGACATTGAAAAATATGGAGCTGCATCTTAACGGTTAAATAAAATTGTCGCTCCTTTAGTCAACGAGAGCTGACTTTACTCGAAGAAGCGTTGCACAGCCTTTCAACTGAATCTCAATCAAAACGCAAAAAATAAAGTACACAAAGCGTCTAAAAAATTTTCACTTCGGTAAAACCAGTGCATTGTTTTCAATTCAATTGGAAAAGAACAAAGGTAGTTGAAATTGAATCTAAAGATATTGTCGCATATAACTGTCAAGTTAAAGCATACCCTAGATATAAAGTCACTAGTGATATTATGCCGATACTCATAAACTACGTAGGAAAGCGATCACAGGCAAATTTTATTACCTGCATTATCATATAAAGCGAGATCTTCTAAAGTAGGGCACAATTTAGTTTCAGTACTGAACTGAACATGGTGTAATAAAATTATAAAGTACTAATATTTTGGGCGATGTAATAATAATAATTTATTTATTTACCAAAAAATACAATATTTTGTTACAAAATTGTTATCTTAAAATTAGTTTGGTGTATCCATTTTACATTCGTTCTGTAGCTGAACTAGGTGAAACCTGTGTTACAGCTGCCAGTGCCGACTCTCTATGATGTGTTGTTAAAAGAAGCCCTTATTATACATATGTTGTGTTTCAAGTAAAATTTATTATTGCTTTAAAAAATTTGATAAATATTGCTGGGTATATATATATATGTATGGAATTTTTCAGGTACAATATGTTTATAGATTAAGTGTTTGTGTAATGCATGGTCGTACGTATGTGTAAAAAATGTATAACTTATGTTGTTACTTTAAGAAGACTTTCAGTTTCATCATAACTTAGCTTTTGGAGGTAGGAAACGACTACTTTTTTGAAAATGGTTTTATTTAGAGGATAAATTTGTATTTCTTTATTTATTTTATTATATAAGTCCAGAAGGAATATTGACACATAAATATCAAATTATGTTATAATTTATTAGAGTTACAGCTAATATCCGACATGCTCTGAAAAGCCTACTAAAAGACAAAAGATAATAAAGTTTTACAAACTTTTTGAAAGTGTGAAACTTCTATAGGCGTATGAGTGTAAAGTTTTTACAGATGAAACGCTTGATTAGCGTCACGAAGGTGTGCAGCGTTTTTATGCTAACTCCTTTGAAGGTTGGGTAGTTTTAATATTTACAAAAAACATGAAGCATTTTAAATTGCCAGACGTTGTTTAATAATTTAATAAACTATTTTTCATAAAATATAAAAATGTTTTATAAATTCTGTTTTCTAAATTTTTTATTCAGAAACAAAATTTAATTAATAATTTTGTCAAAACACGTGGCATTTTTTGTTTACAATTCGTCATTTGATATTTCAATATAAATTCTTGACTCTTTTAAAATTTCAATAACAATTAAATTCCTAACATATCTTCCTTTTTTCTTACCTCTACGTCTCGGAAATCTAAAGTTTTAGAGTTGTATAAATATAAAAAAGATAATAAATATAAATACGAAATAAATATGAATGTTTAAAACTGAAGACAGTCTATTTCAGTATTTTTTTATTTTTATTTCGTTACAGCTGTTCAAATTATTAACAATTTTCAGGTTACTTTCCAAAATTAATAGTCGTAAACAACATCTTGGCAGTTGATCCGCCGTGGGAGCTCAGGGCGAAAGTTCTCACGGTTACTTACCAGTGCAGAGTAGCCGCGAGAACCAGATGGGAATTGCCAGACGTTGACGAAGTAAGGAGGGTCAGGGTTCTAGGTAACAGAGCCTTGACCCAAAGGTGGAAGGAGGATCTCGGGTCCCCGGTGGCGGGCGTGGCCATAGTAGAGGCAATCCGCCCTCATCTGGACAAGTGGCTGGGCAGAGAGCACGAATCGCTCTCTTACAGATTGGTATAGGTGCATACTAGTCATGATTGCTTCGGCAAATATCTGTACCAAACCGTTGGCTGTGAACCCCTGTGGTGCCTCGTCAGACACTAATCGGCACAGATCTCTCACTGGCTAGTATTATAGGTGCAATACTCATTAGTGAGCTGGCCTGGAGAGCGGTTGCCTCCTTTTGCGAGACTGTCATCTCGCTTAAGGATGCACGACAAAGGGAGAGGATGAATGACGCTGAGACACTCCGGCCCCGACGAAGGGGAGTAGGAAACAGGAGGAGGAGGTTTATACAACTCCTCCCCCTGTAGAAAATTTGTAAGCCAGATACAACCGAGGGTCCAGAAAGGAATGCCTCAACGAACCTCTGGCTCCCCACTCATGGTTGACGACGGTCCCGGTGGGTTTTAGTGGGTATTGCGAGTTCTTCCCCCTCGCGGAGTCCCACAGTCCAGACCCCATAATAGGGGTGCGTAAATGCATTTCCCAGCGACAAAAAAATGTTTCAAATGTTTAAATAACATGAGCTACGTTTTACTCCGAAATTCCTACGGAAACTGGAAATTTCAAGGGTTAACTATTTGGAACTCATTCAGAAGTGAANCACTGATTCGCAATTCCTGACATAGCTAAATCAAACAATATTCATCAAAATATAAACCTATCTAAGTGTTCGTCTTTTGTTAGAGATTCCTCGGGTAAATTTGATATTAGGTTCAAATTGTTTGAATAGCTTCATTAATTGTGTATGTATTAATAAAGCCCCATAATCGAGTTGAAAATTTATGCTATATTATGTTCTGTAAACTCAAGAGACGTTAATAATTGATTTATTAATTAGTGCTAATTCTGTTGCTGTTATTATCAACTGCTTATAGGTGTTTAGAATATGGCGCTTTCTAGTCTTTTATGGCGTAATTTTTTTGTAAAAATTAATTAATTTTGAAACGAAAAGCATCTCTTTATGTCAAAACAAAATTTTTCATTAAATAGGCTTTTAAAGCATACTGGAGTCTACAAATACAGTCATTTCTTCACATTATTGTCAATTTATGGCTGATGATTATATTATAAAACGATTTAAAATCTAATGTTGCAAGACTTACGTCACATTCTGTTCTGAGTAAACTCAGTCAGATAACGTTTTTTATCATATTTATGACCTAGTCTTTTCGTTGTCTAAGTAATCCTTCAAGATATAAGATTTTTTAATAAGCTTATTTTATTAACGATTTTAAAATTGTTAAGTCGTCTAGTAATGTATGACAATTTTTTATTTAGTACTCAGTTTTTGAATTGATTTTTAGGAATATATCCTCAGTGGCGATTTAAGTTCATCATTGTGTTTTTCGTTGGTGAAAAAATGGAAATTAATAAATTTCATGGCAATAATTCTGGTGTCTGTGTAACCTGCTAAACGGCATTTTAGAAGCATGATCACTTATGCCTCACTTATGCAAGTGAAGAGGCTTGTGCTTGGAATAATACTTTAATAGGTTGCTACTTACTTTCCTCCACCTTGAGCCCTTTCTTCATCTCTGAAAGTCGTAAGCACCACCTCCTATGATGTTCCTTTCTTTTATTAAGGAACGCCATCTGGATCTGCTATCAACAACGTGTATCAAAGATAGAAGTTTTTAATGTGCTACTTACTTTACTTACATTAAAACTGCACCTAAAATATATTAAAGTTAGAGTTCAGAGCGTTGTCTATATCCTTAAAATTGTCTCGGTTAAAAAGTACTAAGTTTTAAAAAAATTACAGCAGCTAGAACTCTAGGGAGATTCTTATCCGACGTTGTACCGGAATCTCTAGAGCTTTTAAAACTACTCATTCAGTTCGCTTTTAATCTGTGGTAATCCCCTTCTAGACTTGTGGACTTTTTATCAAAGAAGCCTTGCACTTTAATATCGGGGCTGCAATAGTAATTAAAGTGATATAAGTTAAGTTTTGTAACGTCACCATTGGGTGTCCATGGTTGCATGGAATTAGTGCTTTTGACAATGAGGTGCCTACTTGTCTACTTAAAACAATATGTAACGAGCTATATAAGTTATAAAAATCTCAAAATGCTTAACACCGATAAAACTTTTCATTATTTTTTAAAATTCGGCATGCATGGGCCATTCGCGATTACAAACGGGTTTCCCCAAATTTCCACGAAATCGGATTACTAAAGCACCAAAAATTAATTACTACGTGATCTCCTAAACTGTTCAGCTAAATGACTTCAAATTTGCCATAGTTATTAAACTAACAATCATCAGCATACTACGAGATCTCCCAAACTACACACCCAATTGACTTGACTTGCAATTTGGCATACATATATTTTTCGCGACGTTTTTATTTACTATTATTGCTGCCAGATCATCGCTTCACTGTCATCATAACTTATGGTTAGTGATGACACAGTCTAAGATGGAAGCGCCTTAATGTGTTAAGAGGCAATTTCCTTCTTTCGAGACGTAGACTTTTAGGGTGAAAGACATTCGCCATATTTCCACGAGATCGAGAATTACCCGGACAACTTCTCGGGGAACAGTTAGTAATATATAAAAAGCACATTCACTGTAACCATAAGTCATATTAAGATGATAATCAAATTCAAAACGAGTTTCGCTGGGAATTTGTAACTTTATTAGTCGAAAGGTCGTGCCCCAATTTCCTTTATATGTAGAGGGTAAGAAACTCTTTAAACACAAACGTACTGTTAATAATAGCTCTTGAAAAACTCGTTATTTCATAAATGTGTAACCGACTTAATCAGGTTATTGTGAATTAAATATAAATTTCCTAGTAATATAGTGTTAATTTAAATTTTTAGAGGCTTTTTCTTCAGCATTATTTACAGTTGAATTCAGTTGAGTTCAAGACTAAGATTATATGCTGTATTGAATTTAGCCTTGATTAAAGATTTTTTAAATTACCTGAGTTCTTCAAATCAGATATCTGAGGAAAAAATATATACTGCTGCTACGATTGTTTGTACCGCATAGATAATTGATGTTTAATGGGTAATGGTTAGATGTCTATGTATATATACCAATAAGTTTATAAAAAGATAAATCATTGCTTTGATATAGTAATAACAGGTCACAAAATTTTCAAAATTTTTCTTAATGACAACGGATTCATTAATAGTCCATATATTTTCAATTATATAATTTATGCAAATTGCTTATTTTGTTAATTATAACAGATTGTTCAATATTCGAAGGGCTACACTGAAAAATTTGTCTCTTTGGAGTTCTGCCACTTTTCTGCTAAAGCGTCGATATCCATGCCAAAACTATTAAACCGATTTAAAAGAAATTTGTTATACAGATAGTCTAGAGAAAGGACATAGGCTATTTTTTCACGTGAAATCTCACTAAGAACGAGTTTCCTGATATTATATATAATCTATAATATTATTATTATTATAAAATACGGTAAATATATTACATTAAAGCGTATAAAAGTATCCTTGTTACGATTTCGGTGTTCTCTACATAATATGTCGTATGGTATCAATGGCATTCAAATTATACTTTCTTTTTCCTTCCATACTATTCTTTCTATACCGTATAGAATTTAAAAACGTCCAAGGTCTATGTACTAATGCTCAACATTTATTCTTCAACCTACACATATAAACTTTTCAGAACTCCTACGTGAAACATTCCGATGTTTGTTTAGGAAACTCATCCGCCGGGAATCGAATCTTCTGTTTTCATAACGGTTATATCATATGATCGAAAAGGATGCATAAATTTCCAATTTTCAATATGTATAAAGTAATATAAATATTGTGATTAGTGATTATGAAAAACATTTTTTGATTTCAATGAATGTTTGAATTGAAAAGTTCAATACCTAAAATGTCTTATAAATTAGGTATATATCGTCGATAAAAGAAACTGCTCTATAAATGGACGATTGAAACGTTTTTCTGACATTCAAGAGTAACATTACATCGACACGATACTGTTGGATTGATTTTAACTTGATTTAGTGATTTTAATAAAAATAGATTTTTCGAAATGATTTAATTGAGAAAAAGTAAAAATATGTTAACTCTTGGTACATTTGCAATGGGATAAATGCGAGTTAATGTTATCATTAAAATTCTACACAAAAGTAATTAAGTTCACATTATCGTTTTAACTAGCGCTCTACCGCAGATTTATTATATCTATATATCTACAGATTTTTAATATTTATATATAATATCGAGACAGTACTGATGTTGATATAGTTATATTGAATATAAGACTACATTATGACTATCTCAACACGTGTATATACAGTATTTTAGAAGATAGCTGTGTGTACATTAAAACCTACATAGCTGCTTTATTTACAAATTTTCAAGAGCTTATGATACATATTTCAAACCTATTTTCAGAAAAACTTTGCTAGGTAACAGCTACTTTGGCATACGGAACATCTGCTCTATAAGCTGTCTAGCTAAACAATATGTTATTTATAATAAAGATTACATACATACATAGCATCACACCTCATTCCCATAGGGGTAGGCAGAAACCACGCCCTTCCACTTGCCACGATCCTTCTATATCTTCTTCGCTTCTTTCATTCTCATTAAACCTTTTATACAAGTTCGTCGGTTTAGGTACTGCTGACTTATTGAAAATGTCATGGATTCAGGAATTTTATCATTGGTCTTCCCTTTCCATGATGATAAATAAATCCTTTTTGACAGTCTCCTTTCATTCATTCTCTCTACATGTCCAAACTATCTAAGCACATCAATTTCGGTCACTTCTTCGTATTTGTACATACATTTTTATGTTTCTTTTTCCATACCCAACTTTCACTACCATAAATAAATGTTGGTACCAACACTCCTCCATGCACAGCCAGTCTGGCCCTTTGGGACACCATCTAGCTATTTGGAGCACCATTTAATATGTTCCCTGTGTTCACTCCCCTTTCAATATTACTTTCACATGTTCCATCTTTTGTAAATTTAGATCCCAAGTATACAAATTCTTTCGCATCTTCCACTTGTTTCCCATCCATCTTTATATAGATTATATAACTAGATAGTTTAACCTGCTAATGTCAATCTGGATATATATTTATGTCTTCAAATACTTAGCTTTATAAATGGAATGATTTAGATACGCTTTTATAACTAAACAATGTACATCGAGCAAAATATAGGATCACAAAACTAAAATGAAATCGTGCTTATAACTGTAATAAAACGCATTTGAGGGGATGAACAAAAAAGTATATTATACACACAATTATAGACTTGAACCAGAAATATATAAGAAGAGCATGTACCGGTAGTAGGAGTTTTAAATATGTTCTTCTCTAAAACTAAGGTAACTTAAATTGGGACTTTCAGAGGCTCACCTAAGAAGTGTTAAAGTACGCCTGTTTAGTACACTGAAGCTGTATATTACATTCTTTCAAAATAAAAAGCCAACTACCAAAATATCCACTATTCTGTTATAAGTGTTGAAATCTCGAAATCGGAACAGGATATAGAAAAAAGAATGGTCCACTCAATGACAAATTGAATCAAATTCTCCTCGTGTCACACACAGCGACACTACTTTGCGGTAGGAAATTTGTTATTTGCAGCTATTTGATAAGGAAAATAAAATTAGCGATGATGTCTTATATAAAATATGGGAACCCATTTGTATCCTCTTCAAATTATTGGTAATATCATCAAACTATATTTCTTATTAACTAATACAATTCCAAATTTACCCAACATTTTCTCAGCATGGAGGAAGAAATGTATATTTTTAGTTATTTCGTAAAAACTAACACATTGATTGTAGAGTTGTGTATTTATTTGTTTATTTATTTACCTTTATCTTAATAATTTACTTTCTTTTAGTTTTATTACAGCAAACCGGATAGAAAATCTGTTAAGGAATATTACGAGACTCCCTTTAATTTGATTACAACTAACATCCTCATTTTTCCCAAGTCTTTTAATGTAGTATCTATAGAAACGTTGTCAAAAGATTGACGAAACGGATAGCCTTTCAGAAAATATTCTGAATCTTATGTTACTGTAACAGTAAATAAAATATATTACATATGTCGGAGAATAAGAGAGAAGGAGGCATAAATCATAGGGGCGTAGAGTTCTCCGCAGACATCGTCATTAATGGCATCCAAAATTTAATATCCATACTGTGGGGGTTGATGGGTAATGTTGGTGCAAACAAAAACTTCATTATTTAACTCAGATTATAATGTTCAGTCATTTAATGTTCCCGATATCAATTTCCATAAAATCATTAATAATAATAGCTAGGTACGCGACAGTTTCAAAACCGGTAGTTTTCGGGCCGTCACCCGAAAACTACCGAGAGACGCGCACCAGACTGCCATTTATTGACTCTGCCCCACATCGATAGACAGAAGGCGCCAGCGTTCCACAAACTATTGCACCCCGACATATATATATCTTGCCGTTTGATGTTTATACTTTGTTACTATGAGGATACAGTGAAAGCTTCTTTAGCCGGACTATGGACTTTAGTTATTGGATATTGAATAATAGTGAGCAGTCACGCTCGACTATGTAATACGCGCTATAACCTCGCCCTGCAGTTTTCACTTCTGACGTGTTCTGAGAAGACACCAAGTATTTTAAATTAATAAATTACTTCTTACCTGGTTTCAGCTTCATTTACACGTTCATACTTTTATTGGTCCTGCATTTTTGCTCGTAGAACAGGAAATGTCCGAATTTGAAAATAAAACTTCTTAAAATTCAGAAGAATTATATAATTCTTCTGTTTTTGTATATATTACAAAAAAATGGTTTGACCGATTCTGATGATTTTTTTTGTATGTATTCTGGTGGTTGCAAGAATAATATAGATTGACTTTTTTTCTAAGTTTCCTTTTGGTATTAGGGACTACGCGGATGTTACAACCCTGAACAGCTAGCGTTTTTTGGACTGAAACTTCTTTAGGCACACGATTTTTAAGCTAATCCATTTGAAGTTTACGTAGTTTTAATATTTATTTTAATTTGCAAATTTAATTAATAATTTTTATTATTGACAAAAACACGTGGCATTTTTATTTAAAATACGTGACGTCATTTGAGATTTAAATATATTATTTGTATTACTTTTCGACACCTTTAATATTGTAATGACAATTAAATTCCTAACATATTTTCCTTTTCCCTACTAAGTTTCGAAAATGAAAAGTTTTAGAATTGTGTCAATTTTAAAAAGGCCTAAAAAATTAGTTTACCACAAAAGTTCCACTTCTGACATGTGTACTTTGTACACACGAACTTTTAATTTTTTCTTATGATTAAAAATGGTTATTTTAACCGGTGAATAACTATTGTGTCTATTATATTCGTCTTTTTAAACGAGAATGGAACTTATTCATACATCAGTAAAAGCTCCAATATAAATACCAAGCAAATATTGAGCATGTGTTATCGTATAACCGTCACGTACGATGATCGATTTTCATCTCTTGTTTTCAAAACACGGATGTCAGGACGATGGTGTTATAGGTTGTATAATAATTGATTTAATTGCGGTATACCTCTAAAAGGTTTCCATTTTGGGACACATAGCAAACGTAAGGTTAGTAGTTTGTTAACGTCCCTCTGCTGGACCCAGACCTCATCACTCATAGGAGAGAGGGGTTTAGGACCCACCACGCTGCTCCACAGCAGGCACTGGATTAGTAAACTACAAATATCCCAGGATTGCTGTCGGGTTATGCAAGTTTCCCCATGATAGTGTTCTTTACCGAAAAAGAAATTAATGGCGCCTAGAATTTGAACCCGTGTCTATTAACGAGAATCCAAATATCTATTATAATTATAACAATGGTAAACTCTATAGGCGATTGCAAAATATTCGTTATTATATTCAAAATTTTCATAAACATTTATTAAAATTTGTGAATCACAGCGTCGTCGTCGTCGCTTCTACCGATGGACGTCCACTGTTGGACGTAGATCTCACTAAATAATGCCCGATCTTGTGCCGCCTAGCTCCAGCGGGTACCGGCGACCCTCCTTATATCGTCGGTCCACCTTGTGGGAGACCTCCCTACACTGCGTCGTCCGGTGCGGGGTCGCCATATCAACACCTTTGGGCCCCAACGTACATCGGTACGTCGGACTATGTGCCCCACCTATTGCCACTCCAGGTTCGCGATTCGTAGGGATATAATAATAATAATAATAATAATAATAAGATCTTTATTCGCAAAAAATGTGGCGTTTACATTAAATAGGACAATAGTTAAAAATATATAAACATTTCTGCNGCTACTGATCTCCTCATTTCTGATTTGATCGGGTAGCGAAACTCCGAGCATAGCCCTCTCCATCGCACGCTGAGTAACTCTGAGCTTTCCGATCCGTAGGTAAGCACTGGAAACACGCACTACTCGAAGACTTTAGTCTTCAGGCACTGAGGGATATTAGATGAAAACGTCTTCCGGAATTTCCCGAACGCTGCCCAAACGAATTGGAATCGGCGGTTGACTTCTTTCTCGAAATTGGACCTTTCCAGCTGGACTATGTGTCATAGATATGTGTACTCGTCAACAATTTCGAGTGTGAAGTTCTCAACGATGACTGGAAGGAGCGGAACATGGATATTGGACATGACTTTTATCTTATCCATGTTCATTTTTAGGCGCACCTGTTGATATGCTCTGCTGAGGTCATCGAGCATTTCATTGAGATCTTCCAGAGTCTCTGCAATAATGACCACGTCGACGGCAAACCGTAGATAAGTGGTGTACTCGCCATTGATGTTGATGCCCAGTCCGTTCCACTCCATAAGCTGAAAGAGGTCTTCCAACGCCGCAGTAAAGAGCTTCGGGGAGGTAACATCTCCCTGTCGCAATCCACGCTGCAGTTGGATTGACTCTGTGCTTTGGTCCTGTATACGGACTGACATGGTGGCGTTTTCGTACAAACACTTCAACACGTGTATGTACCGGTGGTCAATTCGGCATCTCTGCAAAGATCTCAACACGGCCCAGGTTTCCACCGAATCGAAGGCTTTCTCATAGTCCACAAACGCCAAGCAAATTGGCCGATAATAGTCTTCGGTCTTTTGTGTAAGCTTGTTCGGGGGGCTGGAGTTCGTCAAACTTGCGAGCGAGACGTTTCGTAATGACTCTCGAGAACAGTTTAAAGACATGACTTAGCAGCGCAATAGGTCTATAGTTCTTCAATAAGGTGTTGTCACCTTTATTGAAGGACAGAACTACCACGCTCCTATGCCATGCCTTTGGCACCGTGCCTTCCAGAATGACGGAATTGAACATTCGCTAAAGGACATTTAGAATGGGTTTTCCACCCGCCTTCAGGAGTTCCGGTGTGATTCCGTCATATCTGTTTATAGGCCATACTAATCTGGTACGCGCTGACGTCCGAGAGTGAATCACATAAATATAAATTATTATTAATACATATTACCGATTTTTTAAATATTATTTCTCATCTTAGAAGTAGCTGAACCGGTTTTGATAGAATTTCTAGATGATATGGATGATGGTGATTATTTTGCGATCTTTTTATATAGAAGCGTTTTACGTTCTTTCTAGATCATTAACTGCGCAAGTCCTATTGCGAATCATGGCGATCAAACGTAGAAATAGAAGGATAATAAATCCTGCGCCTGTAATATAAATATTGCGGATTTTTTCGCAGAATAGTCACGTACACATACGTAATATTCAATTTACATGCGTTGTTTTCAAATACACGGCTTCAGAGACGCGCCGATTCCACGAGAAATAAAGCAAATAAAGCTATTTCGTGTTTACACTTCCTACTGTCGCATTTTATTTTTTAAACCCTCTGTATAACTTTTCATCTGATTGTTTAATAAACTTAAATCTGTTCAAAAACAATATAATTATTTTTCATTTCCCCTTTTTTTGTTCATTCTATTTATAACACATTTATATTTGATTCTTACGTGGACCTTTATCTCCGTTAGACCGTTAATTATCTCGATTAATATCTTCTAGGTTTTTTTTGCTAAAAGGTTAGTGCTTTACAGTAATGTTACCAGTCTAAGATATAATCGCGTTTATCTAGTAAGAGGTGCGTTTACCTTTGATAGTTTCAACACAGCAACGTATCGAAACGCAATTATTTTGCATATCTGCTAGCAGGGTGGTAACTAGCTGCGGCCGAAACCTCACAGTCCTGACTCGGATAAATTAGAAGACGCAGTTTCCTAAATCTGCCCTGTCAAGAATAGAACACAGGACTTTCACTAGCAAAGCGAATACTGATATCATTCAACGAGTTACTTGCCACTTTAAATATATGACACTAAATGATTCCCGCAGTATTACCCAAATAGTTCCCGATTCCATGAGAAATATAAGATATTGAGTGATTTATATTACAAGGGAAAAACTAGACTAAATATCACGTCATTTTCTAAGATTACGTGATTAGTAGGTAAATTAGTGTAGGGTGTCTTAGTGGGTTAAAATCATCTTCACATTTTTGTCTTTTTATTGTAACCTATTGAAGACACATCAGTTGGATATGAAGGGTTACAGTGGAAAGATTGGTAGACACATTATCTATGTTTTATAAAATATATATTAAAAATCAAAATCGAAAATTCTTAAATTAAGTAGGCGAGTACATCGACGAATATAGTTTTTTAAATATAATTATATATAAAGAACGACTTAGAATCTAAAGCCCACAACAAGCTCAGGCACTTTTTTTTCTCATTATCATTACAATATATTTAGGTTTAATTTATTAAAAATTTGCAGCCTACTAGAATTTATAACAAGTGAATTTTTATTTCTTCAATAATATGAGGTACGTTTCACTCTCTTTATTAATGGAGTGAATATTTTTGTGTACGTACAACAAGTTTTCTAATTTATGTACCTAGTTAACTGCTATGAATTTGTTTCGTAGCGACACATTTCGTAAATCGCACGAACGGTTCTTTTATTATACTTCGATTAAAGCAATTCACTCCCATGTTTATTTATCCTCTGTATATTTGTAGTTTTTCAAACTATAGAACGAGTTCCCAATTTGTTTTCCTTTAACAAAAGATTTAAACTTATCTTAACTTCTTCTGGGAGTGTATGATAGAAGCGTATACGGCCACCCTTGAATTAATCGTAAATGTTTATGTAATTTACTTGTATTTATAACAATTTTACGTTTATTTCTTGACTTTTATGAAATGCATTCACTTTTCTTCGTAAAAGAGTCAATATTTTTGTGGACGTACAGCATGTTTTCGTATATGTATACGTAGTAAACTGTCATTATTCTAACTGCTTTGAATTTCTCTCTTAGCGACTCTATTAGTTATTTTAAAACTAATTTTATTTAAATCATGCCTACAAAAATGTAATTTTTTCTTAAATTATAAAAATTATTTACAATTAAAAACTAATATAAGAAGAGTTAGTTAAAATTTGTTCTGTTATAATATGAGACCATTACGTGTTTATACTTGTTTTTTCTTATTCATATTCCCCCAGAATAAGGCTAAGGTTTAGTTACTTAGGAAGGGCGAGAATAACAATATGTTGCGGATTACTTTGTATTTGTTTTCCTGCGAATAAATAATGATATTGATATATGATTTTGGTTATTGACTGATTTATCATGTCACCAATAAGCTAAAATACCTTAATGTAATTGAAATAATGAACGAAATACATTATAGTCTTAATCGAGTGCTCTTCTTGTATCGAAATCTACATTAAACGAATAGAATATATATTCTATTCACATTCTATACACTCTAGGAATATTTTTTGTTCAACGTAAACACAATATTCTTTAGTAATGTATATAAAAGTTTAAACATAGTCAAAACAAATGTACACTTTTGGGATGTAGAGAAAATATCCTATAGGGAGACAATTTTAAGTTTATAAAGGTAAATTCTAATTTGTGTAGGTTTGGACTTGTGGGTGGCTAGTTACCACTCTACCAGGAAAAACAAAAAATAAAACATTTACGCTCTAACATAATATTGTGCAGAAAACGTTAAAAGGTAAATTGTCTATCATGAAGTTAACGTGAAACCATCTAAGATTGTATCATCACTAACCATCGTATGAGATTGCAGTCAAACTTTAAATTGCCAGCAATAAAAAAAAACTAAAGCATCTTTGTTTTATAGCCAATAGATAAGCCCTCGACTGTGATCTTATTTATTGGTAACGATACAGTCTTTGATGGTATAAATATATTGCATACTAGCTGAATCCGCGACTTCGTCTGCATGGAATGATTTTTTGGTAGAATTTTCATTAAGGCAAATTGTTTTATAAATAAGAAACATATGCACTGCCATTTGAGGGAGGAATTACCTAAAATTTAATTTTAATAATTTCCAATTTCCATTATGTCAAAAAAAATTCTGACCAAGTTTTACATAACTTAAAAGATATAGTTTGTAAATGTGACGTTTGTATTGTTTTTGAATGTGAAAATTTAAATTTTTTAATTAACACCCCCGTAACTCCACTTGCGGATGGAATTTCCTAAAATTCGTTCTCAGCTGAACTCTAGTCTATAAAAGGAATATTTCTACCAAATTTCAAGTCTCTACGCCTTATGGTTCCAGAGCTATCGTGATGAGTCAATAGATACCTGGATATCTCATATATATATACTAAATAAACTACCTCATTGGTATAGTGGTTAGCATGTTCGACTTTAGACATGAGGTCCTGGGTTCGAGTCTCGGGTCAGGCCAATTCAAAAATCAATATTGAGTTTTCTATTAACATTTTCTCAATATTTGCCCGAAGTTGGGAAGTTGGCGGCATGATCCACCCCCGTGCCTCGGAGAGCACGTTAAGCCGTCGTTCCTGCGCCTGATCTCTCTCCGGTCGTGTTGGATTCTCATCACATCGAACTATGAGAATGAAGGAATAGAGAGTGCACTTGTGTACTATGCCTGCCCATCCGCAGTGGAGCAGCGTAGTGGGTCTATGCTCTCAAAACCTTCGCTCCTCGGAGTGAGGAGGCCTGTGCCCAGCTGTGGGACGTTAAAGGGCTGCTACTTACTTATAAATATTATCAAAATATATAACTAAAAAACATATTGATATATATTAACGAAGTCGTCGTTTTCATTTAGAGGACAGTGTAAGGTACTCGTAATGAAATTTTACTAGATTTTTAAATTTACCTAATGTGGTTGTGCCTCCATTGTCAACGATTTGGAAAAGAAATTAGAACGGCACCTAGTTGGTCTTAATAATAAATTACTGGTTGAGCGTAAGGGTATGTTGTGATCATGTATTATTAATTCTACTATTAACCTGCTCCGCGTCACTGTTGTCTCTCCTTTTGAAACATAAGCCAGTAAGTGATACCATCATGAAAGTGGGCGTTAATTTAACTCATTATAGCTCGACGCTTTAGAAATAGCCTTTTCAGTATCAGTCGTCTGAAACATTTAACGTGACAGATTTTATCAAGCGTAATGTTTTTTTGATTTTTAAAGTAATTAAAAAGTGACGATGTTTTAACTTATTCAACAGTATAATTTAATTGACGTAAAATTTAAACGTTCTATAACCATAATTTTAAGTTATTTGGGCATGCACATTTCTTATGCCTTAAATCAAAGGTCAGGTCGTTTCCCAGTCGTTATATACAATTTATTTATTTATAATGATACTATATAATCTAGCGAATTGCTTGCGTTTAATAAAAACATCTTAATACTGAGAAACTACTTAAGGTAACAAGTATTTTTAATTCGTCATAGTCTATGAAATCAAATGAAATCATTCAAGAGCGAATTAAAGTCTCAAATCCGGTAGATTCCTTCGCGCCTTGTAGAAGAAGAAACTCCATCGCCTATACATTATTTGTATTTGAAGGTGGATTCTAGAAATAAAAATTACTCCAGTTCTGAAAGACAAGTTTTCAAATTTCTCACAAATAGAAATTAATATAGTATTTTACCTACATTTATCATCTATATCTATAAATATATAAGAGATATCTAGGTATCTAGACGTAGAGACTTGGAATTTGGTAGGAATATTCCTTTTGCTGCGTACAGGTCATGTTTCCTATTTGTTGAACAGTTTGCCTAAATTAATGAAATTGCTACCCAAAAAACAGTCCACGCAAACGAAGTCGCGGGTTCTGCTGATATATATAAGAGATATCCAGGTATCTCTTGACTCATCACGATATCTCTGGAACCATAAGGAGTAGAGACTTGAAATCTGGTAGGAATATTCCTTTTGCCGAGTAAAGGTCAGCTAAGAACGGATTTTACGAAATTCCACTCGCATGGGAGGTTTCGGGGATGTTTTAAAGTATGTAAAACTCGGTCAGAATTCTTTTTCAGATAATGGGAACTATCAAAATTTAATTTTAGGATATTTCGGTCTCAAAGGACAGTGCGGGTATGTTTCTCATTTGGAAAATAATTTGCTAAAATTAATGAAAATACTACTAAAAAAAACATGCCACGCAGAAGAAGTCGCGGGTTCAGTTAGTAATTGATAAATGTAGGTAAAAATTGTTCAGTATTACATATATAATTAAATATTTATTTTCACATATGTTAATCATTAACTTTGAAGTGAGTTTTTTAGCTTTCTTTGAACATTTAATTTTATACTAAATTTGTTGTAATTTATGGTTAATGACATAAAATAGCGGCACTATAAAACTAAAATTTTATCTATTCAAGTAGGCTCAAAAAGCACTTTGAATTGTCAGCAGTTTATCCGTTGGTGACAGATCTACCACCGATTCGGAAAGATAACTCCGCTGAGAAGGAACCGCCAAGAAACTCAGCGGTTACTTTTAAATATAGTTTTGTAGGCAACAATGTGTATTTTTCTTCTGTGAGTGACTGGAATCAAGTCCAAATATTTTTGTCGCTTAAATAATCTTTAACATGCCTTTTGTAAATATAACAATACCACCTGAATTGACTTATGTCAACACATAAAAAACTTTGACTTTTCGTTTTTTTGTATAATTGCAATAGTCTGTGAAATGTAATGCACCATAAAATACCATAGATACAGAAAGAAGTTTGCATTTTGTTGGAGACGTTGTATTACTTCGTAAAGTCAGGCCATATTTATGACGGAAAATTCTTGGGAAAGCCAAATATGTTATTCTATTATAAGCGATGACATTTCAATATTATATTTGTACGGTTTCACTTTGGTACGTGACTGTACCAACAAGACATAATATTTTTTCTTGACTCAGCGTTTTCCGGCGACGCTATCTGGGCCATATTTTAAGAACACAATAAAGTGATTTACGATGTTGAAAGAGATCTTACGGAAGACGTGTAATTTGACTGAAGATTTTCCTTTTTGTACTTGACCTAATAACCGGCAAACTTACATTTAACAATTGACTATAATACAGTTAAAAGGTGAGGGCTTAAAGCTTATTTCAAGTGGTGCAATTAATTTTATAAGTACTTTTATAATAGGTTTGTAAGTTCCAGAAGCTTTAGAACAATGCAGGCTCCTGTTATCTATAAAGTTCATTTTGAAATTAGTTTTGATCTTGTGGATAGCATGTTTGACTACAGACATGAAGTCCTGTGTTCGATTACTGGGTCGGGCCAATTTAAAAATCGATATTGAGAAATATTATATAATTAAATTTCTTAATTATTAAATAATAAGCCATATGTTTTTACATATCGTTTAGTTGTCTCTCTCCTATTCTATTGTATTTCATTTGTCGTATCTAACATATTTAATATACCGTTTTCTTTTAGATTTGTTAATTTTTGTATAAGTTATCTAAATTTATAGAAGGAAGGTATATTGAGTTTTCTATTAAGATTTTCTCAACATTAGCGTAAAGTTGGGAANCCTGATTTCACTCCGGTCGTGTCAGATTCCCGTCACATCGGACTATGAGAGTGAAGGATTAGAGAGTGCATTTGTGTACTATGCCTGCCAATCCGCAGTGGAGTAGCGTGGTGGTTCTATAACCAAAAAACCCTAGCTCCTCGGAGTGAGGAGGCCTGTGCCCAGCAGTGGGACGTTAATGGGCTGCTACCTACTTCGTCTAAACCAGTGGACAGAAATGAAAACTTCGTCGAGGTGAGGTTAGTAATATGAATTAAAAATATCTGTTCTACTGCATATTCACAAAGTTGTTGCGGACGGGAGCTACGAGCCTAGCGCATCGTCGGCTTCAACTAATTCTGATTGGTCAACCGCCGGGGACATCTCCTCCCTCTCCTGCCTCAGCACCAGTACTCGTGACACCGTATGTACATGCTGAGCAGGAGAGTTGTATAAAAACCACCGAACCCGTAATATCGAAGCAACTAAGAACCACATACAGTCCACTGAACCCGGAGGGATTCGTCTGATCCCGTCTGATCCCTCCCCAACAAAAGCAACCTTTTGCTAGATTCAGTCTAATTGTATATATTGTTAAAAGTAAGTAATGATGGGCCCACTTTATTAAACGAGGTTTACATAGTCAAGCGTGACGGTTCAGTGTCATTCAATACCCACAAAATAAAGTGCACTTCAGGCCTGAAGAAGTTTATAATTCAAGAAATATTTTCCTAAATTAATAACATAACAGGAAGTACTAGCTACTTTGACTGTCACTTATTTTAATGTTTCTTTAATATTGCATCACGGAAATGATAATGTGGACATTACTCATGATTTACATAAGGGTGCCCTTACAATTGTACACATAAATCTTGGTACCGTTTTTGATCCCAGCTCATTTATCATAGGATGCGAAGTAGACTTGTCCCAATTTATCATACTAAATTATCTAAATTTTTTGGAGGGTATGTGACCCTTATTATCACGTGGAATATGTTATTATTCAATGATGAGAGTTAGACACTTGTTCATAACGAATTAATGTTTATGATCAACCTATGGGTATCATAATTTGTTGAAGTGAAACTTCTTTAGGCGCATGAACGTAATATTTTTACAAATAACATGTGGCATTTTAATTTGCCGCTTATCCTTTAATAATTTACCCAAAAAAAAAAAACAAAAATTTTAACAACATGTAAAACAAAATTATTTATTAATAATAACTAATATTGACAAACTAATGACTGCCTCATTGGTCTAGTGGTTAGCATGTTCGACTACAGACATGAGATCCTGGGATCGAGTCTCGGGTCGGGCCAATCCAAAAGTGGATATTGAGTTTTCTATTAACATTTTCTCAATATTTGCCCGAAGTTGGGAGGTTGGCGGTGTGATCCACCCCCGTGCCTCGGAGAGCACGTTAAGCCGTCGGTGCTGCGCCCGATCTCTCTCTCCGGTTGTGTCGGATTACCGTCACATCGGACTATGAGAGTGAAGGAATAGAGAGTGCACTTGTATACTATGCCTGCCAATCCGCAGTGGAGCAGCGTGGTGGGTCTATGCTCTAAAAACCCTCTCTCATATGTGTGAGGAGGCCTGTGCCCAGCAGTGGGACGTTAATGGGTTGTTACTTACTTTACTTTTATTGACAAAAACCCGTGGCATTTTCATTTACAATTCGTCATTTGAGATTTAAATAAATTATTTGTATTAATTATCGACACTTTTAAGAGTTTTAATGATAATTAAATTCAATAAATTTCTAACATATCTTCCTTTTTCTGTCCCACTAAGTCTCGGAAATCTAGAGTTTTAGATTCGTATAAAAATAACCAAGACTTAAAAACTAGTTTGCCAAAGAAATTTCACTGCTGACATGTGTACTTTGTACGCACGCATTTTTTTTATCTGCGCCTATTGTTGTGTAAGACTATAATATAATTTTTAGTCTGACACAACAATAGGCGCAGGTAGCAACACTGATAACTCTATATTATGACCTATTAAGCAGTTATGTGACTACACTTAGAATTGCTAAAACATCGTGCATATTACGAAATATTATGCAACACGAAGTAAGTTTAAGAGTCGAACAAGCGAGTCAATATAGTCCCTCGAGCTACGTTGTGGTGTGATTGTTTTAAGAGAAAAAGTACAGAAAATTGTAAATTTAAATAATATAGAACATATATTCATTATAACGTATATGTGTATTTATTTATTCTATTTTATACTTGCCACACTCTACCCCTTCTCTTTTAGCATTCTCTCTAATCCAAAGATTGCTTGGAAGAAGTAGCTACATACCAATAAGGCAGTGTTATTGTACTTATATTTTCTTTAATTTTAAGTGTTTTTCTGTCTTTATATTTCTTATACCTTTCTGTAAAAGTGTAATCTATCTATCTATAATCAAAGAGGATTACAACCACAAAACTCCAGATATGAGATTGTCCTAATAAAAGTTTGAAAATACAGATGGTTGAGAAAGATTATTATTATTCTTACTTCTCTATCTATATAAATTTTAATATATTCAAAAAGTCTGAACCGTATTTCTAACCATATTTCATTTTATGGCTTGCTTATTGTACACAATATGATAAATTTCATTCGAGCCTCCCCCAATGGGTTTGTGTGGACAAAGTAAATAGCCGTATTTGTTAGTACCAAATATATACTTGTATATGGATACTTTAGTGGTACATACATTAATACTACAAGCGTATAGTGAGAAGATTGACACGTGGAATCAGTTACGTATAAGTATATAGATGTTTGGCCTTTCAAAAGTTTATCTTGAAAGATTTAAGTAATTTAACGAGGCCATGAGAGTTAAAATTAAAGATTAGATAGAAATCATTTTAGATAATTTCCTGAAGAAGTTTATAGTGTATAAAAAGAATCTGAAAACGTTAAAAAAAAGAACTACAAGCTGGCGTACGTCACGAATGATCAATCAAATCAAATCAAAAATTTCTTTATTCAAGTAGGCATATTACAGCACTTTTGAATCGTCGAAATATATTTTTTTCCACACTCTGATTCTAATATACGTCTGATGGTGGTACTCAAGAACGGCTTAAAATCTAAAGTTACGAGGGTTCCTTCGCGCCCCGATCCGAGAAGAACCCACAACAAACTCAGTAGGATATTTTTTTTTGTTACCATCATTATTACAATATCATATTAGTTTACTATATTTTAATGAAAATTAGAGCAATTCGATTCACTCCCAGGCGTTTTTATCGTCAGGGTAATCTTGCAACTTATAATACGATTTTTCTATCAACTTTCTTTTAACAAAGACTTTCTTTTAACAAAGAATTTATTAATTGACATCTTTAGAACGTCTTGTGGGAGTTTATTATAGAAACGTATACAGTTACCCTTAAATGAGTTGTTAATCTTATGCAGCCTACTAGAATTTATAACAAGTTTGTTTTGGTTTCGTAAGTTATATGATGTACATTCACTCTTTTTATTAAAAGAGTCAATGTTTTTATGTACATACAACAAGTTTTCTAATATATATACGCAGTGAACTGTCATTATGTTAACTGCCTTGAATTTGTTTCTTAGCGACTCTCTTGGACCCATATTGTAAATCGCACGAACGGCCCTTTTCTGCAGCACAAATATTGCATCTATATCAGCAGCATTACCCCAAAGTAGAATACCGTATGACATAATGCTGTGAAAATAGCTGAAATATACCAGTCTGGCAGTATCAACATCTGTCAGACGACGAATTCTTTTAACTGCGTAAGCCGCAGAGCTGAGCCTGTTCGATAGACCACTTATATGGGGCCCCCACTGTAATCTGTTATCTAACGTAATGCCTAAGAAAACGGTACTGTCTACAAGGTCTAGTTCCTCATTATTAAGTTTAACAATGGTTTGCATTTGTTTATCATTAGGTAGACTAAACTTAACACACTAACTTTGTTTTATTTGCGTTGAGTCATAAATTATTAGCTTCAAACCATTGTACCACTTTATTGAGAAAGCTGTTTACGTCGTCATAATTTCCTTGTCGCCTATTAATCGTAAACAATAGCGCAGTATCATCAGCAAACAGAACAATGTCATGATTACCCTTAACAAAGTAAGAAAGATCATTAATATAAATGAGGCACAGAAATGATCCCAATATGGAACCCTGTGGGATCCCGAGTTTTGTCACAGACAGGTTAAATATGAACTCATCAGGTCTAAAGCTGTCTCTGCGAGGCCATAGTGTCGCAATTTCCCGATCAGGGTTTCATACTGGACACAATCGAAGACCTTAGTCAGATCACAGAAAACGCCAAGCGCGATACGCGATTCCTCCCAGGCCTCGTAGATATTGAGTAATAACTGTACGCCTGCATCGGTAGTGGAGCGACTCGAGTAAAGCCAAATTGCTTATTATGTAATAAATTATATTTTTTGAAATGTTGTAGCAACTAGTTCAACATTATTATCTCAAATGTTTTACTAAAGGTTTGGAGAACCGACATTGGCCTAAAGTTACTAGGGTTAGGTTAGGGTACTGCCTGACATAAACATCGGTATTATTTTGCTGTACTTCATTAAGTCAGGAAATACACCACAATCTACACAATTGTTAAAAATTACCGCCATGTCTTGTGCAACGATGTCAATTAATGATTTTACAAGGTTAACCGACAAACCCAACAAATCGTTAGTTTTTTGTTAATAATATGACTTAATAACATCAGAGGCATCGAAACGATTGAATTTAAAAGTACTATGACATTAGGGCAAGCTTTCAGCTAGCCAAGAGAGTGCAATGGAAGGTGAGGAGTTCAGTGATTTAGTAGTTGAGACCGGAATTTTTGTGAAAAACTCTTCAAAAGTATTAGCAGCCTCTAAGTCTGACGAAATTTTTTTATTCCCTAACTCTAAATTAAATTCATTAAAACGCGGAGTTGCTTTTCCTGTTTCATCATTAATTATTTTCCAAGTTGTTTTAATTATATTAGTACTATTTTTTATCTTACATTTTATGTATTGCGATTTAACAAAAACAAATTTCTTTTTGAAATCCTTGGAAAATAATCTCATTGATGTTGATTAAACTATAGTTGAGATTAATAACACACATTCTTTGATTTATAAGTATAATTTAATTAATCCTGATTTATATACACATTTCAATTAAACATTAAACTCAATACATTAATACTTTCTTACCGCTCCACTAGTACACTTAATATCAAAACTACAACTGTCGTTCGCGACGCTTAACTTTGTCAATACAAAAACTAATATCATGACGCAAACATATTTTAACTTGTTATACATTCTATTAATGAAAAATTTCATCACAGTACAGTTATCATTTAGTTAAAATCTTGCTAAATCAAGTTTATTGTGCTTGTATCAAATAAGAAATAAATAACGAAAGTGACGAATTTAGCCGATAACTTTAAAGAAACATCTTAATCATAACACTATAACCATTTATGTAAGTATTCATTTTTATGAAATAATCTCTGAGAGAGCAAAAAAATTGAAAATTTAAATGAATTTATAAAGTTATGATACCTGTTTTAGATAGATATGTATTGCTCCGAATTTGATGATTTTTTAGGAATTGATTTATGTGTCGATAATTTTCTATGAAAGACAGATACAAAATAAAATCGTGACACTAAACCGGATATTTTTAGAGGCCACTCTAAAAGGCTTTTCGGATTGAAAGCCGGATAACATTTATGTACGAGAGTGACACAACTCATCCTTGTGACATCTCCCCATAAAGCTTATCGTATATCACACCCTATAAAAATAACCTTACTCTCCGCTTTTTATGGCGACTTTCCTGGTACGCTGCAAATACGTAATGCTGTCCGGTCTTAATTCTAGATGAATACATTTCTAAAATTAGGGTAAAATAGGCTGTGCGAGCCCGCTACACCCAAAATGACTAATTAAAAATGATTTTTTTGCTTTATTCTCTTCCTAAACCGATTTTTTATATTTAGCAGTTATTTTAGACTCTTAAAACGTCTTGAGATATGGAAAATAACAAAATATTTTTTTTTATTGCCGACAGTTTAGCGCTTGACTGTGATCTCGCCTGATGGTAAGTGATGATACAGCCTAAGATGGAAGCACGCTAATTTGGTAAGAGGCGATACACCCCTTATGGTTTCTACACAGCATCGTACCGGAACACAAATCTCTTTGTTTGGCGGTACGTCTTTGCTGGTATGTTTTTACAAAAAAAACCTTAGTCTTCAATCAACAAATCCAGTGAGAATCTTTTTTTAATTCCGTATTTTTTGTACGATAAGACACATTTTCAATTTATAATATGATTTTTAGAAAAATATATTTCAAAGTGATTGCCGGATCAAAATACTTCTTTATAGTTTATTTAAATGTAATAGAAACTATATTTTTTAATCATTACTAAAAATGCTGTCTAATCCTGACGTTTACTTTGGTTGTTGTGCGAGATTCTATTCTTCTATTGTATATTTTTCAAGGCTGCCTTTTTAGATTCCACAATGACTGATAAAAATATAAAATTGGTTTAAAACAGAAAATAAAGTAAGACATCATTTTAAATCAGTAATTTTAAGCTGAGCTATATTTAAGAAATTCAAATCCTAAGAGGCAATCTAATTTGACGACCTCGCTGGCACGATGGCAAATACTCGCTTCTTTACCAGAGATGCGAGAAATGTGGTAGAGATAAGATCGTTGAGAAGTGTGAGTGGATTGAAACTGAGTGACAAAGTAAGAAATAGTGTGATTAGAGAACGTCGTGGTATAAAAGAAGATGTAGGGTCTAAAATTGAGAAAGGTATGCTTAGATGGTTTGGGCACGTAGAAAGAATGAATGGAAAGACACTGACAAAAAGAATTTATAAGTCTAGAGTAAATGGGGAAGTTGGAAGGGGAAGACCAAGGCGAACTTTTCTGGACCAAATCCAGGACATTTTAAACAAGGGCAAGGTCAAGAGTACTCTAAACCGACGAACTTGTATGAAAGGTTTAATGAGAATGGAAGAAGCGAAGGAGATATACAAGGATCGTGGCAAGTGGAAAGACGTGGTCTCTGCCTACCTCTATGGAAATGAAGCGTGATGCTATGTATGTATGGTCTCCCAGAGACCCTAGTTTCGATCCTCGATAGATCGAAATAGGAAACTTTCTTTTCTTACATGCTCAGTTTGGAATGGTTGAAGACGTCGGATGTAGATATTTACCACCCGACTACATAAAACGTATACAAGCCATGAGATATAAATTAGCTCTTCCCAGATCAGTGCCCTTCAATTTGAGACTGTATTATCACTTACTACCAGGTGAGATCACCATTGAGCTAATCTTTTATTTTGCTAAACGGTCAGCAAAAACATGACATCTTGTAAAAACATTAAAAGTGCGTGCGAACAAAGTACACATGTCAGAAGTGAAACTTCTTTAGCAAACTAATTTTTAAGTCTTGTTTATATTTATACAAATCTAAATTTTAGAATTAGGGAAAAGGGAAGGAATGTTAGGAAATTAATGAGTTTAAGTATCATTAAAATATTAAAAGTGTCGAAAATTAATACAAATAATTTTTGTATTAATTTTCGACATTTTGACGAATTGTAAATAAAAATGTTGCGTGTTTTTTGTCAATATTAAAAATTATGAATGAAATTTTGTTTTTGAAATTAAAATGTCGAAAAGAATAAAATATTTTTATTTGATATTTTATGAAAAATGGTATATAAATTATTAAATTAGGAGTGACAATTTAAAATGTCACATATTATTTGTAAACATTAAAACTACCTAACCTTCAAACGAATTAGCATAAAAAACGTTGCATATCTTCGTGATTCTAATCACGCTTTTCATCCGTACAAATTTTACCCCAAAGAAGTTTCACTTCAAAAACTGCGTTTACAAGTCCAAAAAATAGGTAAATTTGCTTATAATATAAACGAGCAAAATATGAAGTCATTATTATCCCATAATTACTTTGTCTAATTATTAATACAAGAACATAAAAGGAGCCAATCTATTCGTCGGTAAACGCAGCCATTATTTATTAATTATTAGTTGCTAGGCTTCAAAAGTTACCTGCTCGAGAAATTGTCGAGACCTATCGCGATGTTCTCAGACGTGCTTATAACTATTGAAAGTTTTAATTAAGTTCCTCTATAGCAGCGAAGATGATACCAATTTAAAATATATTGAATACAAATTAATTTGTTTTCAAAGTTCATAACAACTCCATTGAACTATATCAAATAGACAGTAATATTTTATAATGATTCTATCAATTTTTATTGAAGTAAAACTACTTTATGCACGCTTGACTTGGCGATAATGAGCTACAGGAGATGGTAAATATTATGAATGAAGCTTTGAAAGGGAAAGGAATGAAAATGAATGTAAATAAAACGAAAGTTATGCTTTTTGAAAGAGATGAATCTATGATGAATGGCAATATTTTGATAGATGGGAAACAAGTGGAAGAGGTAAAAGAATTTGTATTTTAGGGATCTAGATTTACAAAAGATGGAACCTGTGAAAGTGATATTGAAAGGAGAGTGAATGCAAGGAATATGGTAAATGGTGCTCTGCACGCCTTTATGTATAGCCAGATGGTGCCTCAAAGGGCTGAACTGGCTGTGCATGCTGAAGTGTTGGTGCCAACAGTTATGTATGGTAGTGAAAGTTTATGGCAGAAGAAGCACAAAAGAAAAATTAATGCGTAGAGTTGAGAGCGTTGAGAAGTATGAGTGGATTAAAACTGAGTGACAGAGTAAGAAATAGTGTTATAAGAGAATTATGTGGTATAAAAGATGACGCATTGACTAAAATTGAGAATGGTATGCTTAGATGGTTTGTAGAGAGAATGAATGAAAGGAGACTCACAAAAAGGATTTACGAGTCAAGAGTGAAGGCGAAACCTGGAAGGGGAAGACCAAGGCGAAGCTTCCTGGACCAAATCCAGGACATTTTAAATAAGGACCAGGTCAAGAGTACTCTAAACCAACGAACTTGTACGAAAGGTTTAATGAGAATGGAAGAAGCGAAGGAAATATGCAAGGATCGTGGCAAGTGGAAAGACGTGGTATCTGCCTACCTTGGGGAGTAAGCTGGTGAATGCGTGATGAGGGAGATATAAATGAGTGAAGATAAAAAAGAGAGTGTTACGTTTCGTATATTATTTACGCATAAATTTTTTATAAATATATGATTAAAAAAACGGTTACCTAGGTTGATACAAGAAATAAAAACAAACCTGTAATGCCATATTTTAGAGTGAAGAAGGTTCAGAAATCATTTTTTGCGTTGAGCATACGCATTTTTAATTAGCTACCCGAATCACTTCTGAGTCTGCCTCCACATAGATTTAAGAAATATGTTATAAACGTCCTATTGGAAAAGGCATGTTATAATATTGAAGATTATTTAAGCGACAAAGATGTTTGGACTTGATTCCAGTTGCACATGAAAGCTAAACAAATTGTAATGTACAAAAACTATGTTTAAAGGAGTAACCGTTGAGTTATTTGCCAGTTTCTTCTCAGCGGAATCAACTTTCCGAACTGGTAGTACATTTGTTACCAACGGACAGAATATTGACGATTCAAAAGAGCTATTTGACCTTAATTGAATAAAGAATATTTTGATTTGATGGGATGATATAACGATGACAATTACAAATATATTAAAATCCCAAACATGTAGGTTTTTGTTAAGTTATTAA
This sequence comes from Elymnias hypermnestra, assembly GCA_015832385.1. Lineage (NCBI taxonomy): Eukaryota > Metazoa > Arthropoda > Insecta > Lepidoptera > Nymphalidae > Elymnias > Elymnias hypermnestra. The sequence goes on along the minus strand of JACTOM010000117.1, from coordinate 1,477,106 downwards.
GAATTAAGTTGCAAAATAAATAATCATTTATTTGGGATAAACAAGTAACAAAATGCACGATACAAGATACACGTAAAGAAGTAGGTATCTCAATTGTGGCTCGTAAGTATAATGCCGCATTGGCACGCAAACCAATATGACGCTGATTTTCAGATGTCCCCGAGGAAAAAATTTTATAAAATTAAAACAAAACTAAAAGTAGCATCAGAGCCACCTCGGTTAAGCACGTTAAGCCGTCGGTCCTGCGCCTAATCTTTCTCTGGTCGTGACGGATTGCCGTCACATTGGACTATAAGAGTGAAGGAACAGAGCGTACACTTGTGTACTTGTGTACTATGCCTGCCAATCCGCAGTGGAGCAGTGCGGTGGGGCTATGCTCTAAAAATCCTCTCTCATATAAGTGAGGAGGCCTTTATATGGACGGGACGTTACGGAATTTTTTTTTCGCTGGGAAATGCTTTATGCACGCCGGATGAAGTGTAAACTTACATCCCGGAGTGAGGAGCTCGCTGGTCGTACCAGGATACCCACTAAAATCCAGCGGAACTCTCTTCATCCAGGTGTTGGGGTCCGCTGACACATTCAGTTCAGTTCAGTTGAGGAAAAGTAGGCGAGTAAAATTACGCCTTATAGCCCCCCCCCCCCCTCCTCCGCCGAGAGGAAGTAGCATCTGCCATAACCTCCCTCTGCCTGTTTAGTGACTCCTTCTGCAAGATGACAGCCTCGCAGAAGGAAGACGTTAATGGACTGCTACTTACTTAATTAATATACAACCTAACACTATAAAGATGTTTAATTAATTAACCACCAAGACCGCCAGGGAGTATGCGCCGCCGTTTTTTTTTTCAGGCTGTTTCGCGGGCTAAAAGAAAGTAAGCGGGCATAACTAAAACGCTCGGCTGCGTAACGCGCATTTGAGTTAAATCAGCCCTTAATAACTAATAGAGCTAAAGAAGCTTCCGCTGTCTGTTCACTTAGATCTTTAAAGTATTCAACTTATTTTAAATTAGCAATTTTCAGTAATAAGTAGGAATTCAGTAGGAAAACTTACGTGTACGTAAACGCAATTTTTGAGTTTTCTATTAAGACTTTCTCAACATTTGCCGGACGTTGGCGGCGTGCTCCACCCCCGTGCTTCGAAGAGCACATTAAGTCGTCGGACCTGCGCTTGACCTATCGTCAAGCGAAGGTCGTATCGGATTCCCGCCTAGCGAGCGTGGTGGGTCAACGTTCTAAAACCCTCTGTCATATGAGTATGGAAGCCTGTGCCCAGCAGTGAGATGGTAATGGGCTGCTACTTACCTTTTTTTGACGTAATTACCTGTGCCAGTTAGTTAATTAATGTAACAATGCATCATTTAAATAGTTTTACTATTAGGGGTTAGTGACATTATTTTATATAGCTTCAGTACCCTGGATAACGTTTATCAAATTATATGCAAATATAATAACGCTCACGAAGGAAGTGATATTTTATATTCCCTGATGGTAAGGTTGGGAAGATGTGTCCCGCGTGCGCCATTATGGTAATTTGTTGCCCTCACGGTTGGGATCGTGAGACCTGCTTGTAATTCAAAGAATAAAGTACCATGTTTATTTTAATCAAGAAACCAGGAAAATAAGAGAAAATCTAATTAGATCCTTTCTATTGCATTGTACGCCCTAATTAGTAATGAAATGAAGGTAATTCCTAAAATAAATGTTGGTTCAGAGTTTCCAAAATACGAAGTTGGGATGATTGCGGTGTGATCCAACCACGTCCTCTGGTGAGTCCCTTAAGCCATCTTGCACCTGATCTCTCTCCGCGAGTGTCAGATTGCCGCCACATCGTACGATGAGAGTGAAGGAATAAAGAGTGCACTATGCCTACCAACCTGCAGTGGAGCAGCGTGGTAGGTCTATCGCTAAAACCCTCTCCCCTGTGAGCGAGAAGTCATGTGCCCAGCCGTGGGACATTAATACTTTACTCTGCCTTTGCCTTTACTCTTTTATGAAATCTCGGAAAAAATAAATAAAGACTCACTTTACGAGCACTAGACAGCCTACAAAGAGTTGAGTCGTTACCGACATCTTTTTCTATTTAAGTATAATCCAATTTATTTATAAAAATAGTTGTGAAAAAGCCCGAAATTTGTGGAAAGGATGTGTCATACCGAATAAAATTTATTGCTGTGTTATCAGTGCAATAAATTTTGTCATGTTATAATACTATAAGTCACTTGACGTTTTCGTTGGAGAAACAATCACTTCGTTAGCAGAGGCCCCGGCTTTAAAATCCCATTTTGTTATTTATTTGAATCTGTCTGTGATGCAAAGTAAAAATTAAAAGAGCAGGGTACAAAGTACACATGTGAAACTTCTTTGGAAAAGTAATTTTTAAGTTTTGTTTTTATTTAAACAAATCTAAAACTTTAGATTTCCGAGACTTGAGGGAGGAAAAAGGAAGATATGTTAGGAATTCAATAAACTCAATTGTCATTAAAATATTAAATGTGTCGAAAATTAATACAAATAATGTAATGAAATTTCAAATTATAAATTGTACGTAAAAATGCCACGTGAATATTTTTCAATATTAGGAATTATTATAATTAATTTAGTTTTTGAAATTAAAATTTAGAAAAGAAAAATTAGGAAATATTTTTATTTTATATGTTATGAAAAATAGTAAATTAAATTATTAAATGACGAGTGGCAAATTAAAATGCCACATGTTATTTGTTAATATTAAAACTACCTAACCTTCAAACGAATTAACATAAAAAACTAATCACGCGTTTCATCCGTAAAATTTTTACCATCATGAGCTTAAAGAAGTTTCTGTTTTAATAACCAACAGCGCTATATTGGTAGGAATAAAAAGGTCACAGTTTACATGTCATATATCTGATGATAAATGTTAATATAGTTAAAGTTGGTAGCGGTCGCAACTGGTAATGGTTTAACAGGTTTTTTTCTTGGTGACACGTCGTTGCTGTTAGAACGGTAAATGACCTTAATTGATGTCTTTCATCAGTCGGGGCTCAAACAAATTTAAAAATTTCGGAAATCGAAACCAGGACCTCTACTAGCGAAGCGAGTACTTTCAAGATAATGCCACAGTGCTCGTAAGCAAAACTCTACATACATTTTATGTAAGTTTGAATTAAATTTTTAGAACTATCATTTTAATTTTATCATACAGGATTATTTTCGATAAGAAACGTGTGAAAACACGGAAAACACTGACAAATAAATCATTATTTTATATAAACGATAACGGGAAGCTATCAAGAAGCCTAGACAGTGCACGAGGTGGGATCTCATTAATGTTCCCTCCGGTCCTACGACACCGTCTCGTAATGTGAAAAATTGCTTCCAAGGTGAGTCCCCGTGATTCTAAAGCGTAGCGGAAATTGCACCTTTGATAATTTACTGCCTTGAAACGGCTCTTCATACGTTATCGTAAATTGCAGTACGGTTAACAGACTACTTCTTTAATTAAATTATTAATTAACAGTTTGATTTAATTGAAGTGAAACTTCTTTAAGCGCATGAGGGCAAAATTTTTACGGAACGCGTCTTTAGCGTCACGAAGTTGATGACGGACGTTAGGGAAAAATGATGAGAGTAAATTTTTACTTTCACAAAAAACCGACACCCTGATGTTACCTATAGTCAATATTTGTTTTGGTGAAACCGGCATTATTTCTATAAACAAGGGTCCGAGGAATATGCATGGCTAAAGGAGAGGATAAGTTACCACTGATATTAAGTGGAGATTTTAAAGTTAGAAAATGCTGGGGACCTTATCAATTTTATACGTGAAGTATTAAATCTGTCAATCAATAATGACCCTGTACTTTCTACAACACGATATAGTACAACTATTCATGCTGTATTTGTACGATATTTAGACAATGTTACACATAGTGTTAGTAAAAGTTACACATTCTTAACTGATAAGCCGGTTAGTATTTATAAAAATTTAATAGTAAAACTATTTAAATGATGCATTGTTACATTAATTAACTAACTGGCACAGGTAATTACGTCAAAAAAAGGTAAGTAGCAGCCCATTAGCATCTCACTGCTGGGCACAGGCTTCCATACTCATATGACACAGGGTTTTAGAACGTTGATCCACCACGCTCGCTAGGCGGGAATCCGACACGACCTGCGCTTGACGATAGGTGACGATTCCCGCCTTAAGTATATGCTGGGTACTTTGTAAAGTAATAAGCGTATGCTGGGTATCCATTTGTATTAAATGTCATGGCCTTGCAAGAAGCAGAAGTGAGTGTAGACTTTGTACTTGTCAAAACTATTCTGCTCTATAAGTTATTTTTCAAGTCCCGGATCAGGCGAATTTTAAAATTGATATTAAGACCTCTGTTAAGATTTTCTTAATATTTACCCGAAGTTGGGATGATTGCGGTGTGATCCAACCACGTCTTCTGGTGAGCCCCTTAAGCCGTCTTGACCCTGTACTTTCTACAACACGACAAAATACAACTATTCATGCTGTATTTGTACGATATTTAGACAATGTTTCTCCAAGAATATTTGTATCATACTTTAGCTATCATAAGCCGCTATTAACTAACATGTCTATTAAACTCCAACCAATGGAAATGAATTAAAAAGTTAATAGCAATATGTATAAGTTGCATGCTAAAATAAAAAAATGTCCATTTCTGTAATCATGGAAAAATATTATTTGTGATATTTAAATAAACTTTATTTAACGAGATAATGCGTAATAATAAAACTTTCAATGTATTAAATACTTTCTATTTCTATTGTTAGTGTCGTTTTTTCTACAAACGTAGAATAAGGCGAAAGAAAAAATTTTTGAAAAGATTTTTATCTTGTTACGCCATAAAAGTATAAGCTATACTTCTTTGGCGTGTACATAACACACACACTTTTTTATGGTAATTCGTTTGAAAGTTAGGTTAGGTCTCAATATTCGCAAATAAGATGTGGCAATTTTATTTGCCACTCATCGTTTAATCATTTAATATAGTATTATTAAAAAAAAATTATAAAAATTATAAATTGCCTTTTCTAAATTTTAAATTCAAAATCAAATTTCAAATCAAAAACAAAAAAAACACGTGGCATTTTTATTTACAATTCGTCATTTGAAATTTCACTAACTTATTTGTATTACTTTACGATACTTTAATTTTTAATAACAATTAAATTCCTAACATATCTTCCTTTATTTCAAAAATCTAAAGTTTTTTTTTATTAGTTTACCGTTGAAACATTGATATTTATCTCCAAAGGTTATTATTTAATATAAAATTAAATTTAATGTGTAATAGTTATATTGGAATATTAACCAAAAAAATAAATAGAATGACTTTAAACTTTTATTTCAGTCAGTCTGCCTCATTGGTCTAGTGGTNCGGAGCGCACGTTAAGCCGTCGGTCCTGCGCCTGATCTCTCTCCGGTCGTGTCGGGTTCCCGTCACATCGGATTATGAGAGTGAAGGAATAGAGATTGCACTTGTGTACTATGCCTGCCAATCCGCAGCGTGGTGGGTCTATGCTCTAAAAACCCTTGTTCCTCGGAGTGAGGAGGCCTACTTGCATAAAATATTTTTGATTTGATTTTGACTCTTGGAAAACAATATATACAGTACTTGTTATTATTCTTAATTCTATCATTATTAATCTTGTAACAGCAACACTTTATTGCTTTCGTTTTTAATATATTTTAATGTAGACAAAAACTGAAAAAACCTCGCCCTCGTTATTGAAAGAAAATGTAGACTGTAACGAGGCTAAAGTAATTTTGTATATATCTCTCCCCATTGTTTTAGAGTTTGTATAAATGGACGCATTCCGTGTTGAGTAAGATGAAAAAATGTCCTGGTGCGTACGCAAAACGTCCTCATTTCTCTACAAGACGACGGAGTTGTGTGACAAACACTTAATCTGTCTCGCGTTCTCATATCCGAAAGTACAATTGGAGAATTTTAGCTATTCCAAGTGTATATTAACAATTCTCTTTTAAAGAAGTTTAAGCCATACTTGGGTTAAATAAATGAAACAATACGCTTTGTAAATATCCATATACACTAGCGGAATCATCAAGGCTCAAAGAAAATCTCTAAATTGTTAACGATTTTTCAAATGGCTGTATGTTTTTTTTTAAATAATCGTATCGAAGTATAATAAGAAGCAATTTAAAGCTTGAAGTTACTCATTTCAGGATCTTGAAAAAATACTCCCAGTATCGAAAACAAATCGACATTTTTTCATCATATTCATATACGTTACGTGACTTCGATACTTATTTATGAAAAAGATACAGCCATTTGAAAAATCGTTAAATATGTAGATATTTTTTTTGATACCTTAATTTTTTCCACTACTATATATGTACTAGTGAGGTGGCGTAGTGGTCAAAATTCGACCAAAAGTAATTAAAATGATAAGTTTGAACTTTATTAAGATTCTACAAAGACTGAACTTCTATAATTAAAAATCGCAAAGGTTACACTGTTAATTTGCTTATTTTGCCCATGAAATTCAATTGGAAATAAATAAAGACATGTAAATAAAAGAAAATACGATAAAATTAATACTCAATTATATAAAACATCTCTGATAATGATATTTTATATAAAAATTTTCTCGTAGTTTGCTAAATGTCTGACAAACAATATTAATCTATTCTAAACCACAGTTGACCAGAGACTTCAAAAATATTTGAACAAAAGAGTAGGAGTTTATGTCAAATACATGGTAGCGTGTGTAATGCTTTATTTATTAACTTAATGTATACATATATAGCATCACGCCTCATTCCCAAAGGGGTAGGCGGAGACCACGTCCTTTCTCTTGCAACGATCATTGCACATCTCCTTCGCTTCTAAGTAAGTTTATAGTACTCATGACCTGGTCCTTATTTAAAATGTCCTGGATTTGGTCCAGGAACGTTAATCTTGGTCTTCCCCTTCCAACTTTTCCATTCACTCGACTCATAAATCCCTTCAGTCAGTCTCCTTTTATTCCTTCTTACTACGTGCTCAAACCATCTAAGTATACCTTTCTCAACTTTATTCACCACGTCTTTTTATACCACAACGTTTGTAATGTATTATATAATAAAAAATGATGCACTCTGCACTTCTTGTCTATATAAATTATAAGCGTAGGAATTTCATACTCCTTTATCCGCCCAACTTTCGTATAAAGGTATACCAATTTTTATGCTTCATGTATTTATATATAAATAAAACACAATTATTACCTATATTCGTTAAAGACTTTCTAACTATCCAACCGATATGCCCCAAACTAGGCCTATATTAGAGAGTCTATAATGCGAAAATGGATTTAGATTACTGAACTCATTCATTATTTTAATATCAAAACTATTCGCGATCGCATTAAAATGTAGCAAAATGATTCCTTTCGCAATATAGAGTTTCCCTAAGTACGAATCTGCTCATATATCCAGGGTATAGAGAACTAAACGGGTGACAATGCAACCGCTCCATTATTTATTGCATCGAATCATGAATCTAGAGAATCTAAAAGATTGTAGACTTTTTTGATCACACATCTTATCATAAAATAAAACGGTCTAGACTTTTATAAAGAATTCTATTGTCTTCTTCCTAAAATATACAGTTTAGAAATATTTCAAGATGGTTTATTTATTTGCCTTCAGTTGTATATAGCTATAATTAAAAGACTACTGATATTCTCGATGGAATAATCTTGATTAAATCCACTATACGATACCGTAGATGAAGCCGTATTTAACAAGTATAGAAGAATAATATTTATACATGGAGTTATGTTTATTGTCGCATTAGAAACCAGGATTTCTTCGTAAATTTACGAAAGTAGAACAACGACTGAAGCTGTCCGCAATGTCAACACAATCGCAACATGGCGGTGAAGTCTACAAACATTGCTTTTTGTACCCGCATCCACACTCTCAATTATGTTGTATAAAGTGGCTGCAATTTCGGTAACAATGGTTCATTAGTTTCTTAATCAATATATTTAATTTTTTGAAGCGAAACTTCTTTTGGCGCATGAAGGTAAAATTTTTACAGATGAAACTCGTGATTAGCTTCACGAAGATATGCAGCGTTTTTATGCTAATTCGTTTGAAGGTTAGGTAGTTTTAACATTTGCAAATAACATGTGGCATTTTAATTTCGTCACTCGTCATTTAATATAAAATTTTTCATAAAACAAAATAAAATTATTTTAAATTCAAAAATAAAATAACATATGTTCCTTTATGCCTTCCTCTAAGTCTCGGAAATCTAAAGTTTTAGATTTGTATAAATAGAAACAAGACTTAAAAATTTGTTTTCCAAAGAAGTTTCACTTCTGACTGCGCACTCCCTTTTCATTTTTCTGGGTTATTATTTATGAATTTGCATTTACCCTTTAATGTTATCGTTAGCTTCTAATATTCAAAGGCTACCTGGAGGAAATCACTCCAAATGATAGGGCCACCGTACACAATTTCCTCTTATTATTTGTTTTTATCCATTTTGATATTTCGTATCATTTTATTTAGTATACATTAAGTAATAATATATCTTACAAATGCTTTATAAGTTCGTTTTTTTGGTAGCAACAAGTATATATAGATGAAGAAATTCGATATTGAGGTTTCTATTAAGATTTTCTCAATATTTATTTAATTATTTTACTATAATATGAGTACTCTAGCGGTAAGACGTTGGCTCTTATTAAGAGGTTTCCTGCTGTTCTTGACACCACAAAGCTCTGCTATATAAAAACATACGTGTCTAATTAGTCTTTTAATAATCTTCCATGTTTTTCTGTCACAGTAAACGTCGTAAGGAACCTTCACATCTCGGAAACATATTTGCAGTGATTGTAGCCTACCAACTGTTACAATATGGTAGGTCTAAGTTCTAATCCTCCTCTCATATGAGTCAGGAGGTCTATACACAGACGAGAGACTGTATACTCGTAAGTTTTTATGATTCTATTATTTTACTCTCATTTTTACGAAGTCCCGGGCTCAGGCAGGGTACAACTGGGTAAATTTTATTTTCAAATTTGTCTGCATGAAAACTGGTGGGTAGCTTTAGCCATAGCTAGTCAACACCCCACCAGAAAAGACGTACAGCAAAACAAAACAACTGCGTTTCAGTACGATATGTTTAGAAACAATCAAAAGGTAAATCAAACTATCTTGTAGTTGGTCAGCGCTCTACCGTCTTAGACTGTATTATTACTTGCATACAGATATGTGAATATAGTCAACTTGTCAACCATAAGGAAAAAGGTGCTAAAATATATAAATATTGTACTTTTCAATTTTTCTAAGATTTTGTGTTGCATAACGATGCGTAAAAGGTTTCTTCTGATCTGATAAGCTTTTCACCATCTCAGTCTGTATCATGACTTGCTTTTACCTGAGATTACAGTCAAGTGTAAGTAATGAAATAACGAGAGGAAACGTTGGTCAAATTTACCGATATTAATAATATTGCTTGCACTACAGTTTCATGGTTTTCAAGTGAATTCCAAGTTTCACGAGAGGTGAATATTCCATCTAACGTTATGTGATCAAAACACAATCAGCTTTTGAAAGCATAACAAGCTGACACGTAACTTAGCTCTTATTGTGAAACAGATCGTTTGTACGTGATGTCACATGCAACATTTCATAACATTTGATCTTAATTTATTCCATAAGGCAGCCAAAACAGATCACAATATTGAAGAAAATTAATTGATCTGTATTTATAAAAAGTCCCTGTTTCCGTACGTGACGGCATCACGCGTGAAAGGCTGGATTTTTTGCTAATTTTTGAAGTGAAACTTCTTTAGGGACATGAGGGTAATTTTTTACGGATAAAACGCGTTATAATTTGCCACTCGTCATTTAATAATCGAATAAACTATTTTACATAAATTCTCTTTTTGTAAATTTTGAATTCAAAAACAAAATAACATATGTTCCTTTTTCCCTTCATTTAAGACTCGGAAATCTAATGTTTTATGTCAATGTTTTTATATAAATATAGACAAGACTTAAAAATATTGTTTGTTAAAGAAGTTTCACTTCTGACATCTATACCTTGTACGCACGCACTTTTAATTTTATTTATTAATTCAGTATTCATAATTAAGACAAAATAAAATCTATCGCGTCGGCTGAGTCAGTAATAATATAAATTAACACTGAGTGAGACTATAATATAAATGTGTACTTACTTATAAAGTTTATTTAGATTATTATAGAAAACGACGATTCGGGAATCGTCAAGGTCTGTATCTAAAAAACAAACTTCTTTGTACGAGAACGAGGGACATATCAATGGTTTGTAATAACAAGTTTTTTAATGTATATTCATAAACCACTAGAAATAGATATTTTATATAACCAATTATACAGAAGCCACTTTTGTTCGATTAATTTCATTTGTTCTCTGTTAGAAAATTGCTAAACAGGTGTTGTGTCACAAGTTTATAAAAATGGCTTCATATAGATTGAATAACCCTCAAATGCTGCCTTCAGGAGTATAAAGTTTTAAAGCAAGTGAAGTGCCTACTATAAGCTTAAGTATAAACATCAGACAACTTCGTAACTATCAAGTGATTATTTAATGACTGTACACAATATTAACTTGGAAACTCTATTTACTCTGGGCGAGTGAACTTCGATGCGGTGTTTTGAAGTCTGTAATATTCAGATAACAGTACTCGCTCACCTGTAAAGTTTGATAAATTAATCATCCCTTAAACTTTACACTTTCTCCCGCATTTGTCTAATCATATATTTTTATAATATGTACCATAAATGGTTCTATCTTTAAAAATGTAACTCTTTCTTTTATAAGTTGGCTTACATTCATTCAGCTTCTTTATTATAAAGTAAGTATATCCCGAGATGGTACTCGCGTAGTTCCAGTAGACTTTTATTCTATGATAAAAGAAGTCTAAGATAATATCTATAATATCAGCAATTTGTTAGTGTGTCAGTGTCAAAAGTGACATAGCCATTTCAGAAATTACTTACAACAAAAATATAGACTGACAAACTTTCTTGATTTCAATTTTTTGATTTTAACACTGTTAATTTGAAATAAGAAACACAGTCGATGATTATTTATTTGTATAGATATTTTATGTTTAGCTTATAACAGTGGTGGGTCTAAACTACTAATCCTCTCTACTATATAGACCCTTCTTGAAAAGAGGGTTGTAATGTAGGTCTTTTATTGTCAGTATCTACATTTTTAAAAAACAAATAAACGTTTATTTATAATATTACACGGTCTTTAAAGTACTTGCTAAATTTCAACCTCCCCACGTATTAAGGTTTAAGAAAGTTGAAATAATACAAACCCTTTATGAATAAAGGTACTTACAACGGAAGCTTTGTGAATGTGACAAGGCCCATATTCTCTACCGAAATATTCAATTAAATCCTCTTGAGAAGATAATAATTATGAACACTTTAAAAGTATATCCGTTTATAATAAAATATTTAAAGGTAGAGTAACAAAATAATGAATAAGAATGTTTATTTATACATAAGTAAAACTGATTTTCCACCGTGCTCTGAATAAAGTTCTTTCTTTCAAATACCATAAATAGATTATGGTGTGTGTTAGTAAGCGCATAACTCAACAAACTCACTTTTTTTAAACGTGCGTTGATGTCCATGGGTGGATTTTATGGCGAGAAAAGTTCGAATACAAGTTTCCCATACAAACGTTTTCTAACTAAAATGTACAGTCAATGTAGTCTTTATTACTATTCAATAAAGTTTGTCATAAATTATAATAACTCATTGTTGTCTAAGCAATGTAGGTGTGTTCCTAACATCAAAGAGTCAATTTGCACTTTATTACCGCTGCACAAATTTCTAAGTCAATTGAATACCCACCCGACCAAATTGAATAGTCACAAAAATTTAAAAGCTATAGATATTTAGTACTGTTGTAATTTCATTTCGAAAATCATTCGTAAAACTGAAATCTGCCACATTTCAAATCTTGTTGACAGAACGAAGTCTGTCGGGTCTGCTAGTTTATACATTTTATCACTCGGAGTAAACTGTTAATATCTATTATGTGTGTTGATAAATTTATAATGTTATCTTTAAAAAACAGTTAATTTATCACTCTTATGTACTCAATCCTAAAGATTTAATAGCCTAATTTCCGCCTTATAACATTTTGAAGTCCCAGTGAGAATTTTGACAAAATACAATATTCAATTCATGACGATCACCCACTTTAAGGTGAAATCTTAAATAAACGCACCTTAACGAGCTTCTACAATAAATTAAGAAACATTCGTCCAAATTTCATACTTATAGCTCAGTAGTGTATACTGTGCATAAATTAGTTAACGACCTTCATTTGAACAAAGAAATATGGTTAATCATGTAAGAATATAACATATTATAATACAATAAAGGTAAAAGGCAGCCAATTATATGACGTTAATATAATTAGGCATAAGTCTCCTTATATCAGGATAAAAGATTTTAAGAGCGTAGACACAACACGCTACTGCACTTAGATTTGGAAGGTTACAAATACTCCAGATTAGCTTAATAGATATTTTGACAATAAGAACTAAGTCCTATCTGCCCAGGATTTGAATCCAGGATTCTCTGTCCATCCTGGGAGTCTATAACTATCATCAGGAATCCAGGTTCCGTAATAAGAATCTAAGTGTCTATCTAATGGGCTATTTTCTAATTACAATAGAATACAATTAATGCAAAATTGTAATATTTTTGTATTACTTTCAGCCCGTGGCGTAATTTTAACAATGTCTATAGAAAGAAATATGATTTTAGTTGTAAGAATTTTTTTCATTCTTTTGTCCTCATAATAAAAGGTAGCCGTAATAAATTATATTTACACCAGGTTGGGCTTAAATTAAAATATTGTAAGAACCAAGAACATTTTTCCATAAAAGAAATTTCTTTTTCTTCCTTCTAATCAGAAAGGCTTGCTGTTTGATAATTTAATTAAAATTGTAAATGTAATAACTTCATTTTCAAAGTTCATACTGAAATAATTTAAACATACATTCTATAAATATAAATCAATAATAAAAAAACCATTTATGTTTTTAGATAGCTTGATGAATTAGTATTTCAAAACTCTGTATTAAAACTTCGACAGTCTGCACCAGAACTTAAATAAAATATATATTTATTGGTTAAATAAAAAAATATCTTATTACCGATTAAAAATTTGAACAAATTTTATATAAATTTAAATTCCTGATAATAGTAATATAAAAATATGACATAAATATGTTTGTTTTCAAAAAAATGTAAAATCATTCGGTGAATTAATTTAATTTTTACTACTAAACATTGTATAAATGTTAATCAGATCATCTCTCGCATATATACGTCGTACTCTTGCATATAAACTATATATAAGTCGGAATCAAATAGTTTCCGGCACGCCGGAGGCTTTCTCGACAATTCTCAAGTAACGGTCCGCTAGAGCGGTTGACTATTAAAATTGTCGCGTGTTCCTTACTATTACAGTTAATGTATCGTGTAATTTGATATCGGATTATTAAGTGATTGGACATTATAATCTGAGTTAATTAATAAAGTGTTTGATTACACCAACATTACCCATCGACGCCCAAACTTTGGAGGTTGAATTATAGACCCCTACTAATGACGATGTCGGCGGGAACTATTCTTTTTATCCGACATAAGTAAAAAATGCCTGGCCTGAAGACCAAAGTCTTCGAACAGTGCGTGTTGCCAGTGATGACCTACGGTTCTGAGACATGGTCGCTGACTATGGGCCTCATGCGGAAGCTCAGAGTCACTCAGCGTGCGATGGAGAGGGCTATGCTCGGAGTTTCTCTACGTGATCGAATCAGAAATGAAGAGATCCGTAGTAGAACCAGAGTCACCGACATAGTCCTGCGAATCGCGAACCTGAAGTGGCAATGGGCGGGGCACATAGTCCGAAGGACCGATGGACGTTGGGGGCCAAAGGTGCTGGAGTGGCGACCCCGCACCGGACGGTGCAGTGTAGGGAGACCCCCCACAAGGTGGACCGACGACATAAAGAGGGTCGCCGGTAGCCGCCGAAGCCAGGCGGCGCAAGATCGGGCCTTGTGGACGTCATTACGTGAGACCTATGTCCAGCGGTGGACGTCCATCGGTTGAAGCGACGACGACGACGACGACGACGAAGTAAAAAATAATTGCGTATTATTTTATAGAGTTTTTCGCATTCTTATATACGGAATCGGTGTCAGCCAAGGTACTTGCATACGAGTATACAGCTATAGGTGAGAGCGGCGTCGGAGCTGCCAAGTAGACACGCTGGACACACCTACTTTAGCTGACGCCGACTGTAAATATAAGAATACGAATTATTGTATACTTTTTAGAGCATGTTAATATATTTGTAAGAGTTTGTTTCGAGCCGGTTCTTTTTTTATTAAAATTTTATTTATTTTTCAACGGTAGGTAGGTATATATATCAAGACATATTTGTTAGAAAAATTTAAGGTTACTTCTTTGTAACAATTTCTAGCAGTCTTCTTAAAGATATATTTTGTTAACAATTTCTTCGGAACATCTTGAAGAGAAATATTTTCTATCTTTTATTTTAATTATCAACATTACTCAACAGTACGCAGGAGGTGAGAAAAAAGTCGCAACGAACGCTTCAAACGCTCCCTCTTAAAATGCAAATGCAAGGTCTTAATTTAGATGAGTATCGCAATTTTAAATTTAAATCTTCACTTTGTTGCTATAAAAGCACTGAAAAACACTTTTTCAAATTTTAATTAACTAAACTGATTGAAATGTTAGAATACTAGCATCCCATCTATACTAAATCGAAATTGTCAATGAGTAATTTATATAGAATATATAAATTTCTGTGTACGACTTATGAAGTGTATAGGTAAAATGTGATGCATATGTGGGTATATCTGTGTATAGAAATTGCATCTCAAAATATAAAATAGTTGGAATTAATATAACAAATATAGAGTATGAATAAATCAAATAAGCAGTGATTGTCATCGAAAAATTTCTCGTTATAAAACTAAGTTTGCTGCGGAGTACTTCAAATAGTTTTACCACCTATAAAAATTTGTTGTTATCCATTATATGTTCTACATTACACATTAGCCATTACACTTTTATACATAACACGTTATCCATTACACGTTATTCATTATCCTTTACACGTTTGCACAAAACACGTTATCCATTACACGTTTATACATAGCACGTTGTCCATTACACATTATTCATTATCCATTACACGTTTATACATAGCACGTTATCCAATACACATTATTCATTATCCATTACACGTTTATACATAACACGTTATGCATTACACATTATTTCTTATCCATTACACGTATATACATAACACGTTATCCATTACACGTTTCTACATAACACGGTGTCCATTACACGTTTGTCCTATGTTTAAAGTACGGGAATAATGAACAACATAATCATATTTAGAAATTAAAGTAACAACTAAGATGTTCTTTAAATGTTTTTTTTTACTTAGCCTTTTGAAAAAATATATCTATTATTTTCTAGGAAAAATTAAATGACTTCTAATATGAAATGGGCAATAGATAGAATACATAAAGTTTCTATTTTTAAACCAGTCTAATATTGTTTGTAGAATATTAAGACACTTTTAGTATAATAAGAGACGCTCATCTCAAGTCGTTTGTCAGCATAATTACCTCATCGCAGTGGATAGATCTAATCGCAATGGAAGGAGGCCTTAAAAGAATTTTTTAAACTCTCAATTTGTTTTGGTGTCATTTCGGAGTGAATAAATTTACTAAATAGCACCTATTAGGAGGAAAAGATTACCTTGATGTCGTATTATTTTTTGGAATATCATAAGTTCTTATTCAGCGGTTTCTCATTATAGTGACGATAGTTCTAGGCCCCTAGAATGGGCAGAATTGTTACATTAAAAGTAGAAAGGAAACCGTAAACATAGTATCGATTTATTCAAATGAAGAATCACGTATAGTACACTTTGGCAGATTTACTTTCATGATATATATTTTCTACACTTATTAATGACTTATGTACCTGTCTGTGAAAGTAACCCATGGTATTATTTTATATTTCAATACAAATATATCAATTAAAAGCAACAATATGATTATTGAAAAATGTGATGTTTGCCTTCTTTCTATTTTTATTGCTATATCCTTATGAAGAAAATCGAAGGATAATGTAAAAATAAAATAGATCTAAACATTCGCTTCCCTATTCCACTGGATCTTACGAGCGTATATTAACAAAAGAGACTAAAAATATTCAGAAAATACACAAATACATTCAGCAATAATATTCACATTCAGGCTTAAATCTAAGAACATAAATAAGTATTATTAAGTAATAGTTTCGTAAGATCTTCACTGTAAAGTGAAGACAGTTTCAATCATTTACCCACAATTACTTAAGTAATTGAAAGAATTATATACAATTCCATCGAAAATTTAATAAACTCGTAATTTGAGAATGTACATAAAAGCCTTTTAGAAGTCGTAAACGAGTTTGGTTAATTGATTAAAGGAAAATTCTATAAGCATCAGATCAAAAACAAGTTTTGAACACAAAGAGTTTAATGGAGGAGGAGTCTCTAGGAGTTTTACAATAGAAGAGAAGAAAATATTTTATTTTATTAAAAGGAATCGCTTGAAACGCTACTCACTTTTATATAAATCCTTGCGAAAAACATTCGACATAGGAGTTTAGAATATCGCAATTCCGCATCGTATCTTAATTCAAACTTATTCGTTCCTCATACTCTACCTGCAAATTAATTTATCGAAATTTTACTTGCTACACCGAAAACTAAATAACATTTTCTTTACTATATGAACTTGGAAGTTTTTAAGCTAATAACATTTCCTTCTAAAGTTAATTAGAATTTCTCGAATATATTAATGAAACATTTGGCGGAGATGTGCTTCAATGTTTTATGAAATTAAGAACTTAAGGGTAAAGTTCAGGATATGCCATGTTATTTCAAAATGTTATAAAGCTCTTGTTATAATTTACTTTTACGGAGTTTATATGTGTAATGTTACTTCATATATTATGTAGGCGTGGAATACAAAATTCAGTCGGAAAAAGGGGGAAATTATAAAAATACGACGCACGAGAAGAAAGATGTAAAATCAAGCAATAAATTTGAATAATGTGCCAGTGAAATTAATTTTTGAACTTATTTTGGGTATATCACATTCTAAAGTCATTACTAAAGTGTTGCAAAGTGTAGTTTGCAAATTGTAATTTCGTATTACAGGGATTTCATAAATCCATCTTAGATAGTTTCGGAAAATTTACAGGAGACTTTTATTAAAACATCTGAAGCAGAGGGTAAGAAGATTCAAAGTGATGCAACATGCAATGAAACAATTCTCGAATCTTTTTGATATAGAAATGTGGAGACCTATAGGAGAGTCTATATCATCTAGATTATTCGAAAAATTCTTGAATTTTGACAAATTTTGCACGAAAATGACAAGTTCCTAAGGAGATACACTTTCTGCTTTCTTCTCTGATTCTGCAGTTCTTACAGGCGGCATACTCTCCGTAAATATCTCAGGAGATCTACTTTCTATAGATTTGTCATTAGAAGTCCTTTCTGTAGATCTCTCAGGAGATGTACTTTCTTTAGATCTCATTAATGTTAACGTTCAGCAGGTCAGCTTAGTAGAAGATATTATGTGTTGAGACCTGTTATGATGAGAAGAGACGTGCATCCTTTCACACGCCACTCAAGACAATACAAAAGCTTAAGTATTTCGGCACGTTGTCCTCGTAATTGTGTGATAAGTTCAGTTTTATTATGGAATTAATTATTTCATTTACTCAAGTAATGTACTGCATATATAAATCTACTATTTTATTTAAACTAAAAACAAAGGATGAAATTGTCAAAGACTATTTTAGTATCACAATGGCATACACGTTTAGTTTTCTAAACTAATTAGCACACATAACCACATCGGGCAACTTTGTTTAACTAGGTGAAACACGTGCTCTATCTCTCTCAGCAATCAGGTTAAATTTTGTACTTTCAATTCTAACAAGTATATACAAATAAGCATTATGTTTTCTCTAAAGTATATAAAGTAAGTCTTACAGATCAACTTGTGTGCTAAAAAAATGTACAGTGACGTTTTAGCTAAATTTCAAATAGGTCGTACAAAAGGAGCCTCAGTTTTTGCTTCAGCTATTACTATGTACACAATTTATTTTAATGACCTAACGTACGATTTAGATTTTAAAACCATTTAGTCAGACCCCGTACAAGAACACAGCTTTATGGCAGAAACTGTCACTGTCATGGCTGTTAAAATTTATAAAAAATTATCCAACCCTCTTAAAGACAAATAATATTAATATATATAAACAAAAATTAAAAGAAATGGCTAATATCTAAATGCTATTACTATATAAAGGACTATTTGAATGAAAGTCAAAATAAAGAAAATAATTCATACGACACACAGTTTTTAAGCTCACTCATACTGTTTTGATATGAATATTATTTTAAAAATGTTAATATCTGCCATAAGAATAAGGCAATTATTTCAAATAATAATATTATTGTGTCCTATTATAGATGTTGCACTCCATTGTATGGTAGATTGTGTGTTGTACGTTTGGTCTTCCGATAAATATATTTGATTTGATACAATTAACGCGTTTTTTACTTACAGGTATAGAAATAAGCACAACAAATATTATATAAATAACTTGTGTATGTTTCCTACATATAGAAAACAGCAGAATATTTTTAGTATTTTGTAGGTAAAACAAAATTATACACCGTAATTGGTACTGAATATTTTCATTAATTACCAAATATTGCGACCGATTCGGATTGTGGTTACAACGAAATTAAAGCTATTGTGGCATTTAACCGATATGCATCCGATATTATGGTTTAAACCATCTATTAGTAGGCCCACAGAATATCATGAACGCTGGATTGACAAAACAAATTTCAATTTTGAAATAATTATTGACGAATTGCATTTAATTTGAAGAGGCGTTACGATGGTGCTGTTAAAGCGGGACCTATCTATTTATACATATGAAATACAAAAGTTGGATCGTCATGACGTTATTGTAATATGTATTTTAATTTTATCAACATCAGCTTGTATACATGAATAGGTGAAATGATTGAAGCTTGATTATTGAAATCTTTAAGGCAAACGGTTTAGGTAACATCTTGTGGGTATATCCATGCTTATTAGACAGTATCATAATATGATTGTGGTAATATTATGTTTAGAAATGTCTGCTCTTCCCTTAATTCGTTCATAAAGATTTTAATTGTCAAAATTAACGTAGGAACAGAATTTTTCAATAAGCTACAGCTTGCATAAGCTATGTTTCGGAACATTTTAAATTATCAGTCATTATCATTGGATAGCACTACTTTTAGCGCGATTATTGCATCGTCTTATTGAAACACAGATTTGATTGTATAAAAAAAATGCAAAATAATATATAAACAACAGTTAGTATCTTCGAAACTTTAACCATAAATCCACGCCGGAGTTTTTGTTGCTTATCGAATCAAATACTTCCATCATTCGTTCACTCAATGCAAGACAAAGGCCAGAGATTCCAAAATATTAAACCTAAACTAAATTTCATTGAATATAAATAGTTCATAATCGGTTTTCTATAGTTAAGTCTGAAAGGTATAATTTTGTTAGAATGTTACGTTGATATTTTCTATGTCACAATATATCTAACAAGTATTACAATAAAATAATTAAGGTATTATATAATTATAAAATATTAAAGAAACTAAAATGTTGACTATAGCTAACTTCAGGGTGTTGGTTTTTTGTGACGGTGCGCGCGCATCGTAAATACTTATTCTCTACATTTTCCTTAACGCGCTATAAGAAGTATACGATATATTCAAAAGGGTTTCAAATTTTACAAAAGAAATTTTTAAGAACACTTTTCTTAATTGATAAATATAATTTCTGTTGCACATATAATATATGTTATACAGTCGAAGTAATATTTAAGTTAATAAAATATATGAGCCGTTTTTGAAGTGAAACTTCTTTAGGCGTATGATAGTAAAATTTTTACGGGTGAAACACGTGATTATCGTCACGAACAAGCGCAGCGTTTTATATGCTAATTCATTTGAAGGTTAGGTAGTTTTAATATTAACAAATAAAATGTCACATTTTAATTTGCCACTCGTCATTTAATAATTTAAAATACTATTTATCAAAAAATAAAAATATTTTAAATTCTCTTTTCAAGTTTTTAAATTCAAAAATACAATAAAATTAATAATTTCTAATATTAACAAAAAGCACATGGCATTTTTTTCACAATTCGTCATCAAATAGTTTCAATAAATTATTTGTATTAATTTTCGACACTTTTATTTTAATGACAATTATATTCCTGAGATATCTTCCTATATCCCTCCTTCTCAGTCTCGGAAATCTATAGTTTTAGATTTGTATAAATATAAACAAGACATAAAAATTAGTTTGCCAAAGAAGTTTCACTTCTGATATGTATACTTTGTGTTTTAGAGAAAACCTTTAAATAAATTGTTCAATGAATGCGTTGATAATTCTGCTTATGATGACATCCATGTCACTTTGCAAAGTTATAGTTGGTATTAGGATACAAAAGTGATATTTTCTTCCTGCATCTTGTACTCCACAACGTGAGAAGCAATGAAACTAAATAGATTAGCCTTCTCGTAACTCGTTTAGATTTACCGCTCGAGGCTGTGCACCCGTCTATCATAATTATAGTCCCCACTAACCTCCCCAGCGATGTTTCTGACATTAACCTAAACTAAGGCTTTAATGGAAGTTAAGTCATTATTATTAGATTAACTTGCAGAATGTATTAAAAACTCGATTAATTAGGTCAAACATTTTTATTGCCTTCGTTACATTTTTTTTTCTATTTACTAATTCGTTATATTACTAATAACATTAGTATTTGAGTAAAATTGATATTCAGGCTCAAATGAGATTTCACGTTAAATATTTACAGATTTCTCTCATGTAATAAATTTATGAATCTCGTTTTTGTGAGCGCAGGAAAAGACTTTTTCATTTATCTTTCATCTATACAGAGATAAGAGATATCCAGGTATCTATTGATTCATCACGATATCTCTGGAACCATAAGGCTCAGAGACTTGAAACTTGGTAGGAGTATTCCTTTTGCCGAGTAGAGATTAGCTAAAAACGAATTTTACGAAATTACACCCGCAAGGGGGGTTGCGGGGGTGTTTAATGAAAATGCTACCCAAAAAACATTCTACGCACACGAAGTTCAGCGAGTATATTTATATATTAAATTGTGACATAAAGGTGTTAAACTTACCATGTATAATTGTTATTTTTGAAATTGTACATCTTCTTTTATACCACACCGTTCTCTTATAACACTATTTCTTACTTTGTCACTCAGTTTTAATCCACTCATACTTCTCAACGCTCTCAACTCTACCGCAATTATTTTATGTGATGCAAAAAATAAATGCATGCATTTTACTTTTGTGATTCTTCTGCCATACCCAAATTTCACTACCACCATTAAGTTATCTGACAGTCAAGCTATAACTAATCATCAATAAAAAAAACACTAAATTTTTTGTAAAGAGTCATCTACTACTAAATTGTTTCTTGATATTCAGATACCTGTTGTTCCAAACCCATCACGAACATGTAAAAATCTACTGAAAAATAATTTTATTTTGCCGTTACACATCGTTTATCGCAAAAGTTATCTTCAATTATAGGCGTGTTTATCCTCTGCGGTCATTTATGCGATGTCAACGGCAGCGTTAATAAATTGAACAGCTACCTATACTAAAATTTTATTTCACAATACCAGTTTTTCAGTTTTCAGTACATCTTTGTTATACATCGGGGCTTTAATAAATTATGAATCATTTAATCCTTTATCATCAGTTGTTTATATTTATATTTAATATATATGGACTACAATATAATATGATTCTTAGTGATAAGACCGCCTTTGCTCATCCTATTACTTAATTATCTGGTTTTCTTTATATTACATAAGTTATATTGTCTTTTCTTAAATTTGTGCAATAAAGTTTTAAATAAATAATTCACTCGCATGTGTATATACTCGTACGATCGAGCCCCTGAGGAAGTACAGCGTCTTATTTTACTAAAATCGAAGAATGAGCAAACAGTTAAAAGGCTAATAAATAAAAAATCTCGACTTATCTGCAATGACGAATACCTATATCAAAAAGTTGTAATATATTTTTCCCAACTCATCGTTCTTCGCTTTGCCTCGTATTATTTTTAAGTACACAATAAAATGATTTATGATGAAGAAAGTTTCTTTTAGGTAAACATTTTATTTGAATAAAGATGTCTTTTCGCATTTCCATTTTCTTTTATATTAAAACTTTGTATTAGTGGAAAATAACTTGTTATTCGTGAGAGGGTATTCTTATATACTTAGACAATAAGGTTTTAGTTAATGGAATTAATACATTTTTATTAATTTGTTAATTCAAAATATTTATATAAAAATAATTCACAACAAATTTGAAATGGTCTAATAGTGTATTACACACCAAGAGCCAAAAATATAACATTGCCACCCGCGCGCCGAAAGTTTCAAAAGTTGTGATAAAAAAGTATATTTTTTACTCTCTTTCATTAATATTCTTATAAGTTTGTCGTCATCAAAAAGAAATGACAATAATTTATTAAATTCGTCCCCCACATATTAATACGATATGTAAACTGTTTTTTATTGAACGATTGAAGAAAGATTTTATTCAATCTTATTACAGAGAAAAATAAACATTCCAGGAGTTTATTCTAATAATTTTAGAGGTACACCTCTAAAATGCTATAGTATTCAGAGGAGCTTCGTGGGCGGAAGTTCATAAGGTAGCCGAAATAGGTCTTGCTGAAGTTGCAGGTTGGCTGAGAAAGAATTTACTTACCTTAAATACACTTCGGGACACATCTATTGGCCCACCTTAGAGTTTAGGTTTCGATGGCCCCTACCGAAATATTATTGCTAGATTGAACAAAAACTATTGATGCAGTTTTAAACCTGGTACTTTTTACCATCTTTTTCGATCGTAATGTTTTAAATTTGAATTCAGAATACCACACGACATGGAGCTACGCCTAACAAGTCGGGTATGCGCCTTGATGAAGGCACTTGATTATTGAATAAAAAACATGTTCAATTTAATAAAGGTTTAATTTAATAACGCGTGTTGCCTCCATAGGCTTCTACCACAGCTCTCATACGATTAGGCATAGAGTTTATCAACCGCTCTATGAAATTTTGGGGGATCATCTCCCATTCCTCTTCTATGGCAGTTTTCAACTCCTGCATCGTCTGGGCAACTGGCTGACGAGCCCTAACAAGTCTTTTTAGCTCGTCCCACATGTGCTCAATGGGGTTCATGTCTGGGCTTCTGGCTGGCCAGTCCATAACTGTGATGTTCACACCCCGAAGATATTCCCTGACGATGCCGGCCGTATGGGCTCTTGCATTATCATGCATAAAAAGGAAATTTGGGCCCACATAGTCCGCGTATGGCATCACGTGAGGTTCTAAGCACTCACGAATGTACCTTTCAGCATTTAATGTTGGCAGCCGTGGTCCCGTAACAATCTCAAGTTGAGTTTTACCGCTCGCGGATATACCGCCCCAGACAGTCCATGAGCCACCGCCATAAGCAACCCTCTCTTCAAAGCAGCATTGTGCAAAACGCTCCCCCTTACGTCGGTAGACCTTCTTCCTTCCATCATTGCCATGTAACACAATTTTAGACTCATCAGAAAAGAGTACACGGCTCCAATGCTGCTGAGTCCAATTTAAATGAGTGCGCGCGAAATGAAGGCGCGCTGTTCGATGGGCTCGCGTTAGTTTGGGGCCATTAGCTGGCTTGTGTGGTACCATATCGCGTTCTTTTAACCTTCTCCGAACTGTTCGAGCGCTCAAAGATACTCCGTGGAAGTTGCGAAATTGGTTTTGTATCTAAATGTAAGGTAAGGTGACGATTTCTCAAGCTCACGTCACGATGAATCGATCCTGCCTTTCAGTTGTGACCCGAGATCGTGGCCTTCCTTGGCGACGAACAAAGCCGCCAGTCTCTAGGTACCGCGAATAAACATTTCGGACCGCAGATCGACTTAAATTAAGTTGAACACTCACATTTCGTTGGCTGTGTCCTGCCTGGATAAGTGCCACAGCTTGGGCGGCGACTTCAGGCGAATTATCCATTGATTATTGATAAAACCTTACCTTAATGGTAAGAATAAGTAATGTTTGTTACAAAACCAATGAGAAAAATCACACTTTCAAGAATTAAATCCGAGTAAACCAATAAAATCAAGGTTTTTTTAGTATTCGATTGCTTGTTAACAACGAACAGGCTCCAAATTGTCCTTTGTTTCTTTAAATTCTGTGTTCGAAATTCAAAAAAAGACTATTGAATGAAATTATGAATGTGCCAGGTTCAAAACTGCATAAAAACTTTTTGTTCGACCTAATATAAAATTTTAGCTAGGACCAAACGAAGCTGAAAGTGCAAGGTGGTCCAATAGATGTAATTGGTTTTATAAATATACTTCGGGACGAAGTATATTTATAAAACCAATTACATCCGTTTTTCAATATATAATAACCACCAACCGTTTGGCGTGGATTTTTAAGTTACTACGGCACAGAGCATCCTCTGGCATACTACTTAAGAGTATATATAGCGCAGGTACAGTCTATTATCACATACTGTATTCCGATATGGGGAGGTGCTGCAAATACTAAATTTCTCGAAATTGAACGAGCACTGTTTATGTAATTTTTTGCTTTGTTAAATATCTAAAGATGTTATTTTGTTTTAGGTGTCCCTAATGAAGAAATAAATACTAAACACACTCTTTCACTCACTCACACATCACAAGAACTTCGAATTAGTATTAGAGATCATCATCAGTATGCTTTTTAGATTAGTATATGTGTTACTTCCCGTTTAATGCCATTCCGGTAATTGTCTCAAGTTTAATTATAACTTCAGTTTGATTCTATTGTTATAACGGCGACTGTGATATGTCGAGTTATTATTTTTCTAGTGGGGTTTTTTTTAACAAGGAGGGATAACCTGTGTTTTTAGCGCGAGAAGAATGTGTGAGATATAATTTCGACAAATTAATTGGCACTTTAACATTAAAAATACAAATTAAATCTGTCTACTAAATACAGATTTTCCCATATCCCCACCGAATCGCTATATCACGGATGACTCCACGAGAACAACTAGTCTTATAGACACATGATTTGAATAAAGTAAAGGAGTTGTCTAAATTTACTTTTCAAGTTTCATATTTCTGTGAGATAAAGTGATACGGAACCACGGAGCATCCAACAAACATAATACACAAAGGAAATCTTGAGAATATAGCAGGAATTTCTTCCGGTTATTCAAAACGACTTCTGAACGTTCAAGTGAGCCATTATTGTGTTAACTTTAGACTGAATAATCCAATAATGATGTTCTCCTTGCCAGAGTTGTTTTCTACAACAACAAACAAGTAGACTTTTATATAAGTTTCGTAATATATGCGCTTATTTTAAATAATGAATTTTATGTAACAAATAAAAGAATCTCTTTACAATGTCTTTACTATCCGTTAATATTTGTGCAATTCACGTTAAGCATGGTTATATCCATTATCATTAAGTCACAAGAAATATTTTCTTCGCTTATTGAGGAAATCAATTTTGATACCTATAAGACAACTTGCATAGATAATATTTTAAAGCTGAAGAGGTTGTTTGCTTGAACTGGGTAATCTTACGAATTACTGGTCCTTTATAAAAAAATCTTTTAGTCTTAGTCCATTTATTGAGACGCTAAAAGCAAAAGAATTGGTGTTCCAAATTACAATGTTTCATTATTTTTTTTTTCTTTTGCGAGATTCCGCTACCTGTGCTGCATAAACGGTTAAAGTTTTCTAAAAATCATATAAATAAATGATTCCCCTTTAAAAGTTAAAGAAAAAAGTCTAGGACAGCACATATCTATCTTCAACAGGTAACTAACTATAATCATTTCTATGTATATCAAATTTGTTCTCTTTCTTATGTCTTATAAACGATGTTCGCGGAACTACTAGTTACAAAATATATCAAGTTAATATGTCACTAATGTTATATTAATCCTAGATGGATTATTCAAAGGAGACAATGTTTCCTAAATTCGTATTACATCAAAGCTCCTTTATATTATCGATACAAACGATGCTACAACACATCCTTCAGAAGCAGAGCCTCTATTGTTAGTAATGCTGCGAATGTCAGGCTCAGTTGACAAGAAGAATTGAATGCCGGAAATAAGGGCCTATTTTCCTTACAATACGATATATCTTCAAAGAGTTGTAATAAAACATATTGCTTATAGAACAGCCTTGTCTTATATTTGAAACAAGTGAATTTATAATGCACTAGATGTTCCCCGCCGTTCTTTCCCATAGGAATATGGGGTAACTGGCTCTTTGTGAGAGTTCATATGTGATATTTTTTCGCTTATACATCCTGACCCTGTGGGGACCCATTCTTAGTGGACGACTGCGTCCTAAAAATAATACGAATACTGAATGTCAAGCCTACTTGTCGAGTAATCCCAAAGTCTCGTAGAAAATGATCGTTTTTCGCTTATATATCCCGATACCTTGGGAATATGAGGGATCTCATCCTTAGTGAGTATTATTTTGAGGATATATATATATGCGTGTGTGTGTGTGCCTACGTGTATTTTCATGTAATTCCAGTTTAATATGAAATTTAAAAATAAAATAGTATCAGTAAAAAAATCTATACCTTTTACGCTGTGCTGTTATAAATATAAGTTGCACGATTTATTTACAGAAGTTATAACCGTTTGACTGGCCGTGTTTTTTATTTCCCCGCGCTTTGATATAGTGAAAAAAGCCATTCATGTATTTATAGGCTCATATCTTACAAAAACAACTTACCTCGAAGGCTTTCATTGTTATTCACTTGACTTATATAACCAAAAACAAAAATAATCACTAATAAACACGCACAGTTTATAAAATACCACAATAACACTTAACAAACTTCGACACGTCACACGCACCGTAAGTAACGGTCACTTTGTAACTGATTTATTTTTTGTTTTTTCTATTGTCTGGTGTTATCTCTACGCATGTTTTGTTACAACAGTTACCGAGAAGCGATATAAAATATAATAAAAGAAAAGAAAGAGATGCTTATGAATGTCCCGAGTTGAGATAGAACTATGGTATCATGTCAACTAGTAATTGACTCTGGCAATTTAACAGATAATATGACCTTTCTGCATAAGTTTACATCGGATATTTCGTGACGTCTTATAACAATGTCTATTTTTTAATAATTTTGTTTAGTTTTAGTTGAATATAAATAAATGCAGGGTACTTTATGACCATAAGAATAAGTAGAGCTGCTTTATTTTTTTCATTTTGCTATATTTATATGAAATCCTAAGCAGAACATAGTATAAGTTTCATTTTTTTCCAAGGAGAGATCTTTTTGTAAGAATTCTGCGATGTTTACTTACTAACATAAGTTTCAAATAGAAGGCACCGTAGTTTAGATCCCGTATAAAATACATTTAAATATACGGAGACCAATAACTGCGGGTATTGGTCATCAGCTAAATAGTGTAATTATAAATTTACGTACTAATATCGGAGATCGGAAAATTTAACTGAACAAATACCAAACCAAACATTGTACTCAATAAAATCAATCATCATAATAGTATACAACTGAATATTTAAATAAAAATCGAAATATAAATTGGAAGCGTATTGGATTTTGGGTCGGGTCTTAATTAAAAAATGGCTTAAAATTAATTAATCGGGATAGTGAAAGCGACGTGATAAAATAGAGGCTTTATTGGAAAAACTACAATTTTACAAACTCAATTGTTAGAACTGTATAATACTCTTTAGAATCTTTAGAACATTTGGTAGATTATTACAAAGTACTAGAAATATGTGTTTTTATGCTTGACATAATATATAACGAAAAACAAAAAATATTGATTAATAAACTATTTAATATAAAAATATACATAAATAATCATTATTGTGCTTATTGTTAGAATAAAATAGCTTATAAATATTTCCATTTTCATTTTCATATTAGATTCTCGTTATAAATAAACTTGTGGTTCGAGTATCTATCTACCTATCTTCGGATAATTTCTAAACTGTTGTGATATCTTTTTTACTGTGATCACATTTGTTGGTAAGTGATGATACAATCCAAGACGAAAACGAGCTGATCTGTTAAGAGAAAATTTAACTCTTATGGTATCTCTTGTTTCTCTTATGGTATTTACCTGGTATGGAACACAAATCTCTTTGCTTGGGGATATGTCTTTGTTGGTAGAGTAGCAACTAGCCAAGGGCTGAAGCCTCCCACCAGTCCAGACACAAATTAAAAAATGCAATTTGCTAAATTACTGCAGATCGCACCGGCATCTCTACTAAAAAAGCGAGGCCCTCAAAAAATATAAAGTATATAGATTTATTTTCGTTAACATAAAAGTTTTATTTCACTTAGTTTTGAATTACTTCCTTTCAAATTATTAAATACACTCTTACATTCATAATCTAATGAATACACATATTTTACTTCACCACGAGTACATATTTAAATTCGTTATATCTTTTAAAAGGAATGTACGACTTAAAATAATTTAAAAGTATTTTACTGGTATTTCAACGGTCTCTGATATTTAATAGGATAAGGATTAATACAGAGGTATGAATAATAAGCTTTAATATTTGTCGGCACTTTTATTAACTTTTAAAATATAAAAAAAAATGTTGTAGTGGCATAACTACAGCAGTTGGACATATGGCATCGCTGACTTTTTTGTAGATATTAATACGTTCTATAATAGTATAGAACAAATTTTTATTCTATCATCAATAGTTTACGCAGCGCATGCGATGACAGATTTTCTGTGACTAATTATTTCACACCTTGGGTGACATTAATGCATTTTTATTAGGAATCCTTATTTTTTTTGACAAAGTAATATAATCTTTGTCGCTTAGAGAAAATCCAGCTTTCGACTGGTACAAAAAAAAAAAAATCAAATCAAAAATATCTTTATTCAAGTAGGCATATTACAGCACTTTTGAATCGTCAAATTATATTTTTTTTCCACACTCTGATTCTAATATACATCTGATGACGGTACTCAAGATCGGCTTAAAATCTAAAGTTACGAGGGTTCCTTCGCGCCCTGATCCGAGAAGAACCCACAACAAACTCAGTCGGGTATTTTTTTTTTCCCATCATCATTACAATAACAAATTAGTTTACTATATTTTAATTAAAATTAGAGCAATTTGTTCACTCCCAAGCGTTTCTATCGTCTAGGTAATCTTGCAACTTATAATACGATTTTTCTATCAACTTTCTTTTAACAAAGACTTTGAATTTATTAATTGACATCTTTAGAACGTCTTGTGGGAGTTTATTATAGAAACGTATACAGTTACCCTTAAATGAGTTGTTAATCTTATGCAGCCTACTAGAATTTATAACAAGTTTGTTTTGGTTTCGTAAGTTATATGATGTACATTCACTCTTTTTATTAAAAGAGTCGATGTTTTCATGTACATACAACAAGTTTTCTAATATATATACGCAGTGAACTGTCACAAACATACATACATCCTTACATACAAAAACACAAATCTCGCGTCTTTATAATACTAATGTAGATGTGCTTCTGTGTGAACTCGTCTACAAAAGTATGTTTCGACATACCAAATATTCATAAAGAGGTACTAATATTATTGTGCATTTTTTGTAGGTCCTTCTTTATGACTAAGGGTTGCTAGCCATTAAATTATCCTCTTCTATATAAAGGCTCTTAAATTACATGTTTTACTTAATTCATTTTGGTTAATTTAGTATGTCGATCATATATTGATAGTCTATGTAGTGTATTCTTAACAGTGGCTACGCAGGCTTAGTCCATTTTATACATTCTCTATGAAGAAACTCGATCTACAAAAACAGAACTGTACAGACAAGCGGTATAACGTTAGTTTTTCTGATACAAACTTTAAAATCTAAATGTCTAAATTGGGCAAAACGTGAGACTGTACCTATGTTCTAAATGTTTCACATCATATTTTAAAGTTTTTAGTATTGAATGTAACTTTAAAACATTCAATTGTCAAGTTGGGTTATTTTTTAGAACTGATTATCTAAATAGGGACGAATGATATATATGTCCTCATAGTTACGTTCTAAATATGTCAAGCAAGAGAAAAACTTTATATTGAACATAAAGTTTACATTGTATTTTAGGATTTTAACATTAGATTACGATTATATAACAAGTACACACTGCAATGTTCACGCAGTCGTTTGTTGCAGATGCACGTAAGAGGGGAGCAGTGTTTTTTATGGCAGTTAACACTTGACTGTAACATTATCTGATGGAAAATAACGATACAGTTTAAACAGTTATATGTAAGTGGCAACTCTTAAAGGTTGTAAAGAACATAGTACTTTTTGTTATTTCTATTAACAACAACGCTAAGCAAAGGTAGTCTAGATCCCAACACGTCTTTTCACTTGCCACGATCCTTGCATATCTTCTTCGCATCTTTCATTCTCATTAAAGCTTTCATACAAGTTCATCGATTTAGAATACTCTTGACCTGGCCCTAATTTAAAATGTCCTGGATTTGGTCCAGGAACGTGAATTTTTTTTGTCCAGAAACTCAAAAATCATGCCTTTAAACTGGGTATTAAGAAGGACCACGTACCATCAGTTAACAGAACTGTTTTTTGCTGGAAAATTCATTGAATATTTATTTATCTGTACTCACAATGATTTCAATATTAATAATAAAAATTAAAAAAAAAACTATAATATAAGTAAAATATTAGTTTTGCGCCTATTCAATTGGACACTAAAACCTACTGCCGTTTAATGGATCACGTATTATATTTTACTAAAGATTTTGATCGGAGTCGCTTAGAGCCTATTTTCTGGTAAAAATAAAGTGAAAAACCTTCTTGGATCCGATAAAATTTAGTGTGAAATTAAAATTTAAATGATTATTTATCACTTTTATTTTAATTCATGTCTTTTTTTTTTTCGAAGTAAACCTTGTTTTGCCGCGTTAAGCAATTTTTGTTATTAACAAATCTTATCGGAAACGATTAGATTTGTTATGATATTTTTATTGCTGCTAGGTTAGTGCTTGACTGTGATCACACCTGATAGTAAGTGATGATACGTTCGAAGATAGAAGCGCGTGATAGTATGTATAAAATAATGTATAATATATTTCAAATAAAATAATATTTTAAATAAAGGATACGATTTGTCATTTAACTAAATCGTATTCTTAGAAACAAAGGCCTTCCCATTAGTGGATTTCTAAACTTTGTAATTGATGCCAATTTGTATTGTATTATCTGTTTCGTAAATCATTAGAATTTCTTCAATTATATTAATTATAACTATTAAAAACTAACCGGGAATGGTGGTTTCTTAATAAATAAGATAATTAACAAATGTATGTGGCGGATTCTTCTCAATAGCAAATATATTTTAGTTTGGTTAGGAACTTTTATTATGAAATCCTATTTAATTTAAAAATAGTTTAAATAATACTTGCGTCATCCGCTAATGAGCTACAGGAGATGCTAAATATTATGATTGAAGCTTTGAAAGGGAAAGGAATGAAAGTGAATGTAAACAAAACGAAAGTTATGCTTTTTGAACGAGATGAATCTATGATGGATGGCAATATTTTGATAGATGGGCAACAAGTGGAAGAGGTGAAGAATTTGTATACTTGGGATCTAAATTTACAAAAGATGGAACATGTGACAGTGATATCGAAAGGAGAGTGAATGCAGGGAATATGGTAAATGGTGCTCTGCATGCTTTTATGAATAGCCAGATGGTGTCTCAAAGGGCTAGACTGGCAGTGCATGCTGGAGTGTTGGTGCCAACACTTATGTATGGTAGTGAAAGTTGGGTATGGCAGAAGAATCACAAAAGTAAAATAAATGCGGTAGAGATGAGAGCGTTGAGAAGCATGAGTGGATTAAAACTGAGTGACAGAGTGAGAAATAGTGTGATAAGAGAACGTTGTGGTATAAAAGAAGACGTAGTGACTAAAATTGAGAAAGGTATGCTTAGATGGTTTGGGCATGTAGAGAGAATGAATGAAAGGAGACTGACAAAAAGGATTTATGAGTCAAGAGTGAATGCGAAAGTTGGAAGGGGAAGACCGAGGCGAACGTTCCTGGACCAAATCCAGGACATTTTAAATAACGGCCAGGTCAAGAGTACTCTAAACCGACGAACTTGTATGAAAGGTTTAATGAGAATGAAAGAAGCGAAGGAGATATGCAAGGATCGTGGCAAGTGGAAGGATGTTGTCTCTGCCTACCCCTATGGAAATGAGGCGTGATGTTATGTATGTATGTATGTTAAATTATTAGCATATTACTAATTTACTGATTTTTTTCATTACATTTAACCCTTATGGTTATACAGCATCGTATGGGAACTCGACTCTCTTTGCTTGAAGGTGTGTATTTGCTAATAGGGTGGTAAACAACCACGACCGAAGCCTTCCATCAGTCCAAACTCAGACAAATTATCAACCCGGGGACCTCTCCTAGTAAACCGAGTACTAGCACCACAGCGTCAGCGAGTCTGTATTTAAAAGAGCAATTTATTTAATTATTGATTTGGATATTACGGAATTATTAATATATTTTATAAGTTTTCACTTCTATCGACGGTTCTGTAAATAAATTTTAACAGTGGTGGTAAGAATATATCGTAAAGCGTGCTGGACACGCCCAGTGCCACATGTTTCATGGTAAAAGGTCGTGCCCGAGGGGTAATGTAGTTTTATAGTTGTAACATTGGAAACGACAAATGGTGCTACGCGTCAATAACACGTGTCCCAATTTATTTCACGTTTACCTGATATACTTTTATTGTAGTAGGAATTATAGTAAAGTTTTTAAATATATATAAAGTTTGTGCGTACAAAGTACGCATGCGAGAAGTACAACTTCTTTAGCAAATTAAAAAAAATCTTGTTTATATTACAACTGTTATATACAAATCTAAAACTTTACATTTTCGAGACTTAGAGGAAGGGAAAAAAGATGATAATTTAGGAATTAAACTATCATTAAAATATTAAGTGTCGAAAATTAATACAAATAATTTATTGAAATCTCAAATGACGAATTGTAAATAAAAATTCTACGTGTTTTTGTCAATATTACAAATTATTAATTAGATTTTGTTTTTTAATTTTAAGTTTAGAATAGAAAATATAATTTTATGAAAAATGGTATGTTTAATTATAAAATGATGAATGGCAAATTAAAATGCCACATGTTATTTGTAAATATTAAAATTACTACTATTGTTATTAAAATCTTCAAGCGAATTAGCATAAAAAACGCTGTACATCTTCATAACGCTAATCACGTGTTACATTTTACCCAAAGAAGTTTCACTTCAATAAAGGGATGCGCGTAAAACTTTATTTAATTTGACTAAATATTGTTTTTGAAGGGAATTTTTTTTTAAAAATGGTTGTGATTTGAAATTCGATGAACCGGAAAAGCGACAGTAAAGTGAGACAGACACATATATTTATAAAATTTAACGTGGGATGGTAAATAATGATGCAGTCTAAGATACAATTATCCTCGTCCCGAAATTTTACATTCGTCTCATTATCTTGAAGACGAAATTTTTTAAGGTTTCACTTCTACCACGTGTATATAGTACACAAGATTTTTTTTAATGAAAATTATTTAATTAAACCTTTT
This sequence comes from Elymnias hypermnestra, assembly GCA_015832385.1. NCBI lineage: Eukaryota > Metazoa > Arthropoda > Insecta > Lepidoptera > Nymphalidae > Elymnias > Elymnias hypermnestra. The sequence goes on along the minus strand of JACTOM010000117.1, from coordinate 1,443,145 downwards.
TTTACCGAATTAATAAACTGTAGTTACAATAATAACAATTTTCGGTACCTTTTACGTCAAAAATTTTATATTACATTTGAAGATGCTCAATCATATAATAAACTTCCCAGATGTTTTAAAGAAATTAGTAGTATATTAAATTTTAAAAAACAATTAAAATTATACCTTTCAAATAGTTCTCAAAACAATACCTAATTAAGTATTTGCCACATGTAGTTATATAAGCACTGACTTATTATTGTTTCGTTATGCCTGTAATCTATCCACTTTTTCAATTTATGTTGAAATATAGTAATAAAATTACTTTCATTTTAACACATGCACACATTTAAAAAGACAAAAAGACTGCCTCATTGGTCTAGTGGTTAGCGTGTTCGACTACAGACATGAGGTCCTGGGTTCGAGTCCCAGGTCAGGCCAATTCAAAAATCAATATTGAGTTTTCTATTAAGATTATCTCAATATTTGCCTGATGTTGGGAAGTTGGCGGTGTGATCCACCCCCGTGCCTCGGAGAGCACGTTAAGCCGTCGGTCCTGCGCCCGATCTCTCTCCGGTTGTGTCGGATTACCGTCACATCGGACTATGAGAGTGAAGGAATAGAGAGTGCACTTGTGTACTATGCCTGCCAATCCGCAGTGGAGCAGCGTGGTGGGTCTATGCTCTAAAAACCCTCTCTCTTCGGAGTGAGGAGGCCTGTGCCCAGCAGTGGGACGTTAATGGGCTGCTACTTACTTACTTACACATTTAAATGTATAATGTATTATTTTTTGAAAATAAATGCCTTAAACCACAAGATAAACAAATCATCCTTTAAACTTCTTACGTGAGCTCACAGATAGATAATAGATACAGTACAATGTATCGCTATTACGTTTATGAATTGATTAAAATTAAAATTTTAAAAAGCTGTGTTGATCTCACGTATCATGCAGTGCTGTTTTAAAAAAAACTATTTGAGCATGAGCGCATAAACTAGCAGTAGAAATTTTAAAATATAAAATTGAAAAAAGTGCTTGAAAAACTGGTAAAATAAATTACAGCGGTATATCATACTTCTTTCCACTTAGCCCGTACACGTGAAAGTTCAGAATAAAAAGAAATGTCATCCATTTTAGCCGAGATATGCCCATAACTCATAGAACACGTCATATCTTCATTCCAACATTGCACGATACTATCCGGATCAGTGGATTCGGACTAGAATTATTGCTTTTCACAGCTTTCCACGTACGCCATGAGTTATCGAGTTAAAAGTATTGCAATTCCTTCCGAAACACTCTTTCGTTTTTGTGAATTTTTGTGCAACAATACAAAGTAAAATTTTGTAGACTTTGCATTAATATTGCGTGGTTTTCTTTTACAAAAATAATCATTTAATGTAATAGTCGTCCATAGATAAAGGACTCACCGAACCCGCGACTTCATCTGCGAGGAATATTTTTTGGGTAGCATTTTCATTAATTTAGGCAAATTATTTTACAAATAGGAAATACGTATAGTACCCCCGCAACCCTACTTCCGGGTGGAATTTCGTAAAATCCGCTCTTAGCTGTCTTTCATTCGGCAAAAGGAGTATTCCTACCAAATTTCAAGTCTCTACGCATTACGCCGGTTTCAAAAATATCGTGATGAGTCAAATTTATATATATTAGAGAAGCTGGCAATGTGTTGCTTGTTACAAGAGTGGAGATATAATTCAACCGGATTTTTATGGCTTCCAGTACCCTTATCTATGCAAAGAAATAGAGTAACATAAAATTTCTGCTTCACATTGGTATTACATTTTAATGCATCAGTTAATGGTTTCTACTCAGCAGAGTAAAAAAGGTTAAGGTAAGTATCAGCGCATTAACGTCCCACTACTGGGCACAGGCCTCCTCGCTTATATGAGCGAGGGTTTTTAGAGCATAAACCCACAACGTTGCTCGACTACGGATTGGCAGGCATAGTACACAAGCGTACTCTCTATTCCTTCTCTCTCAAGGTCCGACGTGACGGCAATCCGACACAACCGAAGAGAGTTCAGGCGCAGGACCGACGGCTTAACGTGCTCAACGAGGCACGGGGGAGGATAACACCACCACATTTTTCCCAACTTTGGACAAATATTAATAGAAAATTCAATATCGATTTCGAACTGGCCACGTCCGGGACTAGAACCCAGGACCTCATGTCTGTAGTCGAACATGGTAACCGCTAGACCAATGAGGCAGTACTCAGCAGAGTGGTGGAACGCAATTTATAGAAACCACGTCTTTGATGATAGAATGGTAACTAGCCAAGGCCGAAGCGTCTCACCAGTCCAGACCTACACAAATACAGGTCTTTTATTAACGTAACGTCTTCGCACAATTACATGAGCGAGGATATTAAATGGATAACTTTAGAATTCTCTAAAACATCGTAATAGTAGGATGTTTAAGAGAATTAAATCCATATTGGTTTGGACTTTATTTTAGATTTTCTTATAGGCGCCCCGACTTAACTGGTAGGATAGTAAGTAGCTACGACCTCTCACCACCTTCTGTACTTACTTACCAACAAAATATACGACTTATGCTAGTCTTCGCACAATTACATGAGTGAAGTTATCAATTAGATTACTTAAGAAGTAACTATTATGATGTTTTTGAGAATTTAATCAATATTGGTTTCGACATTGTGTTATCAGCTATGCTGCTACACTCCCTTTTTGAAACCATTCATAGGTTCCTCTAACGTAATATATAACTTCTTTGTGTTTTATATATTTATAAAGGTATCTTTAATAATGGATCTGGTATCAAAACTAAAACAATTACGTGAGTTAATAAAATCTTATTTCAATAGTCAGCGCACTCGAATAGGACTCCAATAGGAGTCAAGTGTTCAAAGGAAATATGTCGTGAAGTTATTTCCCCTCAGCGCGGAAATAAAGTTTTCTGAAATAAACATATTTTGTTTCAGGAACTTGGCAGAAAATATATTTCACAAACATGAATGCTATGAAACAGACGTTCTAAATAGTAATAATTTTAAGATGTCACTAGACAATTCACCTTTAATTACCAAATTGTCTTGGGATTACATTTTGGCAATTGTATTTACCACCATGATTTGTTGTACTATTTTTATATAAAACTATCATATTTATCAGGATAATAGCTCATAGTAGAGTTATGTACCTTTATATGTTTCTACTACATTTATATTCAATTAAATAAATAGTTTAAATTATTCTGTAAAAACCACTTATATTCCCAATTCCTTCTTTCTCACAGACCCAATTTCGTCTTTAATTTTAACTGAATTATTACCACTATTATTATATAATTCCTTAGATCTTTTTATAAATTATTTTTTGGGTTGAGTATACGCGTTTTCAATAAGATATCCGGATCACTTTTCAGTTTACCGCCACATAGTTTTAAGAAATACGCCATAAATATACTTTTACAAAAGGGATATTATAATTTTGTAGATTATTTAAGCGATCAAAACTTGTTTGGACTTAATCTACAAAACTGTAGTTAAAAGAGTAACCGCTAAGTTTCTAGCTGGTTTCTTATCAGCGGAATCAACTTTAGGAACCAACAATGGACAGATTACTGACGATTCAAAAGTGCAGATTGACAACTATACCAGTTTGTTACAAACACAATTTGAAGTAACTCTTATTACTATTACATGACTGCCTCATTGGTCTAATGGTTAGCTTGTTCGACAGACAAGAGGTTCTGAGTTCGAGTCCCGGGTCGGGCCAATCGATGTGGAGGTTTCTATTAAGATTATCTCAATATATGCCCGAAGTTGGGGAATTGGCGGTGTGCTCCACCCCTGTGCCTGGAGAGCACGTTAAGCCGTCGGTCCTTCGCCTGATCTCTCTCCAGTCGTGTCGGTTTTCCGGCACAACGGACTATGAGAGTGACGGAATAGAGAGTGCACTTATGTACTATGCCTGCCCATCCGAAATGGAGCAGCGTGGTTGGACGTTGCTCTACAACCCTCTCTCATATGAGTGAGGAGACCTGGTCCCAATTGTGGGACGTTAATGGGCTGCTACTTACTTTACCCTTTACAATTACATATTTTTGATTTAAAAAAAGCTGTATAATATGTTAGCAAATAAGTTAATCGATTTAAAATTAACCTCCTTAGTATTATAATAATAGCTGTAGCCTTAAACAAAGAACATATAACAATGATAGTTAACTGTCCCGTGAATTTAGGATAATATATGACCTAACCGAGCAAGCGAGCTTAAAACCGCTTAGCTAATGACTCGAGGAAGCCTGCATAATATATGTTCATTATACACCCAGAGAAGGTTACTATATAGGACTAATAAACGGTAGAAGATTTTACACATAATATTAGGTGACCTTTGTGAAGTAAACCTATTTAGAATTTGCTGCTACAATAGAGAGCAAATATGAAAATTAACGATTGCTATCTAAATTGTGTCAGTGTTGCGATGGACCTCTGGATAAATGGCACTCATCAACGACTTGGTTCGGTAAATCCTGTTTTCCGCATACTTGCAAAATGTGAAACCGACTTCCATCAGTAATGTTCCTCCAAGACTTCAAAATGCAATTGTTTAAGAGGCAATTACACTCCCACCTTCTGGGGTGGTAACACATTGGCAGCTACCCTGGTGCTGCAGGTGTCCATGGTCAGCTGTGATCACTTACCATAAGGTGACCCGCCAGCTCGTTTATATGTCGTGATAAAAAAAACCTATATATAATATCAGGCTTCTACATTCAGAATTTATCTGGGTGATTCCGTAGATAAAGGATTAATAACAACATTTCTATAACGTTTCTTGATAAAAGATACAGCAAGCCATTTACGCCAGCCATTGCAGTTATTTCTGTTATAAAATCTATATATATAAAAGCAACTCTTTTTTTTTGTTATCGATAAACTTGAAAATTATTGGACCGATCGGCATGAGACCATGACCATTCGACGCGGAATTAATTGTAAAAGGTTTTAGGCTATTCATTTTTTGAATTCCATCAACCCTTTACCATTTTTCTTTTCAGATTTATGTGGACAGTCATTTGTTTCTGGTACGAACACTTGAGCGCACAAAGACTGGCAAAATGTCTAACGTCACTTCAATGCTTATAAACGTGTTTCCATACACCCTCCCACGCATTCACCCACGCACTCCCACACATCCACCCAAGCATCCACCCACGCATCCATCCACGTACTCCCACGCATCCACGCACGCACTTCCACGCATCCACCCACGGACTCCCACGCATCCACCCACGCACCCCCACGCATCCATAAGGTTGTGACATGAATTATTAGACCGTTGTCTATAGCAACGGTTTTGTTAATTCATTTCTAGGTTATGTAAATATGGCATTCATTTATGCTACTATCTTTTGGTTTAAAAATTATTCATCTTTCAAAGGTTATGTAAAAATGTCATTTATTTACGCTATCTTTTGTTTCAAAACAATAAAAAATTCTGTGTGTCATTTAATCGATTGTGTTTTGTTTAGTATTTGTAAAACTGAAAGCTGCCACATTCCAAATCTTTTTGACAGAACGAAGTCTGTCGGGTCTGCTAGTATTGCATAACTGTTAACGTAGAACATACAATCGTGTCCACGACATACCCCAGAAACAGAAAGTTTTATAGCATTTTTTTCTTTATTACATTTTTATACCTGTAAATAAATGCCTTCACAACAAGTGAACAGTAAGTATGTTTTTTTTGTTGCTGAAAGGTGAGCGATTGACTGTAATCTCATCTGATGGTAAATAATAATAGAATCTAAGAAGCACGTTAACCTAGAAAGTGGAAAATCACTTATGTTTTCTACACGGCATCTCACCGGAACCTCAATTTTTTTGTTAGCCTTTACTGGTAGGGTAGTAAATAGCCACAAACGAAATCTCAGATAAATTAGAAAAAGTAATTTCCTAAATTTTTCCTGCCGTAAAACAAACACAGGACATATGCTAGCGAAGCGAGTAGATACCGTCATGTTTACTTGTACAGTAACAAAATCATTTCAACCTAATTTAATAGTGATTATGTTTGAACAACTATTTGTTTATTGTAATAAAGAAAAATATATAATGCGTTTACCAAAAAAGATGTTTAATGATTCCCTATTAAGTCGAGAAAGTATATTTCTAATAATTCTCTCTACAATTTTTGGTGGATTTTGTTTTATAGTTATAAATTAATATAAGTTAAAACTATTCACTAAGAGCACGTGGAGTATATATTAAATGTGTCTGTCATTTCAATCCGTGTACCAAAATTCAGTTGAGAAATATACAATAGTAAAGCTCACTTAAGTTGGCTATAGTTAAAATAGTGTGCTATATTTGAACGTTAACGTATATATTTCAGTAACAAATTAGGACGCCAAATGTGAACAAACTGACATCATTATATTCAAATCATATTACGCACATATATTTGGCAATAAAAGATGAATCAGACTTTATCGTTCGCACGTTATAATAAGGTTTTCCTTAGAAAGAATTTACTCAAAACGTATTAGCGGAAAATAGAAAACGCCTATAATGGACCTTATTACTGACTGACAGCATTTTAGGAAATAAAATAAAATTTTACCTAAATCAAAATATTTTTCGTATAGAATAGATTTTTTAAAATTTGTTAGCATTTGTAGACAAAATAGATTATTACAAGAGATCACTAATCGAACACAGCTTTGGTGAGGAAATACTTAAAAACAGTATATTTACTTTATGTCTTAAGGATTTTGTGACGTAAATAAAAATACGTTTTCTGATACAAAAATAATTTTAGAGTCCTTAGAACTGGTCTATTGTGGGTTTATAGGCTACATTTATTACAGAAATGCTGTCGGGATATATAAGTTTCCTTGCCATATCTTCACAGAAAAGCAGAATGATAATTTCAACCAATAAATGAGGTCATAAGTTTTACAAAAAGCCTTGAAACACTCTGTATTAATGCGTCTATCCGACGGGCCATCACGGGTTTTCATTACAAGATAAAGTCAACAATTTAGTTCCGTTCAAAATAATGTTTAGTAAAGTAGCAATGCATTACGTCCCACTGCTGGGCACAGGCCTACTCACTCATTTGAGAGAGGGTTTTTAGAGCGTAGACCACGCTACGGGGTCGTGCCCAGCTGTGGGACGTTCATTGGTTGTTACTTACCTATTATTGAATTTCAGGTGTAAATATGTCCAGAATACCGAATAAAAAACAATAAGAAGATATGTTAAAACACGTATCGAAAATTGTATATTGTAAATATTGTAGGATATTATGAAATAAAACAAGCGATAATCAATGCAAGGGTTTCGACTTTATTGTAAAACAAGTCCTTACAAACTAATTTTTTTTTTGAGTAACAATGCGTGAATGCGATCAAGCCGTCGTTTATGATTTGTGCGGCGCCATTATAAATATAGATTATAATATAAATAATATACTTTTTTTTTTAAATAAATCGTTCGCGGCGCGGCCCCGGACATTTTCATCACCTTTTCATCACTCCACTGCGAATTGGCAGGTAAAGTACACAAGTCCACTCTCTATTCCTTCACTCTCATCATTGTGGGATGTGACAGGAATCCGACACGACCGAGGAGCGATCAGGACCGACGGCTTAACGTGCTTTCCGATGCACTGGGGTTGGAGCACACCACCAACTTCCCAACTTCGGGAAAATTTTGAGAAAATCTAAATAGAAAACTCATTATCGATTTTTTCGATTATCGACCCGGTACTCGAACCCAGGACCTCATGTCTGTAGTGGAACATGCTAACCACTAGACCAATGTGGCATAATAAACTATAAATATAACATTTACAATGTAAAGAAAATAAGTCTCCAAACATCTCCTCTATATGTTTTATGAGCAAAACGTTAAGGTTATCTTGGATAAAAATCATTATATATCCGTTGAATATTTTTAAGGATAGGTGATTATTTTGATACTATAACTGTTTTGTACAGGAATCTTAAATTACATGATTAAATTGAGCTGATAAAGTAACTTTGAAAGCATCGCTTCGTATACTACATTCTGTACTGGATGTTTTGCATAATCTTTGTGTAGCCAGTGAAAAGCCGCTTAAGAGTGCGCCAAAGGAACGCTTTTATTCACACAGTTTTAAAATTCTTAAAGCCACTTATGTTGAATAAGTGTTCATTTAACATTTTACAGTAAGAGAATTGACTTTAACTATCTTGTTCATTAACACCGATCTTTTTATATTTTTTTTTCGGTAACAGAGTTCTTTGTAGTTTTCATTACCATTCTCGCCATCGTTTTTGATATTATTCTTTTTCTTTATCTTTTTTGAGAATAAAATATTGAAAATGAAAATTGTGTAAAATTATCTTAACTATAAAATGTCCGTAAAATACTTTCAAATCATCCAAATAATATGCGAATCACGTTTATTAGAAATATACTATCAAACTGAATGTGTTACTCACATGTAAATAATAATCTATCCTTAAAACATCCAAATATTAAGAATAAATATTGATTTACTAATTACATATATATCAATGATGAAGGTATTGAACATTAACATCAAAATTCTCGGAGATACCTGTTATATTTGTCTTCACGTAAAATCGCTTGGGATTTGAGTTGTTTAGTAATCTTTCAGTGTATATTGTTCTATATTCATTTGGTCAGATTCTTTCGGGAATCCAACTTTAACATAAGAAACTTCCCAATTTGCTCCGAGCAAATAACTAACATGAGTGACTCCAGGGCGCGAGGAAAATAAATAATAACTTACAGGTTTACGTCTGTAGGTCAAATTCTTTGTTATAAAGCATTATTCCAAGTACAGTTATTGATTTCCTTTCAGTCAGAAATGTCAGATATTTTACGACGTCTAAACTGCAAAATGAAATAACTTTTCATTACTTAAAATTTATGTTATTTCATCATATGTTATCTTAATATTAACAGAATGCTTACTTTTATCTGGTCGAGTTTGACAGACAGATAAATAATAATATACATAAAAATACAGGCTTCTTTTAATCCCCAAGTTTCATCGAAATGGAAATACAAGGCGGGTAAGTCATATCAGACAAGGGTTACAGCGAAACATGATCGAGTTTACCTATTACAATAAAATAATAACGAAGCAAAGGTGTACACAATCTAAAAACAGTTCTAACTAGTTCAGATTGTTTAAATGAACATTATACAAACATATTTTGTATTCTGAAAACGTAATTACTTATTCTATTAAAGCTTCTAAATTCTGTTACAGAAAGTTTACTCTAACGGCTGTAATTTCCCTCGTCTCACTGGCTTTGCCTCGTGCAAGCGTTAAAAATTCTATTAAGTGCTTCACCTCATACATAGTCGCTTATACGGCCGAAATGACTTTGAAATTAGAATTTCCACTTACTAATACAATGACAGAGGCAGCATACGAGATTAAAGATTTTACGATATTTTGTTATTAAGTGGCCCTTTTATGTTAGACAACATACCTGTGCATGGAGGAGTGTTGGAGCCAAAACTTATGTATGGCAGTGAAAGTTGGCTATAGCAGAAGAAGCATAAAAGTAAAATAAATGCGGTAGAGATGAGAGTGTTGAGAAGTATGAGTGGATTGAAACTAAATGACAAACTACGAAATAGTGAGATAAGAAACGTTGTGGAATAAAAGGAGATGTAGTGACTTAAATTGAAAAAGGTATGCTTAGAATGTTTGGGCCCGTAGAGAGAAAGAATGAAAGGCGACTGACAAAAAGGATTTATGAGTCTAGAGTGAATGGGAAAGTTGAAAGAGGAAGACCAAGGCTAACGTTTCTAGACCAAATCCAGGACATTTTAAATAAGAGCTAGGTCAAGAGTACTTTACACTGACGAACTCGTATGAAAGGTTTAATAAGAATGAAAGAAGCGAAGGAGATATGCAAGAATCGTGGTTAGTGGAAGGACGTGGTCTCTGTCTATCTATATATATGTATGTACATACCTGTTCTTGTAATGTGCCAAACCTGTCTATGTTTACTTTATAGGATAAACTCTCGTCTACTACGCTGCATTAGTCTCCACGCCTTGGGTCTGAAGACGACGTAGGAGTTTAGATTATGTCGGTTTTCACCTGACGGTTGCCAGCTTCAAATTGGTTGCTCTCCAGCGAGAGGTGGCGAGGGGGAGTTGTCTTTTTCTGCGAGTCTCGATGGTCTCGCTGAAGGTCTCCCACGAGAGAGAGGAAAAGACAGCGCCGTGCATGCTTACACCGTCGAAAGAGGTGGGTTTCTAGGCGGCGCAGCGTCGTGAATCCTCAGTCATACTCATCCGGGACAACAGGAAAGAATGCGAAAGTTGCTCTCCTGGTGTAGTAAGTGAATATTGCAAAGTGTCCTTCAACGCCGAGGCCTACACTCCTGACCGATCGCTGCCGGTCGGGGTTAGAGCGTAAATGCATATCCCAGCGAAAAAATAAGCTTCTTTTCCAATATATATGTAAACGTTTTAAATTGTATTTTAGACTCCTATTCCTACACACAAATTATAGGTAGGAATAGGGAACGTAAATATATGTGTTAGTATGTACTACGAAGAATCTGATATGCCAGACGAAAACGCTCTACAATGGATTAGACAAATATCAACGAACTAATATAGTGTTTGTTATTGAACTCCTTTTAAACGACTTGTCAGATTATTTATGAAAATGTTTGTCTATATTTGATAGGTCTGAGAATAGGTTGCAAAGTAATGTTTATCCACGACCCCCCCCCCCCCCCCTCTTCGAAACCGTTCAATTCATTTCCATTCTATCAGTAAACATTACATTCAGTTAAGATCCTGTTTCGAAACTATACATAAAGATAAATAAGTTGTTGTATGACAAAGAATTTTGAATTCAGATGCTATATAAAAGGGAAAAAATTTCATAGACATTGAAAATCGACAAGCCAGTAGGTATATTAGTGGATCCCTGTCAAGCAAGTTGCCCGGAAAATTGATCGCAAAAGTCGATTTAGAAGATTGTGGATGGGTCGAACCCTTACTTGACCCTGGCCCAAGTCGATTACCTTAAAGCAACCGCGGTTACTTAAGTCCTAAACGAATTACCGACTTGATTGCGCTAAGACCCATTATTCGATTTAGGCTGAAAACGATTTTCAATGGTCTAAACTTTAAAGTAACTACTACTAAACCGCCACGTTAGTCTAGAGATATACTAGATAAATATATAACATCATTTAGTAGTCGAAATAGGGATTATTGGATGAGTTGAGAAGTTAACATAACTAATGCGTATATTACACGGTTATATTTTAGTCACAAAATATCAGATCATTCGTACTAGAATCGAAGCTTTCCGAGTTTTTTGTTACTTATATATATCGGAGTGCGGTAGTCTGTGAAGCGCTGACGCCATCTGTCTATCGGCGTGGGACAAACTCAATAGTAACAGTCCGCCACAAATCTCTCGGTAGTTCTCGGGTGACGGCCCGCCGGTGCGGTCGACTTTTGGTACTGTCGCGTTCCTAGCTGTTATTATTAATGAGGTTGTGTAAATGGTTATCGGGAACATTAAGTGATTGGACATTATAATCTGAGTTAATTAATAAAGTGTTTGATTGCACCAACATTACAGTATGGAAATTAAATTATGGATGCCATTAGTGACGATGTCGGCGGAGAACCCTACGCCCCTATGCTTTATGCTTCCTTCTCTCTTATTCTCCGACATATATTATATTTCTACTAAGTAAAAATATAAAAAAACGTTACTATCGATTTTAATTGCAAAGATATGATGTTTTTAAACAACATAAAAATATTTTATTAATTCGATATTTTATGCAAAAGCCAGTGGTAAATTTACAAAATAATAAATATAACAATTTATTTCTTTTAAATCATTATCAATATACATATATAACGTCAACAGTAAAAGTATATACACTATTTAGATAGAAATATATATCGAGGAGTTTACCATTATAACATGATGCAGGTAATATAAGAAAAGTGGTAGATTTTCCAAATTGCATAATAAATCTTCATGTAAAAATCACTGCGCTCTTATAATTGGCATATTTGCGAACGACGTCGTTATGACATAATAACTGCTACGATATATGCTCATTAAACAGGTTATAAGCGTAATTAATGTTCACAATATTATTGGAGCACGAAATTAATGAGAAAATAATTGTCGGTTCACTTATTCCAATTATATTCGCTGTTTGTCAGGAGACATAGAAATGGCACTTTGGACTAGCGACGGCAATTAACGTGCGAATAGGTATTATTGTAGTTTTATAAATGGCACTAGCTAGCCCGCCAGACGTTTCTCTGCCTACTTAATTATTTGCTTTTAAAAAAATTGTAAGGTGGAATAAGAAGGGGGAAAATACTTCAAGACGTCCTCCTCCTAACGATTCAAGTTGATCAAATATAAAAATAAACATTAAAATCGGTCGAACCGATTTACAGAAGTGCGAGCACAATTATAAGTACAATTGTATTTATTGACATCTTAAATACGTTGGCCTACTGCAGTTTGGCCGGCATAATTCACTCAGGACAGGCGCAGAACCGACAGCTTAACGTGTTCTCTGACGCACGGAGCTGAAGCACACTATCAACTACCCAATTTCAGGCAAATATTAAGAAAATCTTAATAGAAAAATCAATATGTATTTTTGAATTGGCCCGACCCGGGACTCGAACCCAGGACCTCATGTCTGTAGACGAATATAATAACCACTTGAGCAATGAGACAACGAATATCTACAATAAGGTAAATAGCAGGCCATTAATATCCCACTGTTGGGCACAGGCCTCCTCACTCATATGAGAGAGGGTTTTTAGAGCATAGGTCCACCACTCTTCCCCACTGTGCACTCCACTTGGCAGGTATAGTACACAAGTGAACTTTTTGAAAGAAAGAAAGAAAATATCTATATTTATACATTATGCCATACATCACAATATATTTCAGTGCATTTTATAATACCCTGCGATGTGTGGCATAACCTAGAAGATGGACCCAGCTCACCATTTATGCTACACCGCGCCTTTTGCCGCCCAACCTTCGGCGACGGATAGGAGCGCTATTAGGAGCAACTTTCCGCTCCCTCTTAAGTGTCACATTTAGCACGACAACGGTCTGGCAAAAAGAGGCTACGGCCGTCGACCTTGCTTTGCAGGCGACCATTGGATGTGCAATGCTTGTCGGTGAGAGGTCTTCGCCAGTTCGCCAGTAGGAGAGCGTTGAGAGCAGATGCTCACCGAATAACGCTCTCCTATAGACTGGTGCACCTGCAGAGCGTTTCATGACTCCTGCACAATCACTGCTCTAGCAGAGGGCAGAACGCCTTCATCGTCGCCACACCTGCTATGGGGAACTCGACATTCCCCCTCCATTTTGGTATCAGAGTTCTTTCAGCTAGAACTCTGATCCTACGGGCTTTGTCATTACCAGGCAATGCTCCTCTAGTACACGCGTCTTATCTACATTGGTACGTAGCAGCGAGGAATTCCGCCTGAAAAATTTAAATCACCTAGTAAACACCGTCAATTATAATATTCCACAATTTCTTGAAAGTGCATGGTTAAAGTAAATTTATAAGTAAGCGAACTAAAGCCCGCGCAAAACTAGGAAAATAATTTCAGTAATGATGCACAATTATTTTATGTCGACGCTTTGCGCTGTGTCAAGTTTCAATTTAAATAATTGCCATTTAAGAACCTTCTAAGCTCTGTCGTGAACGTCAACTACAGTTTTCTGGTCTCCATTTAATTTACTAAGTACATTGTTGTGAATTTTTCATTATATTTTAAGTGACAAATTTTTTAACGCACGTTCTGATGAAGTACTAAACTAATTTAATATACCTGCTCATGCAATCGATTACAAGTTATTAAAATATTAACTAATAGGTTTCATTTTCTTTTTGCTTTGTTAACAGATCTCACCTGGATGGTAAGTGATGGTACAGTTGAATATGAAAGCATTGTACCGGAACACAATCTCCCACTAATCCTGAAAAATTAGAAAATACAATTTCTAATTTAAAGAGATATTTATGTAACGTTATTGTTACTCTACATACGAGGCATATTGTGTTTGACATAAACATCACAATTTCATAGCTCTTAAAAAAAACCAAAAATCTTTTATATTCAGTCGCGAAAAATAGATATACAATAGTTTAATGTGACCTTAGTTTAAATTATCGTTAGAATATTCTATGATATACATATATAGGAAATATAGCAGCGTGGTAGGTTTGAGCTCCAAGCACTTTCTTCACTATAAAGGTTAGATAAGTAGCAGCCCATTAACGTCCCACTGCTGGGCACAGGCCTCTTCACTTACAGAAGAGAGAGTTTTAGAGCGTGAATATCCACCACGCTGCAATTTGGCAGAATTACTCTATCTATCTAAGTCTATTCCATCGAATTATCTTTTCAACTTTCTTTCACTGGAGGTTTTTAGTAATAAAAATATTAACTTTGTTTATTTGGCCAAAAACAATACATCACTTAAATAGCCTGTAAACCCGTGACTTGGAGGTCAGTGTCTCCCCAATTTAACAATATGTACTTGTACGTGTGTATTGGTGTGTAAGTGAATGAGTGGTAATAAAAGAAAAAAAAGAAAGAAAAAATTATTCAAAGCAGTGTAATACAGTGGTGTGTGTGTGTGATGTGTGTATGCGCGTGTCTGGGTTGTGGGTATTTACATTGACATATTCTCTGTTGCATTAAAGTCTAGATTATAAAAAATGTTTTTTAATTTTATTATACAGCAATTGAGACATGTGGGCATATATTGTATTTAATGACATCTTAAATAAACACAGACTTTTTCGTATGTTCCCTTTACCAAAAAACAAGGACAACTTAAAAGTCACACAACATTCAAAAGGTGTGACTGAAACAAAGAGCTGACTATAGTTTTCACTTTATGCTGCCTGTAATTAACATAAGGAAGGGTCAAACCGACCCAAAGTTAAGCTTTAACTAACAAACTGCTAATTAGTTTGTAAGTCCGGTGGAAGCAGAAAATTCTTTGTGTACCCTTAAATAAATTAAACAACTTAGTTTAAAATTTACGTAATGAGATACATGTTTGTCTGACTACAAAATATCAAGAAAAGACAAACATTCTATATGTTTTACACATATATATTCACGACCTCCGGAGAGCTTGGCGTTTGTATATTTTTTTTTTTTGAAACAAAATAACTAATTAAGAAATCTCTTTGATGCTTGCATTGGATTTTCCTGTGAAAAAATATTTTGGTCTTTAGAATTACATATATATTTTGTAGTGTGTGAAATATATTTCAGTGTTTCATACATATGTTATTTACACATATAACTTTTAGCTAATGAATGATATTTCAATTCTGTGATTTTTAAAAATAATGACTTTTGCAAATTTATAGAATAGTGTTTAGATAAAAAAAGAACCATGATGGCCTAGTTGATGCGCGTGGATTTTCGTTCCGAGAAGAAGCGAAGGTACCATTAAGTTTCTCTTAACAAAAAGCATTTTATCATTCTTTCCAGTGCATCAATCGATGAAGGAAAACATCTTAAAAAAACCTGCATATCCTTGGAGTAATTGTGTGGAACAGAAGTAGAATTAAAGTCACTGACGTAGCCTACCGAATTGCAAAGCTGAAGTTGCAATGGGCAGGCCACATAGTTCGCAGAACCGTTGGACGTTGGGGCCCGATGGTGCTAGAGTGGCGGCCTCGCACTAGGTGGACCGATAACATCAGTCGTCTCGCTGGCAGGCGCTGGATACAAGTGGCGCAGTATCGCGCCCATTTAAATTTATTAAGAGAGACCTTTGTCCAATCCATCGGTTGAGACGACGAAAATTAAAGAAAACACTTGTATTGCGAAATTTCAGACAGATACAGCAATTGAAATACAATGAAATCAGATTTCACATATATACATATTTTATCCACTTGTTAAATTTAGGTGCTTCAAATGTTTAATTTATTTTGTGATACAATCAGATCTTGGGTTTTTGTATATTGTATATGTCAAAAAGCGCCTTATATAGCCGGTTATGTAGATTTCAGCTTTATTTATATAGTTTATATATATATATATATATATATATATATATGTAGTTATTCTAAGGCGACGTACAACAAACAATTTGCCGGTACACCAATTTTCACTCACGCATATATCCAAAACTTACTGGCACTGAACGAAGCGAAATTAAATTAATTGTTTCCAGCTTCACCCGAGAGTATTTCAACTACAATCTACGTTTAATTGCTTTTAGATGTCGAGACAAGAGCCGGGAAAAGGCATAAATAAATCTTAACAAGTGCACAATAACTTCGTATACATACAGTTAATTAAAGAATTTTTTATATAAAGTTATATTTAAAATACAAAACAAGCTGTATAATACCTCATTAGTTGATACCCTAAATAAAAAAAGAAGTAGCAGCTTATTCACGTCCCACTGCTGGGAACAGGCTTCCTTACCCACAGGAGAGAGTGTTTTAGAGCATAGACACCCACCACACTCCCGATTGATAGAATTATTCCCGGGATATGCAGGTTTCCTCACGATTCGTTATTGTAATTGTGATATTACGGTAATGTACTATATATTATGTATTTCTCTTTAAAGAAAAAGGAGCGACACTCACAGTTTCAATACAATAAATAAAAACTAACTTGTGATGCCATTTTTTAGAGTGAAGAAGGTTCAAAAATCATTTGTCGAGTTGAGTATACTCATTTTTAATAAGATACCAGAATCCCTACTAAGTTTACCTCCAGTGAGTTTTAAGCCGGAATATAGGTATGTAACCGGTGGTAGATTTATTATCAACGGACAAACTACTGACGATTGAAAAGTGCTTTTTCAGCCTACTTGAATAAGAAGTTTTTGATTTCGATTTTTCGATTTTATGTCAACGTCGTTTGTATTATGTACGTATATTGGTCGGCTTATTTAGCTACAGACATGAGGTCCTGGGTTCAAGTCCCGGATCGGGCGAATTCAGAAAGTATAGAAAATTCTGTAAAGAAATTTACAGTAGGTCAAGTACGTGATCTCTCTCCGGTAGTGTTAGATTGCCATTCCATTGGACTATTAGAGTAAAGGAATAGAGAGTGCACTTGTGGTCTAAAAACTCTCTCTCCTATGAGTGAGGAGGTCTGTGCTCGTTAATGGGCTGCTATATACATACATACTGTATAATAACAATAACTAACAAACTTATTTGATCAAATACTCGTTGTCCATAATATATTAGCTCAAATGCTGGCTGAATACATGGTGATGACCCATAACTTTTGTAAACGAGCCTCTATATTGCCGATCTCGATATGTTATTACCTCTTCGATGCAACTATAAAAGTGAATTGGCCATTTCCTCTCGGTATATTTAGTAAAAGCCTTTACACTGGGATCGAGATAAATTCATTTACTTTTAGATCTTCATTTCAAATTAAGCTACCATTTTCATTGAGTTTTGAAAACGTATCAACATTGTTCAAACAATCTCTTTTCAATATAATATCCAATCTTATAAAAGTTATTCACGAGGGCTTAACGGTAAAAGATATTTTATGCCATTATTGCTTGATGTAAATTGTTTTTTTTTTTATTATTATGTTGATATTATGTTTTAAAAAATGATATAATTTTAACACTTTCTAAAATATATGAATAGTAAATTTTAAATATATTTGTATAAATATTTTTATTTAAGTGATAGTTTTCAAACAATTTTCACATTTATAATACTACAAACACAAAGCTTTAAAAGGCATAAACATTTACCGTATCTTTAAATATTTAGACAAAGGCAATTAAAAAGAATAGTAGCTGAACAAATGTAGCAAATTAAGGTTTATAATTTTTATGGATAGCTTACTTTTATTGTGATGCCACCATACAATAACTGATTCAAGTGACTGTAAAATAATTTCACGGATTCTTTTACGGTAATAGTACAATTTCAATTGAAATCATTATGGTAAAAATAGTAGCCAAATCTTTGGAGTCGAAAAAGGCTGAAGGTTGTTAAAAAAATGTGATACAATTCAAATAAGTAATTTTACAGGAAAGTCGTTTGAAAAGGAAATTGATCAACGACATTTCGTAGAGTGACATCATCATGTGTATGGATTAGTGTATGTATTTTTAATTCAAATTCAAAGTATATTTATTTAAGTAGGCCTATTACAGCACTTTTGAATCGTCAAAGATCTTTTCCACACACTAATTCCAATGTATTGACTGATGGTGGTATCAATGAACGACTTAAGATTCGAGGGTTTTTTCGCGCACTGTCCTAAGAAGAGCTCACAACAAACTCAGTTGGGTATTTATCATGATGACAAAATTATATTCGTCCATTATATTTTAATTTAAATTAGAGCAATTCGTTTACTCCCACGCTTTTCTATCGTCTAAGTTATCTTGCAACTTATAGTAAGATTTCAATCAGTTTGCTTTTAACAAAGACTTTGAATTTATTAAACGACATTCTTCTGGGAGTTTATTATAGAAACCTATACAGTTACCAAATAATATAAACCATTCTAGATTCAGCTAAGAAATTTCAAATTAAAAGTGCGTGCGTAAAAAGTACACATGTCAGAAGTTTAACTTCTTTGGTAAACTATTTTTTAAGTCTAATATATTTATACAAATCTAAAACTTTAGATTTCCCAGACTTAGAGGGAAGGAATAAGGAAGATATGTTAGGAATATAATAAATTTAATTCTAATTAAAATATCGAAAATTAATACAAATAATTTATTGAAATCTCGCAATTTTTGTCAATATTAGAAATTATTATTTAAAATTTGCTTTTGAATTTCAAATTTAATTAAGAGAACATATGAATTTTTATTATTTTATATTTTATTAGAAATAATATATTTCATTATTAAATAACGAGTGGCAAATTAAAACAAAACGCTGCACATCTTCGTGACGCTAATCACGTGTTTCATCCGTAAAATTTTTACCCTCATGCACCTAAAGAAGTTTCACTTCAAAATTTGAAAATGTTGTTTTGTATTATTATTGTTTAATAATACAAAACAACAGCTCTTTACTGCGGCGTTGGAGGACCTGTTTAAGCTTATGGAGTGGAACGGACTGGGCATCAACATCAACGGCGAGTACATCACTCATCTACGGTTTGCCGACGACGTGGTCATTATGGCAGAGACTCTGGAAGATCTCAATGCAATGCTCGATGACCTCAGCAGAGCTTCTCGACAGGTGGGCCTAAAAATGAACATGGATAAGACGAAAGTTATGTCCAATATCCATGTTCCGCTCCACCCAGTCATCGTTGAGAACTCTACACTCGAAATTGTTGACGAGTATACATACCTGGGACACATAGTCCAGCTAGGTAGGTCCAATTTCGAGAAAGAGGTCAACCGCCGAATCCAACTCGGTTGGGCAGCGTTCGGGAAGTTCCGGAAGACTTTTTCGTCCAATATCCCTCAGTGCCTGAAGACCAAAGTCTTCGAACAGTGCGTGTTGCCAGTGATGACCTACGGTTCTGAGACGTGGTCGCTGACTATGGGCCTCATGCGGAAGCTCAGAGTCACTCAGCGTGCGATGGAGAGGGCTATGCTCGGAGTTTCTCTACGCGATCAAATCAGAAATGAGGAGATCCGTAGCAGAACCAAAGTCACCGACATAGCCCTACGAATCGCGAACCTGAAGTGGCAATGGGCGGGGCACATAGTCCGACGAACCGATGGACGTTGGGGTCGGAAAGTGCTGGAATGGCGACCCCGCACTGGACGACGCAGTGTAGGAAGACCCCCCACAAGGTGGACCGACGATATAAGGAGGATCGCCGGTAGCCGCTGGAGCCAGGCGGCACAAGATCGGGTCTTGTGGGCATCATTTCGTGAGACCTATGTCCAGCAGTGGACGTCCATCGGTTGAAGCGACGACGACGACGACGACGAATACAAATACAAACAAAGCAGTAATATATGACTCAGAATTACGACTTTATGTAACCAGTAGTTAAATATTAAATATTTCTACTTACCTTAAACACACCTGTTACGTCGTGCGATATAGCTTGTACGCCGTGCGATATATCTACGTCGCATCGCCCACGCGAAACTCCTGTCGGACACCCAGGCTAACGCGCACAGGTGTAGATTTCGCGATTCAGCACATTCCTGACCACACACCGCAAGGCAATGATCATGGGAACAAAAACTTCACTTCTCTTCACACTTCGATGGGAGTCATAGGTTTGGTTTAGTTAGTAATTAGATCGTAATTTTTATTAATTAAAGTATTTAATAAGTCGGAAGACTTATTCTTGAACACGCCTGCGTCGGCAAACATAAATCACCAATAAATAAACAAATGTATATAATTAATATCGTATCACGTTTGAATGTTAATTTGCACGTGGACTTAACAAGACCTTTGTGAGACATCAAAGGGAGCGTAATATTCAATTTATACAGAGCAACGTGCAATGTTACTTCGTCGTATACGTTGTACCTTTTATTTGACCTCCGCCTAGTTTGAGCTTGTACGTCAATTACCTTTGTTTCCGACTTGCTTTATGCATATGTCGTTTGTTGTTGAAATTTATTTCGTAGCGCAGCTTTATATAAAAGGAAAAATTCCGTTGAAAACAGACGCTATTCCGGTTAATTGCTCCGTATAAAATATACTGTGAATTTTGTTGCTGCAAGCCTTATGTTGCTGATTGATATGTCAAATATTCTTTCAAACCTAACACACGGTAATGGTAAGCTGGCAAATTTATATTTTACCACCGAGGAAATCTTGCTTCATGAATCAGTTTAAATTTGAAAAGCGATAGCTTTGTAAGGCCCACCTTCATCAGAGAGGAATGTGTGAGCGTTCACTGATGTTCCTCTAATGGATGAAGAGGGTTCCGAGGGGTTTTAGTGGCTATTGTGAGACCTAGCCCTCGCCGAGTGAGGGTCTTAATGATGTTCTTACAATATCACAATTGAACACCAGTTTTGTTTAGCAATCATGTTTATGCTGGATTATATGAAACTACTACCCAAATTTAGCCAAGTTAAGCCCAATATAAATAAAATTATAGATAATTATACCAAATAAAATGCATTTTCAACACATATAACATGTCTCGTCTATTTAATATCTGTCTGACACTAATCTTCACTTTTACTAACGGGATTTTATAGACGTGAGCTTTAATGTGAATCATATTTCCAAGCAAAATTTATACGTTTATATAATATCCTTATGTGTTTTTGGTTCAGAATAAATTAATTTATAATTACTGATAACTGAAATTTAAGTCACAAATAACCTAAAACAAAAACTACCTGACGCTTGGCTATAATGTATATTATTTTAGTATTTCCGGTTGTAAGAGCCATTTGACGAGCACACCGCCAACTTCACAACTTCGGGCAAATATTGAAAAAATCACAGTTTAACGTGCTTTCCGGGGCACGGGTGCGGAGTACACCTAACTTCGAGAAAATTTTAATAGAAAACTTAATATCGAATTTTGAATTGGGTTGACCCGGAACTCGAATCCAGGACATCATGTCTGTAGTCGAACATACAAACCACTAAACCAGTGAGCAGCATCTCCGGTATTTTCTTAAATTCTTGAAATTCTTTTGATTTATTTTCAGCCTCTAAGAAAACTAGCACTCAATGTCCAGTAAAAGAATTGTAAACTAATTCAATATCCATAATCAAATCAAATCAAATATCTTTATTCAAGTAGGCATATTACAGCACTTTTGAATCGTTAAATAATATATTATTTCTTTTCCACACTGTAATTCTAATGTACTCGTACGTCTGATGATGGTACTCCAGAACGACTTAAAATCTAAAGTTACGAGGGTTCCTTCTCGCCCTGGTCCCACAACAAACTCAGCCAGGTATTTTGTTTTTCTGTTACCATCATCATTACAATATCATATTAGTTTTATATATTTCAATTGAAATTAGAGCAGTTCGTTCACTCCCACGCGTTTCTATCGTCTAAGTACGCTTGCAACTTATAATACGACTTCTCTATCAACTTTCTTTTAACAAAGACTTTGAATTTATGAATTGACATCTCTAAAACGTTTTGTGGAAGTTTATTATAGAAATTATAATAATTTACTAACACTATATTTTCCTAAAAGTACTTTATCTTTAGAGGTTAACATCTAAAAAGAAAACAAGTCCATTAATGTAAAAAAATATTAGCTGCTCATAAAATGCTTAGACATTTTACTACGGACGAAGGTCTATATATAAACAAGTCATGAGAACGATATCTTTGGGGAAACTTTTATGGACTCATTGACTGGTAAATTGTGCGAAAAAGCGGGCAATCCAATCTTCTCTTATCACGATCTCGTCTGGATATATAGTTAGGGTGTCCGTTGCTCTTTTTAATCTTTATACTGAGCCTTTTTCTGTGCTCACTTCATTATATACAATATACACCTTTGAATATTTTAATTCATCTAACAGGAGGTTTTCTATCCGCCGGGAGTTCTTATAGAATTAAATTGCCAAACGAGCATTTCATTATAAATAAACACTTTCGTCTACAGAGAATCTGAAGGACGCATCATAGGACATTGGAGGACTTATAGATCTAGCAATGCGTAGCGGGTAAAAAGGCCTAAAATGTTATGCTATCCATTTTCCACCCTAACCCGATAGGCATCTGGAAAATAGTGTAGCTTCAACAAATGGTATTGAGGGGTTTTCACTGCCCTGGACAATCCAGCACGGTGTCATAAGATGCAGTCTTTCACTGACTTTCTGAAGGCTCTGTCACTATTAAAAGTATGTAAAAATGTTATATACAAGAAATTATATTTTATGAATGGTAAACACTATGGAAAGTAGCTAATTGAAGCAGTTAATAGCCAATCATCAATCTACATCCAAATAATAAAATCTAAATTATTTATTACTTTCTGTACACCACAAAAAAAAAGAAAGACAAATATTTGGCTAACATAAGATAGCAGAGTACAAAAGGGAGTACAAATTATTAAAGTTTATAAAGATTATTGGAGGAAAAAAGACTAGTTGACTGATGTTTATGCATATACCCATTGATATTTGCAGAACTAGTACAAACGCCAATGAGTATCATCATGTTATCAAGAATATTTTTAAAATTAAAAGTCTGCACTCATAATTTTGATGTTAATACTCTTTCCTTCTATGTGATTTAATACTCTATTATTGTATATATATATATATATATGTATGTATTTATTGAATACTTATATTTGATGCATTATATGTGTAGATATTTGTATGTATGTTTACGCTATTGCCCGTCCTATACTTAATTTACAGCTTTTTAATCCGAAAGGTGGACCAGAAAATCGCTATTTCGTAATAAGACCGCCGTACAGTTCTTTTTTAAATTACTAATGATTTTTACTTCATTAATGTTTGTCCCATTTGTATAAATAAATTAACAAAAACACTTTACTAACTATGTACCAAAACAATTCCAGAACAAAGCTAAAAAATTGTAAAATCAGTAAATAATTTACATTGCTTAATTTTTATTAAAAATATGAATGACAGCTATAGCTATCTAGGTAAAGAGCAAGTAAAATCGCGGCCAAAAATACTATGGAATAAAAATCCTTTTCGCCCATTGAACTCGTATCTGATAACTCCTCCCCATCCCTTAACAAGCTCCCTGTAACTTTTTTATAAATGAGGTTAGTTTATTACAGTCTTTTGTGTGTCGAAATTATGAGCACCGTTATGAAAATCGATGTGAAGCAAAGAAGTTTGGCAACAGAAATGGCTCTTAAGCAACTTTGAAATGTTGATTTATGGACGTTAGGCCTGAAGTTACAAAAGTGTCATCAAAGAAGATCTATTCAATTCAAACTTTTGGTTTGCTTAAATACTTTAAAAAATATAATAGAATAAAATGGGACGGATTGTGACCGGTCTTTAGAAATTTTAGATTTGACTGACAAATTCGTAATCTATAGTGATATTATATAACTTCATAGTGTCCATACAGCCCGAGTTGATAATGCGCAAGCGTTATAAGATATATGATGGATTGTTAATATCCTAACTGTGTAATAGTATTCCAGTTACAAAAGTAATCACAAAAAGTGCTGGTAATTGATGATACAATCAAACATGGGAGCGCAGTAATCTGATCAGAGGTAATCTACCTCTTGTGGTTCCTGCACAGTATCGTACTCGGCACGTCTTGGCTGATAGAATGGTACAACCATGGCTAAAGCCTCCCATCAGTCAATATTCAGGCACATTAGTAGTAATTCAATTTCCTAAATCTACCCTAGCGAGAATTGAAACCAGGTTCTCTGCAATAGACTGAATACTTGCCAATACGCCAGTAAAATATATAAAAAGGAATTCGCATCTCAGATGGTCCATAGTCTTCTACTTGCAATAGGAGCTCACCACACATTTTATATAACTTTGATTTTGTGTAGCTTTCCTTCAAATGAATGATTTGCCATTAAAATCAATGTTAAAACAAATCCATAATATTTTGATGTATTATGAGAAATTGCTCAGATCGTGCAGTCATTAGTATTCATTGGTAAGGGAAATTGTCCACAATAAATCATTGAGTTAGAAGAAGATAAATTACAAATCACGACGAAGACTAATGAAAGTGGATGACACCTTTTCATTAAATGGAAGGATCGAATGGAACAACGGTCAGTTATAATTGCTTCCATCCGTGTATACTTCAATCTCGTCAGCTAATTGCAATCACAGAAGTATTCTATAATTATCTAGCTGTTCAAGCTTCAATATGACATAATCCACATGGACACAAACAAACGGTCACAAAAAATCATTTAAGCATTTATGAAAAATTATTTATTACGGGGGGGGGGGGGAATCATCTCACGAACATAGCGCTTGCAATTTTAACAGGCATTCGTACAAATAGATAATAATAATTAAGCGTTGCTTTATTAAAACATATAAAATTATTAACAGGTCGAAACTATGAAGACTATCAATTTTCAGTGTTAAATATTTTTATGAAACTTATGACTCGATTATAGACCAATGTTTTTACGTCATTTTTCAATACAAAGTCCACGTGGCTGAAATTTGGATGCTGCACCCTGAGTTTTCCAATTGGATTGCCTGATTCCAAAAATAGCCTGTCAACATCAGTTAAATATTCCAATGGATCACTTTCAGAGTAATGAAGAAAAACAGGGGATGATATTCGAGATAGAAAGAATTACAAGTAATAAGAAGTAGAATTAGAAGTAAAACTTAAAACAGATTTGAGCAAAACTTTTTATGTTATTAGTTTGTAATCCTTAAAAGTAATATTAAAAATACTCGTATTTATGTATCGTGTATTAGGATTCAGGTTAATAGAAAGCAATACCAATGAAAAAAACTAATTTTGACAGTTGAACTTTTAACAATTCTATTGAAACATGGCAGGCACCAAATAATGAACAGAAATTGCATTCAAGGGATGAACTTGGAATAAATATTTTTGAACAACCTCGATATAAGTTTTTATTCTGCAAACTTGACTTAACGAAATACTGACTGTTTATTATTATGATACATACATACATACTAGCATCACGCCTTGATTCCATAGGAGTAGGCGGAGACCAATCCACTTGCCACGATCCCTACATATCTCGTTCGCTTCTTTCATTCTCATTAAACCTTTCATACAAGTTCATCGGTTAAGGATACTCTTGACTTGGCCCTTACTTAAAATCAGGCTCCAGGAGCCTGATTTTAAGGAACGTTCGCATTCGTCTTCCCCTTCCAACTTTCTCATTCACTCCTGACTAATAAACCCTTTTTGTCTGTCTCCTTTCATTCATTCTCCCTACGGGCCCAAACCGTCTAGGCATGCCTTTCTCAATTATTGTCACTACAATACTTACACCACAAGGTTCTCTTATCACGCTATTTCTTACTTTGTCACTCAGTTTCAATCCACTCATACTCCTCAACGCTCTCATCTTTACCTACCGAATTTATTTTATTTTTGTGATTCTTCTGCCATACCTAAATTTCAGTACCATACATAAGTGTTGGCACCAACACTCCTCTATGAACAGCCTTTCTGGCTCTTTGAGACTCCAAATGACTATTCATAAAGACGTGCAGAGCACCATTTACCGTATTTCCTGCATTCAATCTCCTTTCAATGTCACTTTCACATGTTCCATTTTTTTTGTAAATTTAGATACCAAGTGCACAAATTCTTTACATCTTCCACTTGTTCTACATCTGTAATGCTTTTATTTTATTAGTATGATGATGACAAAGAAGTATACTCGGTTAATGTGGGTCCTACACAGAATAAGACGCGTGAGGGCCCTCGTACTTTTATATTTCACAGGTTTTTTGAATATTATTTATTATAAGTACTTCGTGATTCAACAGTGCTATTGTAACAACATATCAATGGCCCCCCACGTTTAACATTTTTGTAATTTTTATGACCGTATCACCCCGTTTATCAACATAGTCATCGTTTTTTAATAATATATCTATTAAAACATGCTGCATAAAAATATACCAATAGTAAAAAAGATGGTACAGTAATAAATAACTTATTTAGAATTTAATACTTGACTCTTCATACGTAGAAGCCGTCTATATTTCTCAATTATGTTCAATATGTATAACGGTTCACCTATTAAGAAAATGTATCACATCCTCCAAGTTATCTCAAACAGATTATACGGAAAAGTGAGGGTGATATTTCCATTAACTTAAATCTCGTTAAAATATACAAGTTTTTATCAACTAAAAGGCTGTTCATCTCATCGTCATATTCCCGCTCATACATCACTTCGAGTATCGTCTTATAATCTATCAGCGTTAAACTTTACTGTTTCTTGCTTCTTGTTATAAACTCAATACTCCTAGAGTTACGGGAAAGTTGTTGCGAATTTCATACCGCACTTATGGTACATTATATAAAATTACTAATCCAGTGGAAATATTAACGGTTTCTTTAAATCAGACGCAAAATTGACGTTCACCAAACCTACTAGTATTGCTTTTATCCACAATGCTAGACAAACATTTAAACTTTATTTACACGTTAAATCTGTATATTTTTTTTAGATATACAAGCCTTGATGGCCTAGTGGTGAGACGTGAGGATTCACGTTTAAAGAGTTCAAATCCTAAGAGCGCATCGTTTAGTTTTTCTTTATAAAAAATAAACTTATATGCTTCATTATTCTTTACAAAACATCTTCTTGGTGTACGAAAATATTGTGAGAAAACTTTGAATATCCTGGAAGTAATTCTGAGGTGTCTGTAGCCTGCCAGCTCGTAACAGCGCAGCGTGGTGGGTCTTGGCTCTAAAATTTTCTCTCCTATGAGTGGGGAGACCTGTGCCCAGTATTGGGACGTTAAAAGTCTGCTACTTACCTTACCTATGTATAGATTTTTTTCAACTAATACTTCCTTTGGCATGCTATGTACTTTATTTGCTGTGTATTGAAAGAAGCTGACGCGTCACAATCGGGTATGTAACGTGTTTTGTCGGCTCTCATGGGTGAGAGAGTTATAATCAAACTTGTTTTAAACTTGAATTTTCGTGGTTTATTAACATATTGACTATTTGAACGGGTACATATCACGATGGCGATTTTTAATTTTTAATTTTGCCGATATTTCGACCCAGTTGCATGGATCGTGGTCACGACGATACTGCTGTGGTCGGCTGTGTCAAGCTGTTCTGCCCTTGACAATAATATATATAATATAATCGAAATATCACTACTAGAGAGAAACAAAATATTTGTTTCTCTATTTAATGTAGTATTAATAACGATATAATATTAACAAAGATTTATTCATATATATGAAATTTTCACTTGTGATTTTAACCAAATACCAAGTCTTTTTTTTACCTTTTTATTTCTCATGACACTTAGAGCTATATCATAGTTGTATTGATTATCGCTAACTGCTTTAAACAGCAAAGTCATCCTTTAGGATTCGACATTGATGTATTGACCACGCTTATCGGAAGTAAGCATGTGTTTAATATTTTGGATCTCAACATGACTAAGTTATATTGAATTTTGGTATAATCCTTTTATATTTAACTGTATGTTAGTGAATTCAGAATAAACTCCTAATGTCATATAGGAAATTTTCTTTAAAAGCGAGAGAGAGAATGTACTTTATTGTACACCACAAACAATACAAGTAATAGATACAATAACTTAATTATAGGGTACAAAAGACGGCCTTATCGCTAAGTAACGATTTCTGCCAGGCAACCATAAGTTTAGGGAAATTATTACGAAAAGTGGTTCATATACATCCAATAACTTTTCAATATTTATTAAAATATCTTTTATGATCAAAATATCGTATTTCGGCTCTATTTTGAGGTACACATTGCCTCCCGATTAGATAAAATTAGTGCGCATTTATAATGGCAAAATCTACGTTTCTATTGATTATTAAAATAGTTTTTTTAAATACCGCAAAATTTATTGTCTTTTTGTATGCAAATCTAAATTATGTTATTGTTGTGAGTTTATGTGTCAAAGAGTTTTCATAAATAAATGAATAAACATATTATTCCCTAGTTAGATAGTCGAAACATGCACGCTAATGTTTGTTAATCTGATTCAATGATTCAATATTCAACTTTATCATTTACATTTCTATTTTGCTTTCGATCCTGGTCTAGTATAGGATTGCATAAGCACCATGGGAAGAAAATGTGATAAGGTAATATATCATCCGGGCTGTAATGCCATACTTTCGTCCCTAGGTCCCTAAAATGCTATGAAATTAATTAACACAGTATGTCAAAATACACAGACATACTAGCACTCAATTTTATCGTTTTTATATACATTTTCATCAAGGTTGAAAAAATAATAATTTACAAACTAAATACAGAACGTTGGACGGATCCACTACTAAAAATATAAAATCCGCATCATATTTCGTCGATAAATAAAAGATTTCTTCGATTCTCTAATGGAGGAGTTTAGCTCTAAGCCCAAGAAATTTTACTTTCTTGATGCAAATTTTTTTAACAGACTTTGTAAAAGAGAAATTATATCATGCCAGTTTAGCGTGCTACCATATTATATTAGATCACCACCAACAATCAGATTCTATCACCAATCAGTTCCTAACTTGTATGCAAAATATAAAAAAGGAAACATTTCTGTTTTTGTATGTGTGTATGTTTCTAACTTTTGCACACAAAAACTACTGGACCGATTTCAAACAGTTTTTCACCATTAGAAAGCTGCATTTTCACTGAGCGACATAGGTTATATTACTTTAAAAAAAAAGTAGGTGTAACGTTGTACTTAAAAACAATGAGATAGAAAAATGTAAGAAGTAGATAGAAATAATAGTTGTTAGCGGTAACGCACGATCCTTCATACGTCATTATTCGCCGCGCCGGATTAATTTACCTATTTACCAGTGCGCGGTTGTAATAAATCTGTGACCTGAGCACGTAACGCCACGCTTAATCCGCTGGAGTGAGTCCCTACTTTTATTATCTTATGTCTAATCTGTCCTGTTTTCTGCCGTTGTAGTGTTTGTTTAGTCGCTGGGCGAGGCGAGTCACTAGCAGGAAGCAGGACATGGCTATAATGCCGGTCCTCCGGCATTTCAGGTTTACGGCAGTGCTAGGGAGTACCACGCGTGCCTAGTGACTCTCTATGGTCGAAATACCACGCGTGCTGTCACTCAGCACGCGTGGTACTCAACTTAATCGGTCCCTCAGCTTGGATGTTCCAGAGGAGAGTGTCCAAAGTACGCACCAACTGCAATCGCACCCCTGAACCTGGGTGCTGGATTCAAGCCAGTGGCGCATTCTTTACCTACCTCCCACCAGTGCTGGGCGGCAACCAGATTTGATAGCCAATAAAAGATTGCCTTCAAAGAGTATTTTATGGACCCACCCTGTCTGCCGCGTAATAAAAGCTAGACCGCCACATAGGGATCCCTAATAAAAATTCATTAATGTAACCCAAGGTGTGAACTAAAAAATTTAACATCGCATCCGCTTCGGACCTATTGATGAGAGAAGAAAAAAATGTTCTAAAGTATTATAAAACGTATTAATATATACAAAAAAGTCCGCGACACCTAATTTTCAACAGTAGTTATGCCACTATAACTACTTTTTTACATTTTAAAAGTTAAGAAAAGTGCCGATAATAAACAAACCATATTATTCCTACCTCTGTACTAATCTTTATCCTATTAAAGATATTTTATTAAAAACCGTTTCAGGACCTGTAAAACACTTTTTAAATCATTAAAATCGGATATTCAATTCAAAAGATTTAACGAATTTAAAAATATTAATATAGCCATGCATATTCATTTTCTTTGAAATTTACATTTTCATGGCCACAAAATCGGTAACTGTGTGGGTGAAACCACGAGACATAGCTATTTAAGAAAATAATATCAAAATTGAAAAAAAATCTTTGATCCTTTAGCTATCCACTGGTGTAATTGAATTTTGGATGGAGGTGATAGGATGGAGGTGGCGATTTTAAAGACGTATTCACATCAAAAATAAACGATTATCAATTAGAGTAAGAATTTGAGCTAAATTTAAAAACAACTGTCTGTATTTTTAGGTAGTACTCGTACTTTACGTTTTCAAAACAAAATATAAAATGAAAGTCAAACTAGGAGCAATAATATAAAAACTATAATCATTGAAATTCGCTGGAACAATAACAATCAAGGTTGATGAGCGAAATTCACTGCATCCAGCAATGGAATATTGACGTAGTTTTGAGTTATTTCCAGAGTTCAAATATGCTATAAATGCTTTTGTTCCAGTTTGAAGCATTAAATATAAGCTTTGTGAAATGTTTGCGACTCCATTCCATTTCATTGCATAATCTCAATTGATAATTATGAAGTTATTTAAATGTATTTATGATAGTACTTAAATGATATTGGCAAATTGTTGGAAAATACGTATTATTTTCTTTTATTGCTGACAGGTTAGCGCTTGACTGTGACCACACCTCATGGTAAGTGATAACACATTCTAAGATTGTAAGTGATGATTCATTTTATCTTGTAATTTTATTCCCATTTTTCTACGTTCTTAGATGAAAAAATGTTTTCTTTTTTAATATCTTCTCTATTTATCCCTCTATATGTATATATATCTAATATATACAATTCTTGTATCACAGGGTGGTGTACCCCAAAAAAATTTTGAATTGAAACTTCTTTAGACGCATGAGGGTATTTTTTTACGGATGAATTATTTTCAAATATGAGTTTCATTTTAATTTACAATCGACTTTTTTTATGTTCCATAAGCATCGAATTAAGTTACCTAAGCATGTCGCCATACTTAAATCCCACATTTAAATGCACGCCAACAAAGTTGGGTGTGCTAGTATTAAATAAATATTTTTCACGTTTTAAAAAAAAAATCATAGTGCTTAGTCCGATTCAGAGTGAATATAAAATGTCATAAGATAACATGTATCTTCGTACTTCTCCTCTGCTATTAAAAGTATGCAGTTTAAAACTAACAATGAAATTTGACAAACCATAATAGTTCCTTAATTGTTATTTAAAATCCAATAGAAAAGAGTATAAACAAATAAAATTCATGATTACCCAAGCAAATCTAAATATCTAGGAATAATTCAGGAATATGTTAATTTAATGAGGTGGTTAAGAATCGTAAGTTTACATAAATTAAACTAGATAGCCTTGGGCTCAGCTGTGGGATATCACAATGATTTTATTTACTTTCACATGAATTAAGATTTTGTATATAATATCATTCACTCTATAACAAGTATATAAATAGGCCTTACAATATAAGGTCCATATCTCGGATAAAACGTTTAAGACATTTCATAACGAAAACATTCACTATATTATAAATATTCAATGTGACAATAAAGTCTAATATTGTCCTGAAGGAAAGTACAAAGTAAAAAGAAGACGTTAACTGAATAAACTGTAACAAGATCTTCTTAAAAACGTGATGATTTCATAAAGATACTTTAAGCGTACACGAGTTTTTCATATTACATTAGGTACGATAATTATATTCAAATTCAGAGTTAAGGTAAAATCAAATAATACGGCAGATATGAAACTCATTTTAATATTTCGCGATTTATAGACTTCATTGGAATATTTTAGCATTTAATAATTATGATTTACATTACAAGATCACTACGACTTTGCTGGCGTAATGGTGTGATTACTTTTTACTTTAGGAGAGCCCCCAGGTTCGATTCGGCAGGTGTATCTTGGGAAATTGTATTTTCTTATTTGTCTACGACTGGAATAATAAGTCTTTAGCTCTGGCTTGTCGCCACCCTACCAGTGCAGATCTATTGCCAAGTAAAAAATTTGATTGTGGTTATGTTATTGACTCGGCCGTTTGTTATACGTGAATACGTCTTGTACGGTAATAGTTTTTGTATAAAATATGTTTTAGAGTGCGTTATAAAATCTTTGATCTTTCAACTATTCACTGGTGTAATTGAATTTCAGATGGAGATGATAGATATGTAGCTAAATCACCAAACTGTATCCTCTGCATTTGTTGTCATCCGTTTGATAAACTCTACCCCATGGATGCGATTTTTATAAAGTATTCACGTCAAAACTGGGTTAGGTACGATGTTGTGTAGAAACAACTAAAAGATGTATTAGCTTTTTCCATCATCTTAGACTAGATCATCAGGTATCATTTTATCATCTGGTGAAATCACAGTCAATAGCTAAACTATTAGCGCTAAGTAAATAATAATCATCTTTTATTCCAATTCCATTATGATTTTCAGGAGTACCGTTTCGTCGCCTATATGAAATTAAGTCAGGGTTTAAAGTGGATTCCTAGAATGGTCAGAATTTAGGATAGTCAAATATGCCTGTAATTTAGCGAGATTTACAGTAGCCTCTTTTAAAAGATAAGTTAACTATTAATTGTGAAGTCGTCACTGACGTTTTATTTACGTATTAATTATATATAGTTAATTATTATTTTATCAATTCTTTTTTTCTGCCTTTTATTTTTTTCTCCGAGTCACCGCTGAAAACAGGCTTTTATGTAAAATCCAAGCAATTGCTGAACGTTGTTCTCTTTTTCGCCATCACATTTTACTGCGAAAACTTAGCGACAATTGTGTGTGCGTATCTATATAATCTTTTTAGTTGTAGTTAAGTGTGATCAAATGAATTAAACGATAATTTATTTATTTTATTTATAATATTTCTAATAATGTGCCCTTATTTATGAAGATAAATTGCCTTTGAACGCAGTTGAACTAACGTTCTCGGTGTCATAACTCGTGCACGTGAGGTCTGGAATAAACTGAAATACAGAGTGCAGTGTAAAAGCACGTTCTAAATGAGTTACTTTTTCCTTGCAGCTTCTAGATCATGAAATATAAGTAAACGTCTTAAGTATCTCATTTCCGTTTTTGTAGCTTTAAATGTTTCTACGGATGGGTTGTTTCAGATATTTTTTTTACGTTCTTTTTTATCCATTCCTGCTCTTAGTTTACGCCACATTCTCCCTATGTATATACCACTTATAGGCCTCGTCGTCGTCGTCGCTTCAACCCATGGACGTCCACTGCTGGACATAGGTCTCACGTAATGACGTCCACAAGGCCCGATCTTGCGCCGCCTGGCTCCAGCGGCTACCGGCGAAGCTCTTCATATCATCGGTCCACCATATGGGGGGTCTGCCTACACTACATCGTCCGGTGCGGGCTCGCCACTCCAGCACATTCGTCCCCCAACGTCCATCGGTCCTTCGGACTATGTGCCCCGCCCATTGCCACTTCCGGTTCGCGATTCGTAGGACTACGTCAGTGTCTCTGGTTCTACTACGGATCTCTTCATTTCTGATTCGATCACGTAGAGAAAATCCGAGCATAGCCCTCTCCATCGCACGCTGTGTGATTCTGAGTTTCCGCATGAGGGACTTAGTCAGCGACCACGTCTCAGATCCGTAGGTCATCGCTGGCAACACGCACTGATCGAAGACTTTGGTTTTATAGGCCTATAGTCTAGTAATTTTATATGTTTATGTGTAATTGTAAAATACTAGCAACGCCCCACGGTTTGACCCGCTTAGATAGCTATCTAGTGGCAGTGGAAAGTCTACTAAGTCGGACTATAGATTTATTTTCGTTAACATAAAAGTTTTATTTTACTTACTTTTCAATTACTTCACTTCATATTATTAGATACACATTTACATTCATAATCTAATCAATAAATAGATGTTACTTTACAGCGAATATATATCTAACTAATACATTTCTAAATTCGTAACATTATTTATGTAGAATGTCGACATTAGTAAATACTCTACAGGTATTGAAAATTTCTTGATTTCATTTGATTGAGGTTTAATTTTTAGCTAGATGAAAATAAAAACAGTATAGGTATATGTATACTTAGTATCCTTAGAACTAACTGACCAGTCGCAGGGCCAGTTACAAGGGTCGCTACAATTTTATTTAGATTGACATTTTTAAATTCGTTATATCTTTTAAATGGAATGTCTGATTTCAAAAGTTTAAAATATATTTTACATGTATTGAAACAGTCTTTAATAAAATATCATAGAATAAAGATTAATACAGCGGTATGAATAACTTGGTTTGATTATTTTCGACACTTTTAAAATGTAAAATAGCAGTTAAAGAGGCATAACTATAGTAGTTGGACATGAGGTATTGCAAACTTTTTTGTAGATATTAATACGTTCTATAATATTGTAGAACATTTTTTGTTCTTCATCAATAGTTTCCGCATCCCACGTTATTGCAGATTTTTGGTGACCAATTTTTTCACACCTTGGGTTACATTAATGCGTTTTTATTAGGGATCCCTACTTTTTTTGAGAAAGTAATATAGCCTATGTCACTCAATGAAAATGCAGCTTTCTAATGGTGAAAAAATGTTTGAAATTGGTGGGTTTTAAAATTATATTTTAATATAGGGATTCTCTGTGTGAATCAGGCCGATCGTGATTAGTAGGACGTGTAATAAAAAATAAACAATCAAATCAGTGTGATTAAATTGAATCTCGTTAAGAAAAACCAAATGATTGCGTATTGCACTGGTGACGTTATGAACTCATCGCATCTCAGTTTATGTAAATATTATTAAGAAAATTATAAATAATTTCATTTATGTGGTAACGTCTTTGTGATTTTAATTTAAATTTAGAAAATAAAAGCAAACCTTCTTGAAAATCTAAATGAAAAATTATGTCGGACGCTGAAATTCTCGGTCTTTCCTTAGCCAGTTTTTGTCTCCTATTTTTATCTTTCAATTAGTTACGCTTTCCTTACTGACACTAATTACAAAGCACAAAAAAGAAATCACTTCTGACTTCTACTTTTCGTTAAAAATGCGGAGCCAGTGGTAAAAGTTGATTGGTGAATGAGAAAACTCTAGCATAGATTTAGACTTATTAGTTAGACATATTTGCTTACTGGAATAATTTGTATCGTTATGTATTTGTTTAGAAACCACATTATGTTAAAATAGTAATGATTTAGTCTATAAGAGTAATTTATTAACATGATAATGGGGAGATAATTGTAAATTTCAAATTGCTTCTGCTAAACATAGTTTCTTAAAGGAATAATAAGCTGAAACCAATTCATTTTAAGACCCAGTGAAAAGCAAATATTTCTTTTGACTTGTTTGTCTAAAACACAAAAGGTAGAAAGCACTAGCAACACTTCTTTGACATCATATGTCATGATCTAATCCCAGGGAGACATCGCTCAATGTTCATTTATAGAAAAATAAGTAACTCCTTTTATATGTCACAGCATCAAGCGTGAGCGCCTGGAGCAATTTCGTTATAACTTATGAAAGAATTAAGAAAGTTGCATAAAACACCAGAAATTTTAAGAAAACTTACCAGTAAAATAACTTTTTTAATGTAACCTTCTTAATGCTTTTGACACTAAAAGCTTATTATGTAACCTTATAGCTTTTGTCAAAATTGTCATAAATAATTGACATATAATAACATATACGTACAAAATATACGTCGATAAATATATCGTAAAGGCAATCGCTAAGTATTTGTGGCATGTCGTTTGTTCCGATTTCGGAATACCGACAAAACTATTCAAATTATATCCAATTCAAAAAAGCAGGAAAGCGCATTTAAAATGAAACATACTAATCTAACTAATAATCTACTAATGACACTGACATTTTGTGGCGGCACGTAATTTTTGTTGATTTAACACGAAAAATATATTTTTTTCTAAACTCTGCTGTGTTTTAAGTAAAATTTTGAATGATTCTGCTAACTATTCCTGGATAGAGGTAGCCTTTAAACTGTTTTATTTTATTACTTTTTTGTACACCACAATGTTATAAAATAAAACAGGTACATATCTATTAACAAAAAGGCAGAGTACAAGAGGCGGTCTTATCGCTTGGTAGCGATCTCTACCAGACAACCTTTGGTACAGGAGTAGTTTTGGCAGAACATCAATATCAGAGATATTTTGAAGATTTATCCGCGATATCATGTAAGAACTGCCAAGAATAATAACTTGACACTTTGCAGGATTGTCTTTCCTAGGTGCGAATGCTTTACCTGTGGTGGGGTTGTGTCAGTAGGCGCCCTGCCGCGGCACTTTCAAGGAACATGCACTTACTATACGACTCTAGAGTTAATATCCCTATCAATAGCTAACATGTAATGCAACTGTACTAAAGATAAGTCACCTTGATTTGAATACGAATCTAAAGTTACAAAACGCAAGAGATATAAGGTTGTCACAAGTTTTTGTACTAACTTTTAATTGAGTTCCGGAACATAAATTACGTTAAAGTACGAGTTTCACTTGACTGTAATAGTAAAGCCCTTATTGGTCTTTGTTTGAGAGTTTCATTTAGAAGTGGTTGGAACATCCCCTACTGAGTTAGTTTTCTAACTTTGACAAAGTTACGGTCATTTAGGTTTAGATTTATTTGCTCTAGCTAAATTTCATGTTGTATTATTTCATTGACGCTATATAACGTAAACTAATTTTCGTCGGGACTTCGTTTGTGTAAAATGGCAATATAAGCTTATTTAAGTTACTCAGTTAAAGTTATCTAGACAAGATTCATAACAGGTTGTTCTTCTTTATTTCTTACTGCACGTCATAATGTAACATGTCATGTGTAAAGTATATTTTATCATCAAGAAAACTGTTATAATTCATAATTATGATCTCACATCTTAAATAACATATTACATAATGAATTCGCATTTATATGTTAAGATATATTCATGTCATCAGTATTATTCCGCTAAATATTTGTCCACTATTAATTAAAAAATCATCACCTAAAGTAGATATAAGTATAAAGAGTAAATATAATCATATATAGTACAAATGCAGTGGCAAAAATTATGCATATTTTATCGAACCCTTACAATTTTTTTGATATTCACCATAAAGAGTTAAAAATATAATACACGTGTATACTAATTTGCTAAATCTCTAGTAAAGCCTTATGGTTTAACAATTTAACTATATTTAAAGTATAGTAAAATAAATCAAGTAATGCCACGCTAATAATTTGATACTTCACTTTCTCGCAGCGATTTTCTCGAGTTACATATCTGAAGTCAAGCTTCTTAAGCTCGTCTAATTATAACTTTCCTTGATTACTAATTAATATTATGACAATAATGTATTGAAACTCGGTAACAAGGCTTTATGTAATTACACGACGATGTTCAATTAGCGAGATTATTCACAAGCATATATATGTAAATACTACATTAAATGAAGTGGTACACACTTCTCAGTAATGTTATATCATGTATATATTGAATAGTTTCTTTTTAAATTTTATTTTAGGTTAGCAATCACTGTAATTCCAATTTTTCTTATTATTAATTAATAGCTGTAAGAGGTATATAACCTCTCAATTATTTTTATATAGTATCCTAACGTAACGAAATATTTAATCTCGGTGACACATTATTGCTGGTTGATGAGTATCATGGCCGAAGCCGCCCATCAGTAACATAGACATATAAGGAAATATAATCCCAGTTTTCGAACCCAGAATCTTTAGTAGAAGTCTACTAAAGATTGCTTGCACTATTACGCCAGCGAAGGCATATTGCAAGGAAGGCTGGAATTACATTCCGTATTGAAAATTAGAAAAAAATGTTTTATGTTTGAACTGCGATTTCTTATGGAATATTTAATAACTGTGAAAATGTTTCTAACAAGAAAAAGTCTGAAAAAGAAGTAATAAATAATTGTATTGCGACAAAGATTTGTTTTTAACAATACGTATTAATTTTAAATAAATTTGATCATGAAGAGGATCAAAGCAAATCAAATGGAAATATAATTTATCCAAGTTGGCTTAAAAACCGCTTTAGAATCGTCAGTAGTCGTCTGTTGGTAACAAATCTACCACCGATTCGGAAAGTTGATTCTGTTAAGAAGAAACCGGAGCGCAAGTCACTGGATACGCTTTTAAGAGATTGGGCTATATATTTCATATTTAAGCTATATTAGTTAAAAAAACAATATATTGCGAATAATAAAAATATACCATTAACTACACAGAAAAAACGTCAAGTGGTTAGCATCATCGGTCACAGTCATGTGGTCCTGTGTTCGACTCCCGGATCGGGCCAATTCAAAAATCGATATTGAATTTTCTTTTAATATTTTCTTAATGTTTGCCCGAATTTGGGAAGCTGGCGGTGTGTTCCATCCCCGTGCCTCGGAGAGTATGTTAAGCCGTCGGTCCTGCGCCTGATCTCTCTCGGGTCGTGACAGATTCCCGTCACAAAATGCCTATGAGAGTGAAGGAATAGAGAGTGCACTTGTGTACTATGCCTGTCAACCCGCAGTAGAGCAGCGTGGTGGGTCTATGCTCTAAAACCCTCCTTGGAGTGAGGAGGCTTGTTCCAGGCTGTGGGTTGTTAATGAGCTGCTAATTATACAGAAAAAAAGTAACCTTTTTTACGTTGCTGACATAAGCTTAAGATGCGTGAATTTTCGTTCAAAAAAGTTTCGGTTTCAAATCCTAGGCAAGCACCTACTACTATACGCGCTTGATTGTTTTTTCCAAATCATGGTTACTTTTTTGTACATACATAGCATCACGCCTCATTCCCATAGAGGTAGGCAGAGACAACATCCTTCCACTTGCCACGATCCTTGCATATCTCCTTCGCTTCTTTCAATCTCATTAAACCTTTCATACAAGTTCGTCGGTTTAGAGTACTCTTGACCTGGCCGTTATTTAAAATGTCCTGGATTTGGTCCAGGAACGTTCGCCTCGGTCTTCCCCTTCCAACTTTCGCATTCACTCTTGACTCATAAATCCTTTTTGTCAGTCTCCTTTCATTCATTCTCTCTACATGCCCAAACCATCTAAGCATACCTTTCTCAATTTTAGTCACTACGTCTTCTTTTATACCACAACGTTCTCTTATCACACTATTTCTTACTCTGTCACTCAGTTTTAATCCACTCATGCTTCTCAACGCTCTCATCTCTACCGCATTTATTTTACTTTTGTGATTCTTCTGCCATACCCAACTTTCACTACCATACATAAGTGTTGGCACCAACACTCCAGCATGCACTGCCAGTCTAGCCCTTTGAGACACCATCTGGCTATTCATAAAAGCATGCAGAGCACCATTTACCATATTCCCTGCATTCACTCTCCTTTCGATATCACTTTCACATGTTCCATCTTTTGTAAATTTAGATCCCAAGTATACAAATTCTTTCACCTCTTCCACTTGTTCCCCATCTATCAAAATATTGCCATTCATCATAGATTCATCTCGTTCAAAAAGCATAACTTTCGTTTTGTTTACATTCACTTTCATTCCTTTCCCTTTCAAAGCTTCATTCATAATATTTAGCATCTCCTGAAGCTCGTTAGCGGATGACGCAAGTATTACTTGATCATCAGCGTAGAGTAAACATTTGATGAGTAATTCATTCATTCTTAACCCATACATACTTTCTTTTAAATCTGTCAAACATTTATCCATGAAAAGGTTGAACAGCCATGGTGACGCAACACATCCCTGTCGAACACCTCTTTCGACAGGAAACCACTCCGTGTACGCTCCGTTTATTCTGACACAGGCACTAGAACCCTCATAGAGAGACTTCAATGCTTGGATCAGACAACCGCTCACCCCATACGTAGATAACGTTGACCACAGCTCATTCCTCACCACTCGATCATAGGCCTTTTCTAAATCTACGAAAGCGCAATAATCTTTTTGGTGTTTAGCCAAACATTTTTCAGTTATGCACCGTAAAGAAGAGACCTGATCCGTACATCCCATTCCTCTTCTAAATCTTCTAAATACTTTTTTGTCATAGAAGGAAAACATCGCGAGGAAAGCTGTATACCCTGGGAGTAATCCTGCGTTACATTGGAGCAGCGTGGTGGGTCTATATTTTAAAAACCTTCCTAATAAGTGGGGAGGACAATGCTAATCAATGAGACGTCAATAGGCTGCTATTTTTATCTTATGTGAACAAAATACATACTATTTTGAAACCAGCACAGGAATTCTTTTTAAAAGCTCTAAATGTGCTTTACGTTTTGCCGAACACTTTTACAACTGTAGACACAGCGGTATTTTTCAACATTCAATGCGGTCTTTTGGAATACCAAGAGCTGTCAAACCGTTTCATTCGTTTCATACCTTTGACGGTTCGTACAGGCCTTGAATTTCTTTGGAGCCTCTGTAACTTATTTAGGATCAAGCTTCGCGGTTGTACAATCTAAAACGTAATTAGGTATATTTTTTTAAATGCAATACTCTCTTTTAGTGAAATATACCCAAAAATTATTATGAAAGAAATTTCTTGTACTTTTTGTAATAACTAAGTATTTTTTATATCGTACCATGCAGTTAAATTTAAAAAAGGTTGAGAGGATCGTAAAATATATACAATATCTAAACATAAAATCGTGAAGCAAAAATTTAATACAAGTTTTACTACAATTGCACGAATGGTTTTTAATCATACATAAAAAATATAGTAAGTTAATAAAAAAAAAAACCCACACTACCGTACGCTACATGCACGCTAGAGTATATATGGGTACTTGTCAGTCGGTGACAATTATGTCAAACGCCATAAGGTTACATTAAAAAAGGTTATACTGTCACAAGCACTAAGGAGGTTACATTAGAATAGTTACTTTGGTTGTTATGTTTTCTTAAAGTTTGTTATTTTTTTCTTTCATACCAATCCTCTGCTCATTAACCACAAAAATAATGTAACAAACAATGAAAGAGTTTTTGTAGAACAAAAACCTCGTCTACTGTGACGTATTACATTATTAATTTAATTATCGAAATATGTACATAGAGTTCATTGGACACATTTCATTTCATCTTCTCTTTTCGCACGAGTTTTATTTCAAGAAAAGTAATTTAAAAGATATATTTTTCCAAATAAAAAACAAATTACCACTGTAACCTTGGCGAAATTCGTGATTATAGTAGGTATAGTCTTTGACAACAGAACTTAAATAGTGTTCAAACTAATAATTTACATTGTATTTAATTAAGGTCGAATTTTGTCCCCTGTGCGACCACTAGTAATAATCAATGCAGAAGCCAATGTGACCTCGTTTTAATAACTACATGATTAATTTACAGGTGAAGAGAAATATAAATATACGCGTGTGAACGTAGTGGAAATGAAATTTTGTACTAAATTCTTGTTTTTAATTTATCTTACATGATTTTTTCGTATTTTTTTCTAAGTTAAATGTGACCGCGTAAAAACATAAGGGACACTTAAAATTATACTCATTCACACGCACCTCGCTGAACGCATAAAGAAAAATTTTACCTACCATGCTATAATATAATTCAGGTAATAGTAATAACTTTATTTATAATTTTACCCAAAATAACGTTCTGATGGATGCAAAACTTATTATTACTTATTCAAAATGTATCCCTTACCATCTTCCGCTTTATTCCTGTTTTAAAAAAGTTTTAAAATGGCAGAATTAAGACGTTTCATTTTTTGGTGTGGCGTTTTTACCCAGTGAGAAAAGCACAGAGATATAATTAAAAGTAAGGAAGTAAGAACAAATCCGACTATTAAAATGGTCTTAAAAATGCTACTTCTGATATTTTCCATAAGATTATGGCTTAATATATTATAAATCCATCATTATTACAGAAGCTTTTGAGCCGGCAACGATGCGGCAGCTCCTCTGGTGCTGCAGGTGTCCACATACCGTCAGGTTATCCACCACTCATGTATCTGTCGTAATTATAAAAAAATAACTTCCATTAAAGCTTAAATATTCTTTGCAGTGATGTGAGAAGTAGTTCGTAATAGTTTACAGTAAAAAGAAGTTTTATATGTTGTATTTTACGTACACACGAAATTCGTATTTATAACCAATTATGAGTATAAAAAGTAATAAAAACATCCATTCTCTAACCAAATTTAAAATGAACAACCTGCATTAAAACAAAAAGGTGAAACTTTCCTACGATTTCGTTTCGTATTAAATTAGCCCCACTATATCTTCCAAAGGCGAACGCTTAGCGCCTCGTAACTGCTTACCTCTGAAGCAATATTTTATACACAGCGCAGACGTTAGACACAAAAGTTGATGTTTTAATTTTTTTATAAACAAATGACATGGGAATCAGTACAACTGGTGTTAGACATTAGGCTAAAATAAGCCCCTTGCAAGTGCCGATGTAAATAACTTTCATAACTGATATGTCTCCAACCCTTAGCCTAGGCTTCCGGTTCCCTTACTCATGCAATGGATGCATCAACAGAATGTGGCTACTTCAAATTTAGTGAGAACATGAACTGGTTTTGTTAAAATAGCCCATTGTTTAAATCAATCGTTGATATCACCAACAAACGCACATTAATATGGCTATATTATGCAATATATTAAAACAAAAATAAATCGACTGTTCTTTAGACCACACGACAAAAAAAACATAGATTAGGTCCTTACATATTAGTTATTTTATTAAAGTTATTTTTCTTTTTGTTAAATATATTTCATTAAGCAAAATATGCACCGTTATTATCTATGCACTTTTGCTATCTTACAGGTTGACAGGATCCCTTTATTAAAAAAAACCATAGGGGTTGAGAATCAATAAACTCTTTGCAGGCGGTTTGGACTGCCGCATCGGAGTTTTATTTTTTTACTTGTAAGAACTTGTCTAAATTCAGGAAAAAATGATAATTTGTTGGAACAAAGTAGGGTTGTTGAGCAGTGTGTGGTCTTGCGTTGACGTAAAGCAGCAGTGGCCTAGAGCGATTAACCAATCTCGGTTGTTTAGCAGCTAGTTCCTCCTACATGGTTTTCAGTTGCTAACAATAGATATCTGTCGTAATCGAATGGCCAGATTTTAGTAAGCTGTAGTGAATGACACCGGCGCTAATCCACCAAACACAAGTAACTTTTTCTGAATCGATTTTCGTTTGGGATTTGGTTGGGTCTCCAAGATTCAGCGATTGCGACGAGCACTTTAGATTATCGTACAGGATCCACTTTTCATCACAAGTAATGATTCTATTCAAAATACCTTAATTATTGTGTCGGTTGAGCAAAGTAATTTTTTTAGTTTAGTTTTAATTTAGAATACTGTCTTGACTTATATCTGCGTCTTTCGTTATATTACATACGGATGTCACGGCAGAATTAATGAAATCCTGCCCCTTGTCCGGAGGTACGTCCTTTAATAGCTGTGCAAAAGGTAGTGTTAGAAGCTTTGAAATCAAATAATACCTTGATGTTAATATATTGTTTTTCAATTAACTCCCTTTTCATTTCAATGTTTGGAATTTTTTTTAATATAATTATAACTATTAATTCACTTTACTAATTTTGACAAATCTCTTTATTGTACTTTAAATTTTTTAACAAGTTAAATTCACAAGATTTATCAAATTTCAAGCAAACTATAAAAGAAAGAATCAAAATTTTCTTTTAGGTACGATGTATTATTATAAGATAAATAAATTACATAAAATACTAAGTGTTGCCCGCGATGATACCTCCGTAATGCTGCGTGTCTTTCTTGTTGATTAAACATAGCCTAACAATAAGTTAGTTATAACATCAGCTATCTCCCTGAGAGAGCATGATCAAAATTAGTCCAACCGTTTCAGAGATTAGTACAAACATACAGACATTTTTTTAATATAAATAGAGTATATACTTGCATATGCATTTAATGAGAACCTGTTAATATGAATTCCAAACATGCACTTCAATTTTATTTATTTGTGTAAAGAAAGAGGTATCTTTGAATAGATATAGCATTTTTATTCAAAATTTTAAATAACAAAATAGACTGTCCAAATATTCTAGCTCATATTAACTTTCTGTGCGACGAATAACACGTTTGACTAACTTCAAACGGTTTATTACAAAACCATATACAACGAATGTCGGTGCTCACAGTGTTTTAGAAAGGATCTGCCGGGAACATAATAAGCTCTTCAAAATTACTCGTGTTGACATCCACTCCTCCTCCCTTCAGGATTACAAGAAATTATAGCATCAATTTAGTAGTGCAAAAACCACATAATGTACCTATTCTTTCTATTCTTGTTTTAATTTTCAAAATTTAGATGTAGAATTTACTTTTTCACTGTATCTTTCA
This sequence comes from Elymnias hypermnestra, assembly GCA_015832385.1. Taxonomy (NCBI): domain Eukaryota; kingdom Metazoa; phylum Arthropoda; class Insecta; order Lepidoptera; family Nymphalidae; genus Elymnias; species Elymnias hypermnestra. The sequence goes on along the minus strand of JACTOM010000117.1, from coordinate 1,398,413 downwards.
CATCACATCAGTATAATTTACTACTCTCATTTTTACATTGTTTTGTTATTTTATATGTAAACTTGCAACCCCGCAAATGTGCAATAAAAACGCATTCTGGTTTGCTTGTAATTGAATTTACACCATAAATATATTTATTTGTTATTCTTTTAAGCTCAGCACAGTATAATCTGTTGGTAAACCTAATACATAAATAAATAAACACTGAGACGGATAGTAAGGACGGTAAATTTTCTCCAATACTAATAAAAATGTCAACTTGGTTCAATACTGGGTACTCCGAAGCAATAACTGTCGTATTTCGTAGTCGTATTTAAGTAGAAAACTTATATAAGCTATAACCTGAAATGCAATGCCGTTCCATATAAAGGAAAGGATTATATTACCAAAGTATCCAGCAATTTGTTTTCCTTCCAAGAGGTAGAGGGTACCTTCTTTTATATTATCTATTTTTCTAGATAAGAGCTGGACTATTTATAATGTCACCAAATGGAAACGCGCTAAACTGGAAAGAGGTAATTTACCTCTTAATGCTTTCTACATATCACGATACCGGAAAGCAAACATTTTGCTTAAGGGTACGACTGAAGACCACACCTTGACAAAATAGAAAATACCATTTGTTTAACATGTCCCATCAATAATAGAACCTTTTTTGATGACATGGCGATACAGATTAAGACAGGAACTTACTAATTTTGCTTGCAGCACGTATTTGTTTATCATCTAGTTTAATCGCATTCAACCGTTTTCCCGTCAGCAATAAAATATAGAAAAGGTAAGTAGCAGCCATCTAACGTCCCATTACTAGGCTAAGGTCTTCCCACTTATAGCAGAGAGGGTTTTTGGAGCATAGACCCACCACGCTGTTCCACTGCGGGTTTGCAGGTTACACATACACCTGAATTACTGCTAGGGTATGCGGGTTTCCTTACGATGTTTTCCTTCATTGAAAAACAAGTAAGTTTCCTTTCTATATGTTTGTTATGTATACATGTATTAAAGATGAAGTTAATTTAATCGGTATCAACTCCTCTGTATTCGTTAATGTTCTAGTTCGGGTCACGTATACGACCCCTATGTAAATTTGTGAAAGTTTCACAAGGGAAGGCCACTGTCCGAAGGCTGTTTGCAGATGTCCCACACCCGTAGCTATTAACTATTTAGCCCCTCGCTAAAATGAGGCTTAGTCGCCAGTTGTTTGCTTTGATGACACTGAACTATTATTTGTTAAATTTATTTTATTATATTTTTTTAAATATATTATTTAATAAATTTACACACTGGCTTACTGATTCTGCTTATTCCTTAACTAAAACTTTAAATATTTTTAATTTTACAAAGAAAGTACTTTCTGGTGTGAATTGTTTTAGTGAGCAATGATAGCTCATGTAAAATGTCCATTATCCAAAATATTTATAGGTTCAGTTTAGGACTAAGCAAAACCCAGAATAATCTACACTTTTTTGTGTTAACAACCTGGTATTCAAATAGAGCAAGAATCCAGAAATTTTCATGATTTTTTGCTGACTTTTTATTGTCCTTTTGTACAGTAGGTAAAGAAAAGCAAGTCGCTACCCATTATCGTCAATCACATGTCTGTAGCTGAACATGCTAACCACTAGACCAATGAGGCAGTCTTTTTGTACATTATATGTCATAAATGATATCTATCTAGGTGCACCTAAAACCTTTACGCGATTGTGATGAAACTTTATCTTAAAAGAATACTCCAAAGAATACTCCAAATTAGTAACCGCTTTGTGAAACTAAATACAATTAATCGAAAGATAGATCTAATAGAGTTGACAAAAACGAATAAAGCTGGCTGCCATTTCATTAAGGGGAGTGGGCAAACAAAACAATGATCAGGAACAGTAGTTGTGAAATGGATTCCCAAGAATACCAATATCTTTAATTAATCTGTCTATTAGGTTATTAGACTGCCTTAAGGTGCCTTTATGAATAAAATATCTCTGTATTTATTTTACTTTGCATTTGTATAGAATTATTCTCTACATAATATTAACTGAAGATGCTTTCGCTATCTGTTTCCTTAGATCTTTTAAACTATTCAACGGGTTTGAATGAAGTTGTAATCAAAAGATATGAGTGATTAATGGTCAAGCTTTATATGTGTAATGTGATGTCGTAACAAAGATATATTTGTGAGCATAAGAGAGAGATCAAATTGATGTGTGGAATTATACATATTAAAAAGATCGATAATAATCACCGCGAGGGTATATATTTTTTTTATGGCTGACAGATTAGCGCTTGACTGTGATGATACAGTCTAAGATGGAAGCGCGCTGATCTGGAAAGAGGCGACATACGCCTTACGGTTTCTACACAGCATCGTTTCGGAACACAAATCTGTTTGTTTTGGCGATACGTCTTTGCTGGTAGGGTGGTAACTAGCTACGACCAAAGCCTCCCACCAGACTAGACTCAGAAAAATTAGAAAATACAATTTTGTAATTTCGTCCTACCGGGGATCGAACCCGAGACCTCCGCTAGCAAGGCGAGTACTCGCACCACTGCGCCAGCAAGGCCGTCAAATTTTTATCTTTTACACATTACATAAATATTCGTGTTACTTTAGCGGCCTCGCTAGTTTAGGAAATTGTATTTTCTCATTTGTCTGAGTATAGACTGGTGGGAAGCTTCGTCCGTAGCTAGTTACTACCCTACCACCAAAGACGTACCGCCAAGCAAGATATTTGTGATCCGGCACGATGCTGTGTAGAAACCGTAAGAGGTAAGTTGCCTTTTACCAGATTAGCGCGTTGCCATCTTAGACTGTAACCTTTACCACCAGGTATGATCACAATCATGTGCTAATCTTTTTATCAGCAATAAAAGCAACTTATTAACTTTTATATAATACAGTATTATTAATTATTCAATGACGAATACTATACAAGTTTCAAGTAGATCAAAACTGCCTTTTGTTGAATTTTATTAAAATGGATATCTTGGAAGGTATCATAAATTTAAAAAGCAGAGGCACAGATCTCTATTAGCAGTGTACGCAGACGCAGTTGCGCGAGTTAGGTACTTTATTATAAAATATATAAATACATATAGTTACATACAATATTTTATCACGTCCACATATTGAAAATACTACGAACAATACCAAAGCAAAAAAACNTGTGTGTGTGTGTGTGTGTGTGTGTGTGTGTGTGTGTGTGTGTGTGTGTGTGTGTGTGTGTGTGTGTGTGTGTGTGTGTGTGTGTGTGTTTGTGTATATTAGTATATTTTTGAATGAGAGCAATTTTTTTACAGATGAAACACGTGATTATCGTCACGAAGCGAACGAATGTGCAGCGTTTTTAGGCAAATTCGTTAGAAGGTTAGGTATTTATAATATTTACAAAAAACATGAGGCGTTTTGGTTTGCCAGACGTCGTTTAATAATTTACTAAATTATTTTTCATAAAATCTATAATATAAAAATGAATCGCAAAATGTGTTCGTTGAAGTTGGATGGTTTTTAAGGCGAGAAAAGTTCTAATAATTACAAGGGTAAACCCTAAAAACAGACCTTTTCTGTTTCCCATACAAACGTTTTCTAACTAAAACGTAGAGCCAATACGACCTTTATTGCTATTCAATAAAGTTCATAGTAAATTAAAAGTTTCTTACTGTTGTCTAAGCAATGTAGGTGTGTTGCTAACGTCAAAGAGTCAAATTGCACTCTATTGCCGCTGCATAAAGTTTAAAAGCAATTGAATAGTCACAACTCGACCAAATTTAATAGTCACAAAATGTAAGAGCTATAGATATTTAGTATTGCTGTAATTTCATTTCGAAAATCATTCGTAAGACTGAAATCTGCTACATTTGAAATCTTTTTGACAGAACGAAGTCTGTCGGGTCTGCTAGGATAAAATAAAATATTTTATAAATTCTGTTTTCTAAATTGTTAATTCAAAAATAAAATTTTATTAATAATTTCTAATATTGACAAAAACACGTGGCATTTTTATTTACAATTCGACATTTAAGATCTCAATTTGTATTAATTTCGACACTTTTAATATTTCAATGACAATTCAATTCCTAACATATCTTCCTTTTTCCCTTCCTCTACGTCTCGGAAATCTAAAGATTTAGATTTGTATAAATATTAACAAAACTTAAAAATTTGTTTTCCAAAGAAGTTTCCCTTCTGTCACATGTACTTTTTACGCACGCACTTTTTTTATCTATATTTTTTTTTAAATAAACTTTATCAATAACCGCTGCCATACTTTTAAAGTAAAAACATTTATACCTACAATACGCTTTACATAGAATTATTATCAACCCTTTCCATTAAATTTTCCAAGTTAAAGACCGTTGTTATTTTGTAGTAAAAATTGTTTACCCTTAATTAATCAGTTAATTATTTTTTTCTTAAAATAATTAATACTTTAAATAACGATCTCGTTAAAAAGTCTTAATATAAGGAAGTTGTTAGAAGATTATGAAGACTATTAATTGAGAGCTTTCGTTTTCTTGTAAAGTTTCTTGCTTGATACGGGTTTCTCTTTAAAGGTTGTTAATGTTAAAAAATATTAATCGCTGGCGTGGAAGGAAGGAGTTAAGTAAGGAGTTTTCAATGTATATTTAANTTATATATATATATATATATATATATATATATATATATATATATATATATAAATATATATATTTACTATATATATAGGAGGTAAAAAAATATATGGGCTCAAATTTTCAATTATTGAGATGAGAGACTTGTCTGACTCAGACTCCTATAATAATAATTGTAACTACATTACATTATCGTCATTATTTGAAAGACTTTTAAGCAGTATTTCTCATTACATACCCAAAAAAGAATACGCAATTATTATTCACTTTTTAGAGCATATTAATTTATTTGGAATAGTTTGTTTTGAAGGCGGTTCTTATTTTGTTAATATATATTTTTTTATTCTGTTCAAATAATACAATTAAACAAATTACATTCGCGCCCAAATTACAGAAGAGTAAACAGGAGCCTTTTAGCATCCTACTACTGGGCACAGACCGCCTCTCTCAAAGAAGAGAGAATATGTAAAGCATAGACCCACCACGCTGCTTCAGGGTTGGCAGACTCTAAAACTACACAAGTGCATAAACAGACTTCTGAAAATTCACAAACACATACAGACATTTATTTGAATTTGTCTAATATGTAATAAGGTAACAATTTACACTATTTATACACTTAATTACACCTATGATATAATAATATACAATATAAAAAACTTAGATATAAGAGAAATAAAACTACAATGAGCGATTCTATCTCTAAATGCATTTTCTTCCAGGCAACCTTGTGTTAAAAAAACAGAAGGTTATGAAGTAGGTTGGCAATAAAATAAATTTACACACAAATATCTACATAACAATAAATACATAAACAAAGAAAACTATCTATTATTATAACACATACACAGTTATACAAAATGAGTATATATATATATACATCTATTGTCGTCAAGTTCTTACATCCTGGTCTAAGAGGAGATGTTGTATATAATAACTAGCTTACCCTCGCAAAATATTGTCTGTATACACTTAATTGTGGGACTGAAACCACAGCCCAATCTACTTGATACTTAAGTAATTTAGTTCTTGTACTTAGTAGTACCGGTATTTAGTTACATAGCAGCAGAACTCATAACGATTTCTTGATTTAAAAAACAAAATTGCAACAAAAACGTCCTTATATGGAGCAAATTCAACAAAATATTTAAAAAAAATCGGTTGAATAGTTTCGGAGTTCGTCGTAGTTNCACAGAATAAGAAATTAAATAATGGATCTAATTAATAACGATGTCGGCGGAGAACCCTACGCCAGGGGCGTAGGGTTGTTTTATGTTTCTCCGTTCTCTCTTATTCTCCGACATATATATATATATATATATATATATACACTACCGACTAATCGTGTTAAGTACAGGCATTTCTCAGCGACGTTAAAGTCCTAAAAATATAATAGGAAAGTATAAAATGTCCTGTACTTATAAGATAAAAATTACTTAAACACGCGTAGGTTTCTGATCAAATTAAATTTTAATCTGGATTACACTGGGGGCGGCGAAAAATTCGTTATCTTGTTACAAATTGATAAACGGCGGGCGTGCTAGCATGGAATAAAAAACTGGCCATAATTTATGCAACACCTTCCAGAAAGTTTGATATGTTATTTTTAATTACGAATCTATTTTTCTCAATACAAAGACATATACTTATTTATATATGCATTTTTTTTGTGACGTATTGTTTAAGTAGTGTATTATATTATGAAAGACATATTTGAATCTTTATCTTTATTTGCACCTCCCGCTTCTGTCTGTTTTCCTCTCACCAGAGGTTGTCTGTGACAGATCGCTATAAGCGATAAGACCGTCTTTGCGCACTATATTGTATACCTTCAATAATTTTTGTAGCAATCGTAATCACTCTTACAGTGTGTGTAAAGAAAGAATAAATAAATAAAGAATAAAGACACTTAAAATACTACATGTTTTCTTTGTTATTAATAAAAGGGTTATACGAGGATGTATTTCGACCCTTAGGGATCATATTATGCTTATATTTCTTCACTTAAACTTATTTCATATATTTTTTCATTTATTACGCAGACACAATGAGTTACAAGAGAGAACGGAGAAGCATAAAGCACAGGGGCGTAGGGTTCTCCGCCGACATCGTCATTAATGGGATCCATTATTTAATTTCTTATTCTGTGGGCATTCGTGGGTAATGTTGGTGCAATCAAACACTTTGTTAATTAACTCGTATTATAATGTTCAATCACTTAATGTTCCCGATATGAATTTACACAAACTCATTAACAATAATAGCTAGGAACGCGACAGTTCCAACAGTAGACTGCTCCGACTGCTAGGCTGCTAGACTGATGTTTTATATAGAAAAAAAAAGTTAAAAGTGCTTGCCTACAAAGTATATGTATCAGAAGTGAAACTTCTTTCGCAAACTAATTTTTAAGTCTTGTTTATGTTTATACAAATATAAAACTTTAGATTTCCGAGACTTAGAAAAAGAGAAAATAATTGTATATAATAAATTTAATTGTCATTAAAATCTTAAATTTTTCAAAAATTCGTGCAAACAATTTATTAAAATCTCAAATGATGAATTGTAAATAAAAATGTCTCGTGTCTTTTGTCAATATTATAAACTATTATTATTATTTTATATTGTATGGAAAGTAGTATTACAAATTTTGAAATGACGAGTGGCAAATTATAATGCCACATGTTATTTGTAAATATTAAAACTACCTAACCTTTAAACTAATTAGCATGAAAAACGCCTCACATCTTGATGACGCTAATCACGCGTTTCATCCGTAAAAAAATTACCCTCATGCGCCTAAAGAAGTTTCACTTCAAAATTTCTAGTGGAACGGGAAACTTTAATCGTATAAGTGCACGACGCAATTATATACCTACTTAATGCGCCATCAAAGGTATTGTCTTCGTTTCCCAGCAGGGCAAATTCTAAAAAGGACGACTAGTTCCCACCCTACCCGCTAAAGCATTTGGTAAAAACCTACCTCTTACTAGGTAACGTGCTTCCATTTTAGAATGTATCATCACTTACCATCAAGTGTCATAACATTCAAGCAAATCAGCAAAAAAACGAAGAAACGTCAATAGCATTACCTTTTTTTGTAAAAGGAATTGAGAAAGTAAAATATACAAAAACCAAGAGGCCTTTGCGACTAAGGCGTGGTCTAGCTATGTTATAAATCCAGTTTTTATCGTAAAATATTACCTCCGAGTCTCCTCGAGATATTGTGTTGGAATATTTAATAGCTGTGGCAGCGAAATGGAATTTCATTATTTTTCTTAATATTCCTTGGGCCTTTCTTATAAAATAAAATATGTCCTTCAAGGCATACTTTCAAGAAATTGCCCTATATTGTTTCATCGTCCACATATTGTATAAACATATGGCTATTTTGCTTATCCATCTTTTCAATCTCATTTCATCAAAATTAAAATATTCTTTATTCAAGTATGTTCAAAAAGCACTTTTGTATCGTTTCTGAAAGTTGATTCCGCTGAGTAGAAACCGGCAAGAAACTCAACGGTTACTTTAAACATAGTTTTTATACGTTACAATGTGTTTATCTTTCATGGGCAACTGGAATCAATTCCAAACATCTTTGTCGCTTAAATAATTGTCGACATTATAATATGCCTTTTCTAATAGGACGTTTTTGACATATTTCTTAAAACTACGTGGAGGCAAACACAGTAGTGACTCGGGTATCATATTAAAAATGCGTATACTCAGCCCGATAAATGATTTCTGGACCTTCTTCACTCTAAAATATGGCATTACCAATTTTTTTTTATTTCTCGTATTGAAATTGTGTGTTTCGCTCCTTTTTCTGTATAAATGAATGTTATCACGGATATATAAAATGTGATTTCCTTGAATAAAGCTATCAAGTAAGTCTTCTTTTGTTAAATAGCTTTCATATTCCCCATTTAGGCATAGATTATCCAGTGTCAAGTTTGAGATGACACGAAGAAAATTGGTCGGTTTACAAGATGGTTAAAAGTTTAATTTAAGATTTAAGGAATATGTCAAAAATATTCTTCTAAAAAAGGCACGTAATAATATTGAAGATTACAAACCGATAAACATTTTTGCGACTTTCAGTTGCACATAATGGGACCGATAAAAAATATCGACGTTTGAAAGCAAACACTTAACAAAACTTTGCGAAGATGCCGGTAATATCATTCTATTAAGCGACAAAATATAAGTATAGTTTCTAATAATGATAACTTTATTCGATAAATATGGATGTTTTAATATTTTTAATAAGAATTTTATCTGTTCTGAAGACCAATTTTGGATTAGAGTGTGTGTTTTCTAGCGTCGATACTGAACAACTGAGTGACTTGCTGATTCGTTCAATTGACCGAACCAGCGGCAGACTATTGCTTATTATTACCAGATTACTGACGATTCAGAAGATTCTTTTGAGCATATTTGAATCATCATCATTTTCTTGCTCTTATCCTACTAGGTGGGGACGGCACAGCATATTTCCTTTCGCCACTTCACTCTATCCGCTGTCATTTCTACATTCACACCCTTTATACACATATCCTCTTTCACACAATTCATCCACACTTTTTTTGGTCGCCCTCTGCCGGCCCTGCCGCTTACCATATTTAGGGCCCTCTTGCATACATGGCAATCCTCCCTTCTCATGACATGTCCATACGAGGATAGCCTTCCACTCCTTAACTTCTCGGTCATTGGTGCTACTTTCACACTTCCTCTAATATACTATTTCATAATCTTATCTAATTTTGTCACTCCACGCATCTATCTCAACATTGCGATCTCCGCTGCATGCAATTTCCTTTCATTCTCCCCTTTCAGCATATTTGAATAAAAAATATTTTTATTTTGAATGAAGTCAAACATATATAACGCATTATAAAACCGACATTGTAACTTTATGCTTTGTTTTATATATTTACAATTAGTGCTATATAAAAGACAGAACAAATACTCGTCATTTATGGGAAGAGCGATATGTGTAAGGAGAAATTCATTAATAGTGTGGAAAAGTTTAGAACAATTAAGACAGATAAAAACTTTGTGTAGGTCACATTCACATAATGATCAATAAAAAATATTCTGAAAGTCGTCTCTAAGGTTAATTACAGTAATTCTTTAAAAGTTTATTTAGTAATTATACCACAGTCAAAAAAATGTTATTTTTTGGTTCAGTTCAACGGGATTGTTTATTGTCGTAGGTTAACTTGTCTATAGTCTAACCTGATGGTAAGTGATGTTTCAGTCTAAGCAGACCAGGTAAGAGGTTACTAACCTATTATTGGGGTCTGTTGAACGTTGTGGTATAAAAAAGATGTAATAACTAAAATTGAGAAAGGCATGCTTAGATGGTTTGGGTACGTAGAGAGTATCTTTATGAATAGCCAGATGGTGTTTCATAGGACCAGACTGGCTGTGCATAGAGTAGTGTCGGTGCCAACACTTATGTATGATAGTAAAAGTTGGCTATGGTAGAAGAAGCATAAAAATAAATATGGTAGAGATGAGAGCGTTGAGAAGTATAAGTGGATTGAAACCGAGTGACGAAGTAAGAAATGGTGTGATAAGAGAACGTTCTGGTATAAAAGAAGATGTAGTGACTAAAATTGAGGAAGGTATCTTAGATGGTTTGCACTTAGAGAGAATGAATGAAAGGAGACCGACACAAAAGATTTATGAGTCAAGAGTGAAGGGGAAAGTTAAAAGGGGAAGACCAAGGCGAACACTGCGGGACCAAATCCATTTTAATTAGAACCAGGTCAAAAGTGATCTAAACCGACGAAGTTGTATAAAAGGTTTAATGAGAATGAAAGAAGCGAAGGAGATATGCAAAGATCGTGGTAAGTGGAAGGACGTGGTCTCTACCTACTCCTATAGGAATGAGGTGTAAAGCTATGTATGTATGTAATGGTTTCTACTCAGCATCGTACCCTATTTTTTTGCCTAGCGGTGCACAATTACTGTTAGTAAATAGCCGCGAAGCCTCCTATCATATTTTAAAGTTACTATATTGGAAATCAAACTCGTGGTTTCTTGAAACGAAGACTAGCACCACTACCTGCTTCTTTGCCCAACTATGCCAAAAATATATTCATTAATTTCATATGTCACATTTGAAACTATACTGATATTTGTGTAAGGTAAGTAGCAGCCCATTAACGTCCCACTGCTGGGCACAGGCCTCCTCGCTCATATGAGAGAGGGTTTTTAGAGCATAGACCCACCACGCTGCTCCACTGCGGATTGGCAGGCATAGTACACAAGTGCACTCTCTATTCCTTCACTCTCATAGTCCGATGTGACGGGAATCCGACACGACCGGAGAGAGATCAGGCGCAGGACCGACGGCTTAACGTGCTCTCCGAGGCACGGGGGTGGATCACACCGCCAACTTCCCAACTTCGGGCAAATATTGAGAAAATCTTAATAGAAAACTCAATATTGATTTTTGAATTGGCCCGACCCGGGACTCGAACCCAGGACCTCATGTCTGTAGTCGAACATGCTAACCACTAGACCAATGAGGCAGTCAGACCAATGAGATATTTGTGTATTTAGTTGTAATGTAGTTTTTAAAATATGTAACAATTGTTGATTTCCCAAATAAACAATTTACACTATCGAGTCCGTCAAATAAAATGGACCTTATTATAGAGTTTATTATATTCCGTTAAATTTTTTAATTCCAAATTTCTATGGTATCGCAAAATTCCATGCGATAAGATACTGTGCATTAACGAAGCATGGCCTGGTCTGCATATAATAAGATTTACGATAAAAGGTCGTGAACTATATACTTTCACAGGGCGAGGTACGGGATTTCATTAGTTCCTCTTAACGCTCTTATAACGTGAAATATTGCCTCCTACGTAAACGACGGAGACCTAATGCTCTGTCGATATTGGACCTTGCGTTATTTACTGCAATGAGATTTCTACTTATAAGGAACAGTTACAAGGTTATTACAACAAATGTGACTGTTATGAGGGTCGGATCGAGGAAATAAAATGGATACTATGAATAGACAGCTTTATTTTATTAAGAGCAAATGCCTGTTAATTCTTTTACGTAGAATTATTGTATAGGTATTTTTTTATTTTTTATATTTATATTATTATCTCCTGCGATGATATGTGATGATACAGTCTAAGTTAAAAGCGCGTTAAGCTGGTGAGAGGTAATTTGCCTCTTATGATTTTTACAAGGAATCTGAAAGAAAGGCCATATTTTTGCTTGACAGTGGGCTCATATAGTAAAAACTAGCAACAAAAGCCTCCTATCACTTCAGACTCAGGATAAATTGGACCAGACTAAATTTGTCTAGCTGAGAGTCGAACTCAGGGGTCCTGCTAGCGAAACTAATTCTTATACTACTCCATTAGTGAAGCGATCAAATTTATATATCTATTTATGTAAAAATCAGTAGCTGTTCGTAAGTCTCGCTAAAAGTCGAGAATGGCTAGATAGATTTGGCTAATTTTGGATTTTAAATATTTGTGAAAGACCAGGGAAAGTTGAAGAGGTGAGAAACTATGAATAAAGATATCTTGATATAGTAAAAACAACAATTTAACTTTCTCTTAGAAACTATTCCTACATCTCAAACATTTGATGTTAGTCACGGCTTTCAGAAATCTAATTTCTGAGCTAATAATTGATAGAAGAAGACATTGTGTAAAGTTTTTATCATTCTGCAATTATCATTTATCAGTTCTGAGGTGATACGAAAGTTGTCGGATCAGCTAGTGTATGCATAAAATACAAAAATTGTTTCTAACTTTATAGATTTAGAAACCATACAACCGATATGCTCCAAACCGGTGTATTTAGAAAGTTAATAATTAGTACATGGTTCTAAGCTACTAAAGTCACTCACTCACGCAACAAAAAATCTTTAAAACTATGCGCGATTGTCTTGAAATTGAACAGAGTGACTACTTTTGCTACATTTCTGGAACGTCTTCTAGGAGCTTATTACAAAGACGTATACTATATACAATTAAACAAATAACATCGCTAGGAACAGCTAGGATATTAAAAAACATAGAAAAGTTATGTCAAAAATAGTAAATTATCTAACTATTCCAAGAAATCAGAAAAAATTGTGTATCAGAAAATACATTACAAAAGCTGCAAAAATTAAAAAGGATTGTTTTTTTATTTCTAAATCTTAAAAATTAAAAGGATTTGTTATCATCGAAGATATAAGCACATTAACATATAATTTTTTTATGCTAAATAAATGTCTCCTTATGTGTCTTAAAATTATGTTTTAGATGTACCAGTCATGACCCCAATGAATCTTGTATATTGTAGAAAAACCCTCTTTACGAATCCAATTAACTGAATGTAAAACAACTCAAATGGTATAAAATAAATACAATAACAATTATTGCAAAATCCTTTCAATAGAGCTTTATTTGAATTTAAAAATAATATTTTTGATGTGAAATGCCATTCTATAATTGGTATCAACTTACTTGAAAGTAATTGCTATTGTAAAATGGAATTTTCTCTTTATATTCTGTTTTGTATATTTCTTTTATGTAATTATGGGTTTATTTTTATTTTCAGTAATAATTTTACACCTTATTTATGCTATTAGTTTAGTTTCTTTTCCGGTGGGAAAAGCTTTTACAGCACCACCACCACTGTAGCGGACTCACTCCTAGGACCAAAATGCCTACTAAAACCCAGCGACTTCCTTCTCACCCGGAATTGGGGATGTTGTTGGATGAAACCGACTAAGGATGTTCAGGAGAAAACAAAAGGCGTTGTAAAGGCACCTCCTGCCGCCCAACTTCCTCCTTCTAAAGGTTGGTATTAGCTGAAAAGGTTAACTAAATATTGAGTATAGCATTAGAAATAGTTAACAATGTTCGTAACTGAGCTAAATTAATATAATTTATTAATTTGTATTCATGCGATCATCAACGCAAGTGTGCGCAAGTAACGCACAAGGTAGTGTCGTCTTTCTATGTCTCTATTGAAGCCCAACACATATCCACAATTAAACAACAAGTCTTCCACAAATAAACCACAAATGTTCTCCGACTTCCCCTCCTACTCATCCCTGACCTCACGCATCTGAACTGACGGACACATCCGACCCAGACATTGTACTAATGATTCATCAAGGCTCCCTATGTAGGGTCAGCCTCGATGAAACAATCCTACTTTTACATTTATCACGAGTTGCTGTGACATTATGTATAATGAGATAATTCTCAAATCACTTAACAATATTTCTCCAAACACAATACTGTTACTTACTGAAAACGATACGCACAGTCCATCCCCTGGTATCATCATCATGGTCATCAGCAGCGTAAAGATAATTTCCACTACTCGTGTACTACCTGCATTTCTTTTTCGTATTTTATCATTTTAAATCTATCTACCGATATTCACGATTCTCAATATCTGTTATCTCATACGAACTCCACTCATATGTTTTATTTTATACCAACCATATTGCAGGTAATTCGCTACATTCGCGAAATGTGGTATTAGGCTTTTAAGTCTTATTTCTGGGCATAACAAAAAGAATGTGGCCAGAATCCAAATCCATGACTCTTAGCCAGAATCCACGCGTCTATGTATTGCATCATAGCAACTCGCCACTTCAGGGTATATTTCCTTCGAAAGTATATACGAATGAACTGCTTAATTTTTCATAATTAAAACTTAGTAGCACTTGCTACAGGATTGTTTCATTATTATGCATCTAGGCTGATACATACATATATACATGATATATATACTAGGCTGATACATGATAGGCATCTGATATAGTTGATAATTTATAATTACCGCGCCCATTTGTGGGCGTACATAAAAACGTCTACGAAACAAACAAAATATTTACAAGTACCTTAAATTTATTTGAACTTCAAAATATATATTTTTAGGACATGATAGAATGTCCTAGAGCACGCGAGACACCTACAAATTAGGAAATTAGATCAACATTTCCGTTGGTGGGTGTTAACGAGGGCGATTCATTTCGTTTATACCAATGTTATCTTTCAAGGCATAGTTACATGAATTTTATATTATTTTCATATATATATCGTCTTCTGGTATTTCATCGTTTAAATAAAGACAACCACAGTCAATTTTCACAGAGATTATTTATTACTTTAAACTAAATTATTAATTATTTTTTTATTTAAATGACAATAATCAATAATTTATGGGTGCAAGGTGTGCACCAGACACAACTTCGAATAAGAATGCCCCCCAGCCTAATGCAAGCCTAAGCCTTTTATACTAGTTTCTGCGAGTGGGGGTAGTTTGAATGTTGGTAGATGTTTGTTGCTAGCTCGCTGCATAGCTTGTTACCAACATTGAAAAACGTTGCCGCCGTCATATATTTAATACCCTGAATGTTATTATGTTATGAGTTGTTTGAATTACTTTGAATTTTCAGATGCTGGTAAAAAATTGTCTCTGGTTCTCATGGTTGATTTTACCGCATATATACCAGTGATGAACCCGTTATATACTATTTAAAAATTATAATTATGTCAATATTGCTTAGGTTTCCTATATAATCTGAAATAAAAATACCAGGTGAAACGCTGTGTAGAAACCATAGTTAAAAGAAAACCAAGGTTTCGAGTTAAATTTCCTCTTACCAGCGCACATCTTCATTTAAACTGTTAAAATTATGTAAGATATATTTGTTTTCATTTTATGATTTTGTTTTAATTAGAAGATAATTTTACGATCCTATAAAAAAAAACAGGAAGACACTGATCAAGGGTAGTATTAAACTATATAATTATGGGACGAATAAAGATTATTATTAATTTAAACTGTGTTAAAAATAAACAAATTACTTACGATCAGGTGTTGTCACAGTCAAGCGCTAACGTGTCAGTAAAAACTTAGACCGATCGCGCCTCTGTATCGCTTGCACGCTCGGCTCAGACGGAACATGGCAATAAGTCATTGCATTTCGTGCGTGCAGCCGTTGCTCGTCGAGTTATAAGACACTATCACGTCAAAAGAGGCAATTTAACAAATATTTACCACATTAGTTTCAATAAAATTGTCAGTCTGTCGTTATGTAATCCAATGCTATGAATTTGTTTGTTGTTTATTTCCTCCATCACGCGATACTGTACACGTAAAAGATAATTAAAAGAAATAAATCTCCATGACACCACGAATATCGTTGATTCGATTTCAACTTTGTTTCGCATTACCTGTTTGTTTATTTACAGAATAATAAAATATAGAACGTATCAGGTATCTTAAAATAAATTTTATATTTATTTAGCTTACTGCGTAAACGCAACGTATCCGAGGGGCGCGGGGGTTATGTCAATCGGCAGCGTGGCTCTTGGGAACCCAATCGCTATGGTGCGTTTTTCGGAAGCAGACTGCGCGTTGTGCGAGCGAGTTTTACAAAAACGGTGATTCAGCGACCGTGGCGCGTAGAAAATTCTGCAATATACGAGGTATTGGCCACTTAAATGATGTGCCAAACATTATTCTTATGCGACATTGGGTTAAAAAGTTTGAACAGACTGCCGCTGGATAAATCAAAATCCGGGCGACCTAAATCATCAAGAACGGTAGAAAATGTTGAGTGGTAATCAGTCTGTTCGTGGCGACCTGAACCTTTCAATTCGGAACAGCGCTAGTGCTTTAAATGTACGATATTATTTTTAAGAATGAAATCCCTAAAAAGTGTATTGTAATCATTAATAAACATTTTTTTCTTTATACGGCTTAATTTTTTTAAAATCGAACCACTATATATAAATTTCTTTTGAAACACCCGATATTTTATAGATGTTATTGTTATTATTCATTTGTTTCATATTAATTTTAATCTTGACTTCTAACAATACTAATTACTTCAACTTTACGAATTTTTAACTCATACCGTGATATTTCATATTTGAAGCAATTTATGATTATTAATTTATAATAACAACTAGATACCAACGTGTAAAGAGTCAAATTGGAAATTTTATTTTCCAAGATAGTGTTTTATATGTCGGAGTGCAATAGTCTTTGAAACGCTGGCGCCATCTATCTATTGGCGTGGGGCAGAGTCAATAAGTGGCAGTCCGACGCGCGTCTCTTGGCAGTTCTCGGGTGACGGCCCGCCGTTGCGGTCGACCTTAATCTGTCGGGTTCCTAGCTATTATTATTAATGAGTTAGTGTAAATTGTATATCGAGAAAGCATTATAACCTGAGTTAATTAATAATGTGTTTCATTGCACCAACATTACCCATCAACGCCCACATTATGGAAATCGAATTATTGATGCCACTAACGATGATGACGGCGGAGAACCCTACGCCCCTATGCTTTATGCTCCTTTCTCTCTTATTCTCCGACATATATATAAATTATTTACGACTATTACTGTACCACCTTTTTTACTACCTACCTACCAAATGATATGTTTTTTTAACAACACGTTAAAACCAATGATCTAAGATGATTAAAATCTCTAAAATGCAAATTGACTGTTTCTACATAGGCAGGCAAATTTCACGTCTCAAAATTACTGTACAGACTAACAAGGTTAACTTTTAAAAAATATTATATTTTTTTAAAAGTTATCAGAATTTAATTTGACCGTTTACATTCTAACTCACACACTATTTTACAAGGATTGCCGATGCAATTAGGATTAGCAGTCGATATTTCTGTACTTTCTCCTTTATTTTCCATTGTTTTCGCCACTATATCGACTCTAATAGAATTAAATTCTTATTCAACGAAGATTCTCTCCTCACTTTCAATAAAATCTACGTATATCGTAATGCAATCAAGTTGCCTTGCTGAATTATTCATTCCCTTCTACTACTATCTCGAATCACAAGACAATAATGCTCAGTGATGAATTGAATATTAAAGCTGTCATTCTATACCCCTTTGTTTAGTTATAAATTATGTTTAATGAACCAAAATCAATAGGTATAAATTAAGAGAGATATTCAAAACGTGTTTTTTTATTTTACCGATACTGCTGTGTCAAGAACTCAACACACCCCATTTTATTTAAAACACTTTAAAGTCAAAATTTTAAATACATAAAGATTTATTTAATACATACTTTGAGATGTTTTAAAGTCAAAGTCAAAAATTCTTTAATCAGATTTTTAAATAATATAATTTCATTCCATTTCATCCTTATAAGTACTTTTCAAATTCCATATATGAGTAGAAAGAAAAGGCGAAATCTGTAGTTATCATGCAATATTCAATTACTCATCACACTCTCTATTGTAAAAGTAAGTAAGAAGCAGCACATTAACGTCCCAGTGCTGGGCACAGGCCTCTTCACACATATGAGAGAAGGTTTTTAGAGCATAGACGCACCATGCTGCTCCACTGTGGATCGGCAGGCACAGTGTACTCTATTCCGACACTCTCATAGTGCAATGTAACGGAATTCCGACACAATTGGAGAGATCAGGCGTAGTACTGACGGTTAACATCCTCACCCAGGCACGGGGGTGGATCACACCACCGACTTTCCAATATCGATTTTGAATTGGCCCGACCCGGGACTCGAGGCCAGGACCTCATGTCTGTAGCGGAACATGCTAATCACTAGAACAATGAGGCAGTCTATTATAAGAGACCCTATTGTAAGGTTCAATAAAATTAATCGGTAATATTAATTTTAAATACTCATAATATATTTTTTTAACGAGTTGTTTCATTGGTTAAAATAAATTAAAGACTTACGGAACGAGAGTGACGGAAGGGTTACGAGTGGATAAGTTTGGCCGGTGGGAATATTTTTTAAAATGCAAAGAAAGAAATAAAAGAAAAAGGATGTTGTCAAGGGGATTTTGAAAAACTAGAGACAGAATAATGGGGAAAATGCGAAATGATTGTAATAAGTAAAGCAATATTGGAAAATATATTGTAAAATGCTGTTTTATTTGCGTGGCAGTCCTCACACTATAGTAATATATCGACGTTTGGAAAGCAAACACGGAGTAACCCAAAAAACATTCGCATAATGTCGCCGTAGGCTGTTTATCAAATAAAACATTAAGTATAGTGTCCAAAAATGATAATTCTGTAGTGAATAAATACAGAAACTATTCCATTTTTGTTTTTCGAAGGGTTTTTCTGTTGTGTTGAATTCGATTTTGCTGCTACTATGCGTTTGCGTTCCAGCAAACATTTACCTGCAATTGCTAATAAAATACTTTTTTTATATGTAAAAAGTAAGTAAGTAAGTAGCAGCCCATTATCGTCCCACTGCTGGGCACAGGCCTCCTCCCTCATATGAGAGAGGGTTTTTAGAGCATAGACCCACCACGCTGCTCCACTGCGGATTGGCAGGCATAGTACACAAGTGCACTCTCTATTCCTTCACTCTCATAGTCCGGTGTGACGGGAATCCGACACGACCGGAGAGAGATCAGGCGCAGGACCGACGGCTTAACGTGCTCTCCGAGGCACGGGGGTGGATCACACCGCCAACTTCCCAACTTCGGGCAAATATTGAGAAAATCTTAATAGAAAACTCAATATGATTCCGTATTGGCCCGACCGATTTCTATATGTAATTATCCGTAAATGTTCTTTATTGGTCCTCTCAAGTTGCAATACATTTTTTTCACACCCGTTGTGTTTGCTTTCAAAAGTTGTCATTGTATTATTACTTTAAAAAATGTAGTTTAACTTGTGTAGACGATATTGATACCGAAATATTATAATAACGATTATAAAATTGAACATCATATATTTACGGAAAAGTGAACTAATAATAGAATAAAATACACATTTATCAGATATAATTGTATGATATTACCTAATCTAATATCAATGTATGATATTAGGTTATGGAGGAGATTGTTCCAAGAGATAGGTCTTAGAGAGGGAGTAGCTTGTAGTTGTATTTATCTCATTTAAGGTTTTGTTTCTGCTGCTACAGAAAGTATTAAGTAATAAAAAAGAAAAATTATTTTCTAGTTATGTAGCAATATAAATTCAAAATGGAGCAAAATTATACCATAGAGTTAACTGAATCTACCTTTTTCACCGTAATAAACCCAACGCAGGTTAAAATACTCAGCATTCGTCCGTGTTAGTAGACATTCTCGAATGTTATTGGGGAACCTGCAATTTACCTCTGAAATAAAGTTGAAAATATGTAAATGCAAATGTCTGACCGCAGGCGAAATGACCCACTTCGTCTTTTTTTTATTTTATATTCCTCTGTTATACGCCATGGAATTTAACAAAGGCGTCAGATATTATTTTCCTCACGGTTCCGATGTATTTAAATGGGGGACTTTTCGTATAGATTTTTTACAATTGACTATAAACGATGCTTCAATTTAACGTAGTATATATCATCTGTTAAGCTTAAATAAAGAATAAAAGCTTAATTTACTTAACCGGGAACGAAACTCTGGACCCTGAATGAGTAAAATGTATACAAGTGCAAATACAGCAGTATTGCGTTTCATATAAATTTCAATAATTTTCTTAAGCCGTGTCCTCAAAATAATCAGCAGGCTCTGATCTGATAATACAGAATACTTTTATTATGTTCTAATCAACTTATGGGAATATGAGAAAACCTGTTCTTAATGATATCTACATTAAAAAATAAATATGTATGCAGAAGTTCAAGTACAACCATTCTAGTTACAAGTTTCGGAGATCACGCGATGAGTCAGTGATATATGGGATCTCGCGGGAATATGTGGCCAGTCTAATTCACCGTATACATTGCAAATGGGATAGAAACACTGAGTTTCGAATCTACCAGGCTAATGTTTTTGATTATAAGTATAATAGTACTTATTATTCCATATATCTTCAAACGCTCTCTTATACACTTATATAAGAGATTCTCGACATTAATCACTGTTTACTTCAATCACGTGTTATGAAAGTGCAAAATATCAAATTTATCCCTTAAATAACAAATAACATAGTACCTTTTGGCTTTACTACCGAAGTGAAAAATGATACACAATTTATTTTTTTTAGTTATAAGAAGGTCAACTTTATGAATAATCAGGTGGAGTCACAAAGGACCAGACTGGCAGTGCATAGAGTAGTGTTGGTGCCAACACTTATGTATGATAGTGAAAGTCGGCTATGACAGAAGAAGCATAAAAATAAAATAAATGTTGTAGAGATGACCGCGTTGAGAAGTAAAAGAAGATGTAGTAACTAAAATTGAGGAAGGTGTGCTTAGATGGTTTGGGCACTTAGAGAGAATGAATAAGAATGAAAGGAGACTGATAAAAAAGATTTATGAGTCAAGAGTGACTGGGATAGTTGAAAGGGGAAGACTAATAAGGACCGACGAAATAAGGACCGACTCTAAACCGACGAACTTGTATGAAAGGTTTAATAAGAATCAAAGAAGCGAAGGAGATATGCAAGAATCGTGCCAAGTGGAAGAACGTGGCCTACCCCCATGGGAATGAGGCTATGTATATATGTATGAAAAAGTAGAAATTATAGTTAATTCGATACTAAATCTCAATTGAAGCACTAATTGATAGATAGCAATTGGGCAGCATGCGACCGCAGCCATTGATGCGGCGGACCTGCAATTAGTGGTTAGAATATTATCAATTCCAATCATCCCTTATGAATTATACTCTATTATTACGATAGTATATCGTAATAGGTAAATGGTTACAGATATTACAGGACTTGTTACTTATTACGCGGTAAGCAATTAATTCTTGAAGCGGAAAGTCTTTGTTATCTATAAATACAAAAATTTCCTGTCACAGCGTTAAACCGTAACGACCGAAATTAAAACTATCGGACCGATTTTGATGATTTTATCCTACTTGAAACATAGAATAGGTTTAATTTTTTACACCTAGGGCCCGATAATTGTTTTCTGCTGTTAAAAGTTATATAAACAAGGAAATTGCGCGGATCAGCTAGTATATAGATAAAACACGTAATTTGTTTATACCTTTATGCGTTACAGACTTTGAAAAATAAACTAGCGATATTTCTATTTGAAGTGAAACTTCTTTAGGCGCATGATGGTAATATTTTACGGATGAAACCTGTAAATAGCGCCACGAAGATGTGCAGCGTTTTTTATTCTAATTCGTTCGATATTTCATTCCTCGTTTAATAATTTCTAATATTGAAAAAAAAACACGTAGCATTTTTATTTACAATTCATCATTTGATATTGAGATTTCAATAAAATATTTGTATTAATTTACGACACTGAATTTTAATAACAATTAAATTCATAAAATTTCTAACATATCTTCCTTTTCCCCTCCATCTAACTCTCGGAAATCAAAAGGTTGTTTGCCAAAGAAGTTTCACTTCTGACATGTATACTTTGTACGTACTCATTATTGTATAAAAAGACATTATTTCATATCTTATTTCTGAAAACATATAAGTACATTGGCTGGAAAGATCATTACACAGTAATAACTTTAATATCCACCGAGAAGCCGCATTCCAGCACGCAACGAGAGCCTTCATCTCCTCGATATTGGAAAATTCCAAGCGAAGTTAGTCTATACTTTCAATATATTGCAGTAACTTTCAATGCCGATCAAAATAGTTTCCTATTTAAGGCAATTAAATTTTTTTTACAAGCGAATCTGAATCTCACGGATAATTCTTTATATAGCTCGTTAATAGGGAAAATTTGAAGGAGAATGTAATTATGAAGAAAATCAAATTATCAGGGTTTGATTATATTAATTCGGACTATAATTACTACACATTTTCAACATATAAACACCAGCATAGGTCTCGGGTTAGATTCCGGGCAAATAAAGCTTCCGTTATTGAAGTTTGTTATTTATTTAAATGTGGTAAGACTTTAGCAGTCGCTATTTATTGGCCTATCAGCAAATAAATGCCATACTGAAAACTGTATCACTCCATCCAACCATCAAATGACATGACAATCACACTCATCAATTAAATCAATGTACGTAAAAAATAAAATTAAGTAATAGACATATACGTACTCTCCTCATAATTGTAAAATATAAGTTTTTTATCACTGTTAGGTTAACTCTTGACTGTGATCACATCTGATGGTAAGTGATCATACAATCCAAGATGGAAGCGCGCTGATCTGGTAAAAGGCAATTTATCTCTTATGGTTTTTATACAACATCGAACCGGAACACAAATCTCTGGTTTGGTGTTACGTCTTTGCTGGTATGTGAGTAACTAACCAAAGAAGGAGCCTCCTACTACCAGACTCAGATAAATTAGAAAATAAATTCGCACTAACAAGGATCAAACTCGTGACCTCTATTAGCAAAGTAGATGGACCACTGTGCCCGCAAAGCCCTTAAAATAGTATAAAGACAAGTAGCAGCCTATTAACGCTCCACTGCTAGGCATAGGCCTCCTAATACATATAAGAGAGGATTTTTAGAGCACAGACCCACCTCGCTACTCCACTGCGGGTTGGCAGGCATAGTACACAATGCACTCACTATCCCTTCACTCTTATAGTCCGATGTGACGAGAATCCGACTCGACCGGAGTGACACCAGGCGCAGGACTAACGGCTTAACATGCTCTCTGAGGCACGGGATGCAGCACACCGGCTACTTCCCAACTTCAAGCAAATATTGAGAAAATCTTAATAGAAAAGTCAATGTCGATTTTTTAATTGGCCCGACCTGGGACTCGACTCAGAACCTCATGTCTGTCGTCGAACATGCTAACCACTAGACCATTGAAGCAGGCTAGACCATTGAGGCAGTAAAATAGTATAATATTTATTAACTACAATTCAAGCACTTTACATATTTGTACATGAATTTAATTAGACGTTTTTTCTTGTCAAGAGAGTCCCGCGATCGTACTCTGTTTGGGCACTAAAAGGAATTTTATGACACTAATTATAGTTAAAGTTTGTTGATGTAGTTTTATAAAATCAAGGAAGAAATCGTGAGGGAACGACTAGAAGAATTCTAAATTCTGGAATATTTGTAGTCAGCTCATACGCAATCAAAAACAGCATCGTTAGTTTAGCGGTGAGCACGTTTGAAAACAGACATGAGGTCCTGGGTTCGAGTTCCGGGTCAACCCAATTCAAAATTCGATATTGAGTTTTCTATTAATATTTTCTCGAAGTTATGTGTACTCCGCCCCCATGCCTCGGAGAGCACGTTAAGCCGTGTCGTTAAGTAATATCTCTCAGGTCGTGTCGCACTACCATCACATCAACCTATAAGGGTGGTGATAGAGAATATACTTCTTTACTACGCCTGCCAATTCGAAGTAAAGCAACGTGGTGGGTCTATGCACTAAAATCCCTCTCTGATATGAGTGAGGAAGCCAGTGCCCAGTCGTGGGAAATTAATGGGCTTCTACTTACCTACTTACCAATGCGCAATAGACATGGGTAGTGGTTTATGTTCTAAAAACGTCTTTCTGCAATAAATGAAAAAGCCTTTGCTCAGCAATCAAATGAAAATAGACTGTTTTCTCTCTTACCTTTTTATTTACCTCCCAAAAAGAAAACAGCAGTATTGAGCAGAAGTTTTATCTACGGAACATTTAATAATGAGTCGTTTATCTAAAATACGTAACCTTTACTTCAACATGATGAATGATGTCTATTTGTATGGTGGAAAAAAATCATCAAAAATTGTGTAATTCTTTTATTTCATGGCGGTATTTGGAATTTCAAATTTATATAATTTAGGATTCTAAATCTATACCTTGCTTTTTAATTTGGGATTCTAAATTCCTACTGTTAGCTCACACTCTCCTTATATAATCAGTAGAGTAAAACTTGTTCAAATTTTCAGTCGATTTTAAATACATTTTATTCATCCGGTCATGTTCAAATGCATTTTTTAAAATTGTAGTGAGTGACACTTGATTTTCACACAGTT
Source organism: Elymnias hypermnestra (assembly GCA_015832385.1). Classification (NCBI taxonomy): domain Eukaryota; kingdom Metazoa; phylum Arthropoda; class Insecta; order Lepidoptera; family Nymphalidae; genus Elymnias; species Elymnias hypermnestra. The sequence goes on along the minus strand of JACTOM010000117.1, from coordinate 1,373,923 downwards.
TTCTTTATATTATGTAGTTAATTAAATTTATTTTGGTATAAATGTATATATATTTCTTTTTATATAATGAATTTAAGAAGTTCGTGCTATATGGTGTAGCAAACGACTTTCTTTTTTAAATTTACTTTGTAATTATATTAAGTTTTAGTTATTCTTCTCAAATGTTTTAGAAAAGTCTTTATTTATTAACGATATATTTAAATATTCATACAACGAGGAACGCCAGACATACCACAACGAGTGTATTAACGTCTCTCATGTGCCATATTGTACATTGATCGATGTTACTTTGTCTGAAACCTTCACGGAAACACCAACAACTATGTGAAGCTTTCACCATAATTGGAAAAAGTATTTATGTTTATTGAAACACCTTACTTTTCAATTAAAACATTCTAAAATATACTTAAGTTTTTTATGTTGGATGACTAGGAGGATCAGATTTAATATTATTTCCATTACTCAGCTTTTCTTGGCAACGTTATCTGAAGCATATTTTTTAGTACACAATAAAAAGACTTACGATCTGGAAACAGTCCTCGAGGAAAGCAAATAATTTCATTTGAAAAGTTGCTTTTTACGTCGCAATTTAACAATCCTACAAGAAATAAAATACTTAATAATTTTAATGAAAAATTTTCATGGAGCAATCTTTCGTTATTAGAAGCGAGCGTTATTTTTTAATAAAAAAATGTAATAGCTATTGTTTTATAATATATACTGCAACAAAGTAATTTGTAGTTTCTTTGAGTAGATTCTGTAATGAATTTTTAATGATCTTACGTTCCCGAGTAATTTTTCTTAAATAAATTGGCAAACGAACATTTAACAACTACTCAAGCAGATCTTAAGGGATTCCTATCACATGTCATTTACAGAAGGATTTGCCAATTTATTAATCGACTTAACTTATATTATTTCAACTGAAAACAAATATTTAAAAATACATATAGGCCACTGCATGGAAACATTTTTCGTGATTTCGGTATAGTCCTTTAAAAAATTTAACTATATTTTTAAATAAATTGATAAATGCACTTATGGTCTAATGTATGTGATTCCTGTGACTTTTGCGGAAGTAACTGCCAACCAATATTTAAGCTTTATGATTTAAATAGAAAAATAGAAAATAAATAAAATAAGAAATAAATAGAAAAGAAATAGTGTAATAAGAGAATGTTGTGGTTTAAAGAAGATGACTAAAGTTGAGAAAGGTATGCTTACATAGTTTGGGGACTAAATTTTATCATGCTCACAAAGTGGCAAAATAGACTTCGTGAGCCGACAGCTGGTCGGTTGACAATTGAAGCCATACGGCTCACGTTGGGTGGAAAACAGAGCCGCTCTCGTGGCTTCTATGGATCTTCTTGGATGTGTTGACATCATGTTGCCTGCCGTTGTTAAAGCTATGGTGGGCAGTGAGGAATGGCGGAGTGCGGTATTATCCTTCTGCGGGGAGGTGATGGCGCACAGCGGCTGAGGGAGCAGAACGTACCCGCTATCGCCATTCGCAGGGGCGGGGTCGGACGCAGACGGGCGTCCCAGGACTGTCGTCTTCTACCCTAGGGATAACCTCTGGGCAGCAGATATGGTGTCTGTTGCCCAACAGAGAGGTCCCCAAGATTATGGATAGCATGCCGGTGCTCCAGACATGCCATTCTACTAAAGTAGGGAAATAACATAAAGAGGGCCCTTATATCAAAGGGCATTGCCGTCGGGTCGCTGCGGTCGAGCATTACCGTGCCCTTCCCGCAGCCTCGGCACAAGGCGACGTGGAGGATAGACACCGACAGGTTTTTAGCCGGTAAGAGTCCAGTATAACCGAGAATATACCCTCCGTAAAACGCTGGATATCCATGAGGATTTTCTTATCGAGAAAAAGAAAAAGATGGTTTGGGGACATAGAGAGAATGAATGAAAGGAGACAGACAAAAAAGATTTATGAGTCGAGATCAAATGGGAAAGTTGGATGGGGAAGGCCAAAGCGAACGTTCCTGGAGCAAATCCAGGACATTTTAAATAAGGGCCAGGTCAAGAGTACTCTAAACCGGCGATCTTGTATGAAAGGTTTAATGAGAATGGAAGAAGCGAATATGTAAGGATCATGGCAAATAGAAGGACGTGGTCTCTGCCTACCCCTATGGGATTGAGGCGTGATGATATGTATGTATATTTATTATTTTAAACAGAAAATTTATGACTTACCGTTTAAAGGATACTTAGCTCTATTATTTGTATAGAATGTAACTAATAATCTCAACCATAAATATTATATTTGAAAACGTTTTCTCATTCGCTTTCGCTGAAACACTTTGTTACGTTTGACTTTACAGATAATAAAACAGATTTTAAAATACTTGCGATTTTCCTTATAAAACTTGTCCCGGCTCCTTTTCAGTGAAGCGGTGTGAAATCTGAAAGGGAAATTAGATTTGGCATAGCCAACTACGAGATGAAAAGTAGTTTCATCTAAAATAACTTAATGTTTTGGTTTAATTACGGAAAGTTAAATTATAACAGAATTAGAAACGACTTATTTATAATATGAAATGATTATTACATTGAAATGTATTTAGAAATCTGCATTTATTACCACAACAAGATAAGGTTCAATTTCTATATTGAAAATTAAATAATGTTAGTTTAATATATAAAAAGGTTGGAGCCTTCTTTAAAGGGTGGAAGTTACCTCTGTAGCAGAAGACTCCGCTCTTTCTTAACAATAACAAAAACAATTGAAGAAATAGACAAAGACAATAAAGAAAAATCACAAAGAAAAGAAAATAACTTAATAAAGAACTAAACATATAATCTTATACAATATATAATTATTAAACTGTGCAGTGTAAATTTATGAGAGGTTTTATGTACTATATCGTGTAAGTGCTATAAATCTTAATCAATAAATAGAATTAGGTAAGCCATATTTCAAAATATAATATTAAAGTAGGTTTTTAGTAAGAATTCTACTTCGTCGTAATTTAATGGTAATAAGTATTTATTTACAATATCCTTGCAAATTCATTAAAAATTTATATTACTTCTGGAATCTTCTGGAAGACATACCCTAAACTACCTCACGATGTTTCCTTTCATATTTTTTTTATTTTGCCTCCTCTTAAATGGTACATATAAATAAGTGAACGTTAAGGTCATTGGCGTGTGTGCGTTTGTTCGTGCGTGTGGGCATATTTGTATGGGTGAGCGCGTGCGAGTATGTGCGTGTGTGTAGCATGCGTTTAAAATTAAGTGTGTGACCAAATATGTATGAAACTTTAAATATAATGGCGCTGCCACACTGCTGTTTAAAAATGTTCATTAACATTGGTAAACATTTTCTAACAAACATCTGATAGCAATGTTAAAAATTATTTTCATTTTAGGTAATACCAATTAACATTTCTAATCAAAATTTTTAGTCAACAATTTGTAACAAATAAAATCATTTGTTAGTATACATGTATGCAAGCGACAGCAAGGTATGCGGAGAGTGCAGGTTCCCGTTCAATCCAAACTGCGAGCCGATGGTTATCAAATGTTATAAATGTTTATAAATATTTCTATCAGTGTAGGAGAACTCAAAATATGTAACAATTCCTAACATCTGAAAATGTCAGACAACATTTTTAAACAGTAGCGTGGCAGCACCATAAGAAACTTTTCTGTATTCGTTTTAGATTCAATGATAGACGTTCCGTTATTATCTTAGACCATATCATTTACTCTTATGTAATTCTAGACAGTTCTGTGCTCTACAAATCAAAAATAACCTAGGTTTTAAAGAATATTTCGCTCAATTACAAAAAAAAACCAAATCCAGTAATTGTACATGTGTAAGTTAAATAAGTACTCATAGCTTAAAAAGGGAAGCTAATATTAAATAAACCTAAGAAATAAATAAAAGCTCTTACCCAAAAATTTATTGTTTAGTTACTCAAGATTGTCATTCAGTATCCGAACTCACGTTACCATTGAAATAAAAGGACCAAATAATCTAGCTTGATAAATTACGACACCGGGTCTTGGCATCGCATGACGAACGAGCGAGGATCAAAAGCGCTACCAAGATTTATGGGTGCGTTTCTACAAAAAACGTTAAGTAAAATATGACACATTACGTCACACGTCATTACCCTCTTCTTCAGAAGATACGATGTAGCAACAATCTTCTTTTGCTTCATCCGGAGCCATTAAGTATGATCTAAAAAGTTACAAGTCAAAATGTGATGACCACTCTACTATATAATTACTCATAGCTTGAAGACTAAGACTAGTGAACTAGTAAAAAGCAGTAACTAAAATCTAAAATAAATAAATTAAAAGTGTGTGCGTACAAAGTACACATGTTAGAAGTGAAACTTCTTTGGCAACCTTTTAGTCTTGTTTATATTTATAAAAATATTAAAACTTAAGATTTCCGAGACTTAGGGGGAGGGAAAAAGAAGATATGTTAGGAATTTAATTAAATTAATTACATTAAAAGTGTCGATAATTTATTGAAATCTCAAATGACGAAGTATTTTGATCAATATTAGGAATTATTAATTAAATTTTGTTTTTGAATTTAAAATTTAGATAGGAGAATTTATGAAATATTTTCATTTTATATTTTATGAAAAACGCTGCACATCTCCGTGACGCTTATCACGCGTTTCGTCTGTAAAAATATTATCCTCATGCGTCTAGAGAAGTACTTCAAAAATAAACCAATTACTGAACTTGAAGAACTTAGAACTAAGCTGGAGAAACTTAATCTATATTTAAGTTATCATCAGGTAAAACTAGAATAGTAATGTAAATCTATCATTTGATAGGAGAACAGTATGATAGACAAAGCATATACAGGTTAGAATTGAAGGTATATCTTCTCAAGAAAGCAAACACTATAACCTAATCTAAAGCATAACCAAATTCTTTTCTTCTCTTGGATTTTAACTGATATACATATACAACAAATAGAATATGTACAAAATAATATTAAACAAAACTTTTTACAATACAGAGCTATATATCCGAAAATAAAAATAATTGGATAGTGTAATGCAGTATAATTTCAAGCCATTTTGAATTATTACTCATTACTTTTAATTCATATCGAAAGATATCCAACATTGTTTGTGTAAAAACTAAGATATAAAGATATAATAGCAAATATGGTAACTTTGAAACAATTGCTAAATTTATATAATATTATAAAGTTTTATCTGTTTTTAATTTTACTAAGTGATCGGTCATTTAAAGTATATAATTTTGAAAACGTAGAAACGTTTCAACTTATGATAATTTGTGATATTATAAGGGTCGTCGGAATAGAATCGGGGTTTCAACTCCATTAAAACTTATATTTAATTAAGAAGTACCTACTTTAAACATTTGTATAGGGATGATTGGTATAGAAAACTGAAAGCAACTTTAAACGTAATGCTCAATCAATAAGAGTATCTGATTTATGATTCTTGATTTCAAATATTAAGGAGCTCCTTCAGTAATATAAATTCAAAGGTCAAACAGTTTTTAGATAGAAAATCCCGGCCTCCTCTGATGAGTTTTAATCAACTTACTTGTTCAAAGCAAATATATTTCCTTAATAATTTATGAATCACGACGAAATTTAACTTTTCACTGATTGTTTATGCATATACGAGTATATTTATAAAACTTGATATTGAATGTTAAAAACAATTTCGTTAGCTAAGTTACATTACAGATATTTATTGAATTTCTAGAAAATATATATTGTTTTTCATTGCATTAATCATTAAAAATACCTCTCCATCCACATAAAATAATTTATAAAATAATATATAAGATAGAATAAGAACTTTAGAAGTTCGTGCTAAATGGCGTAGTAGTTGACTTTCCTTTTTGAAGTGAAACTTCTTTAGGTGCATGAGGATAATTTTTTACGGATGAAACACGTGATTACCGTCACGAAGATGTGCTGCGTTTTTTATGCTGATTCCTTTAAAGGTTTTAATATTTAGAAATAACCTGTAATAATTTCAAATACTATTTTTCATATAATATAAATTAAAAATATTCCATAAATTTTAAATTTGAAACAAAATTTAATTAATTTATTTCTAATATTGACAAAAAGCACGTGGCATTTTTATTTACAATTCGTCATTTGGGATTTCATATTATTTGTTTTCATTTTCGACACATTAAATATTTTAATGACAATTAAATTCATTAAATTCCTAACATATCTTCCTATTTAACTCCCTCTAAGTCTCGGAAATCTAGAGATTTTGATTTGTATAAATATTTATATTTTTACAAATCTAAACCTCAAGCCTTAAAAATTAGTTTGCCAAAGAAGTTTCACTCCTGACACGTATACTTTGTACGGACGCACTTTTCATTTTTTTTATTATTTGTTTTATAGAAAATCGACTTACTCGTTCACTCATTATTTACGGATTAGAAAATTCTTAAGTAATGAGTGTATACTGTAAGGAGTAATTTTACTAATTTTAAATCAAACGCAAATTATTTTTAGTTAGTAATTGAGTGTGTATTTTTGCTTCTTTTATTAAACTAGTTTGTGGTACATCGGTTTGATGGCTTAAAGATCTATAAAGAACATTGGTAGAAATAATTTCGTGCTACCAATTTAACAGACTTTGCTCTGTTTTAACTATATTATTATCTATACATAAAGCAGTGTAGGAAGACCCCCCACAAGGTGGACCGACGATATAAGGAGGATCGCCGGTAGCCGCTGGAGCCAGACGACTTGTGGGCATCATTTCGTGAGACCTATGTCCAGCAGTGGACGTCCATCGGTTGAAGCGACGACGACGACGACGAAAGCACTAAGAAACATTGGATTTTTTTCATAAGAGCTTTCTCCTCACTATAATGAACACAACTAAAAAAAATTAACGAAATTGGTTAAGTTAATGCGTGACTCCATAAAATATGTAAAGAGGTACTCTTTTTTTATATATAAAGATAGATTGATTTTAAATGAAAATATATTCAGTTTCAAACCTTATAATGTAATGTGTATTCACTCTGTTTATAATGGAGTTGTTTCAACATCAATTAAGTGATTGACAAATATGCAAATAGAAGCACAAAATACAAAAGTGGAGTCATTCTGTTAATAGGCAATTAGTTAATTATGCCGGATACAACTTCGCTAGATGGGTAATTCAATTTAATTTCATTTTTATCTTGTCTTTCTATATTAGCGCAATCGAGAGTATAGTATCCTTAATAAACAGTGGAAACTGAATATTTCTTATATCGTATTTAAAAACATTGATTTCGAACTTGGTATTCTACAGTAGGCAAATAAACGTCATTATTCGATCAAAATCACGTCAGAGTATGCAATTTTAGTGAATTATATAATACAATTGATAGAATTAAATTATTCGCGACTTTTTCCTTTCGTCTAGAAGATAATATATTTGATTAATTTAGAGTCTATATGTATATAAGTAGTAAAATCGTATAAGAAAAGTTTTGTTGACTATAGTATGAATATATTTGTTTGTATTGATTTTCTCGGAATAAAATTGTTTGTACACTTAATGTAAACCCTGTGATTGGCGAATAATAGAACGCCAATCATAAGATGTACTTTCTTACGAATAAAGAACCAATAGGCGTCGTTTGCTTGCGTGTTTCGCACAATAGTGTCCGCGTGTCAGTCGTAAACACGACATATAAGAAAGCCAATTCGGCGTAAACTTTCCTGCTGAACAACAGTTCGATCGTATTCATTCTCGTCTGGTGATAAGTAGACGGTGGGGCGTTGGGTAAAGAGTCTGGTGGCATTTTTCATTGATCCTGAATCGGCATCTTCGCGAGGGTGAGCTATCGAAAGGGCTCACATAAATAAATATATATATGACGCGAATTCCTACGCTATCTAGCAGTGATTTCATAAAGTCATATAAAGAAACATTGAATCCCTTTACGTTAACTTTCATTTCCGCTGTATATTTGTTCTTTTACGCTAATAAATTAATATTTAAAAAGACTACTCACACCAAGAATCACTTTCAGTATAAAAATGATATTCTCGAGTGGATGATCAAACGGTACTTTTTAACGTTTACGAATAATACAAAATTATATTTTTATTACTAACATTAGTAACACTAGCGGAAAAAATTAAAGGATCAAAAAAAATATCAAAAATTTTAACGGATTTTCAAATGGCTGTAAGAGTAAGTCTTTTTAAGGATAAATAGATTTTTTTCTAAAAAATTTTTTCAAGTGTTAGAATCCTCTGTCGATTTTAGGACAACTATTTTACCCATTTCCATTATTTTCGGAAATATGCTTGAACAAATATAAAATTATCCATTTCCTTTCAAAGTCCAAAAGCTCAGCGAAAAATTGGAGCTGAATAGACAGTCTTCTAATAGTTAACTTAGAAAAGAAACTTTGAGTCCGTACACCAAAAATAAGATCGAAAAACTTTGCACTCTTTTTCTCATCATAATTATTAAGTTTGCGTGAAACATGTTAATCTAAAAATTTTTTACAAGATTCTAATAGAAGCTTTAAGCTTTTTATTTTACTCTGATGCTACTATTTATAATAAAAGATACAGTTATTTGAAAAATCGTTTCAATTTTAAATTTTATTTACGACTATATATACTTCTACGTATCCTAGACTTATAGGTTTTTCTTCTTCCTTCACACCAATTGGAGCTGGCAATCTAGGCTAAAAGTGTAGTCTAAAGATTAGTCTGTAAAGTTAAATCGTAATCCTATGTTTTAAGCAACCGGAGGTTGTTTACAATAAGGTAAGCTTACATCAAACATTTACATTGCTAACAGTCTCATAGCAAATGGGAACGTGTAAGTACAGCTTTATATTCAAGTGTTATTGTGAGTATATAAAATACAAAGTAATATTCGTAAGCTTACACATATCGATAAAAATAATAGAGACCAAAAACCGAGTGCTGATCTTAAAAGGGTATACAAAAACGTTTATATTCCCAGTCTAAGTCAAACCCTTTTATTTACTCTAATCGGGTACAATTTAGCCGCGGGTCACGACTCTGTTTGCATAATGACGGCAAATAAGAGCGCGGAGGGAAACGAAAACATTGCGGATTCATGTAAATTAACCATCTCATCGAATAAAATTAGACTTAAATGTCAGCTCTTATAGAAAATTTGAGGCCAGAAGGCAAGATCATTGGATCTTTTTTTAAAGATTGTCAGTATCTATAAAATACCACCCTTACACTCCCCAGGAAAAGGCATATTTGTTTTTATTGCTGACAAGTTAGGGTTTGACTGTAATCTTACCTCAATAAGATTGTTGTGGTTAGTGGTAATTGACTTCTTGTGGTATCTTCACGGCACTGTACCGGAGGGCAATTTTTTATGTGACCACACGAATTAGCTGATAGGATGGCAACTAGCTATGGCCGAAGCTTTTTTTCACTGGGAAATACATTTACGTACGGAGTATGGGACTAGATGTTTCCAGAATACCCACTAAAACCCAGTAGAGCCCTTTGCACCTGAAAGAGGGGGTAAAGAGAAGATCACAAAAGAATTCGACTCCGTTGGCACCCCAGATGCACTCTACAAAAGGCTCATTCAAGTAAGGGGGAACAGGCGGGCAAACGCACGCCTCCTGCTCCCTACCAGTCGCGTTCCCTTCCCAGCGACTCTTTTTGCAAGATGACAGTCTCACAAAAAGAAGCAACCGCCGTCCATCCCTCTTCCCTGTTGATCATTGTGTTAATTACTTTCGGCAACGAAAGGTAATTTTCAGCTATGGACATGAAGATATGCCGCTGTGGCCAACCGCCCAAGGGGGGTCATGGCCAAAGCCTCCCACAACAAACGAATTACAAAATGCAATTTTCTAAATTTGCAACTTCGGGAACCGAACCTACAACCTCTGATAGCAAAGACAGTATCAGCAACCTTAAGATATAATTGAAGATTCATTTATTTCATAAAAATTACAATAGTACCTAATATCTCGTATCAAAGGCCTTTTTATGCATAATCTGTATCAGAAGACCACGCTTTTCAGTGTTATATTAATTTTTAGAATTTACGAAAACGAAAGAAAGCATACAATTAAACAAAAATGTTAATTTATTGTGTATTGTGTGTTTGAGTAAGTGTCTGTGCGTGTGCATGTGTGTAGGTTTGAGTTGGTTTATAAGAGTAAACGTGAGTATCTTTATTTAAATATTATATATTAGTAGTGATTGCACTTTATCATAATCTGTAACTGACCTAAGAAATATTTCTCCTATAGACACAAGAATTTGATCTTCTAAGAAGGCCAGTTTTCTAAATAATATTTAGGCAAATTTGTCTCTATTCTATATTTCCTTCTTGTGATATTTTTTCGATAAAATCCATGATGTTTTGTAAATCTATTTCAAATTCAAAGACTTGTAATAGTGTGATGTGTTTTTTTTTAATTTACTTGTCTTTTTTTATTTACTTTAAATATCATACGCGACGTGGTCTGACCAGACGCGACACACATACGAAAATATTAAACTTTTTAACTAATAAATCGAAACGTTGCTTACTCTTTATCGATTAAACTTTTTATAACCAAACTTAGATCATGTAACACAAACGGGCCTTTATATATCTTTAAAGATGTCTGAGGTATACTGCTTTTCTGTGAAGCGTTGCTAACAAACGGTCTCGTTAGCAGTATAGGACTTACATTTAAATTACACCGTGTAACAGGAAAAAGGGTAAAGATTGTCATGACAAGTGTTTTCAGGGCTACGCACACTAGTAGAACACTGATTAACATCGCATATTACGAACTCGACCATTAAATTGTAACTCTTAAGCTAACACTGATGATATAATTAATCGATTGCAAAAAAGAAGGAGGATTGGCTTTAGTTATTATATTTATGCACTATTATGTGTTTCTTTGGAAATATATGTTCTCTATTTACACAAATTTACATTAAAAAATATAATAGAATAACAGATTTGTTTCTGGCTTGGAAGTTGTCTTTTAACTCTTATATGCTTTAGTCTTGTAGATTATTGGTTTTGGATTTTTCCTATCGTGTATTTTTGTGTTATATGTGCTCGTTTGAACTTTTTTAACAATTCATTTTACATTAATAACTAAGAAAAACGCAGTGCTTTATGGAAATAAATATTACTTAATTACTTCATATATCTAATTATAAAATCCTAATGAACCCATTAATGGTATTTAGGTACGTAAATTCTCATGAAACTTTAGTATATGGTAACATGGGTATTGAAAATATTGTTGACTTTAAGGATGTTAAATCAAGTTAGCTAGATTTGATAATAAAACTCATCTTATACATCGTTACAAACAAAAATCTGTTAAAAGAAAATTGACATATAAGATATATCCTTCTCTTTAAAAGAATTATGTTGTTTGTAATGGAAACAGATATTTCCAATATTATATAATACGCATACTTTTCCACTCACTTCTACTAATATAGAAAACAAAGTATGATTCTGCATATACTCTTTAATATTATATTGTAAACTCTATTTGGAGATAGAAGTTTCCTCAACATTATGAAAGCCGAAAGTTTTAGCTAGTAGACTCCATGTTACAAATCGATTACCGTTCGTTTCTTCGATCAAATATATTAAATATTGTTCACCTCCGTTAAAATCGTAGCCAAATTTTCTATTATTTCTTTGCTGTATATTTAAGTGCTTTCATTACTATTCCATTTGGTTCCTTTTATGTTTTTTAGAAGCAGGTCACTTCTTGATAAGAATATTAAATTCGACCTTTTTTAATATAAAATATTATTAGTGGCTTTATGAATTGTGACCACTGACAATATAAGCGTGTTTAAAATGACAATAAACCGTCTTTATTACTATGCATTGGCGAATAAAAACATATTTTTATACGCTTAGAATTTCCCTCTGACGAATAGCGTTTGTTATCTATAAAATATAGAATAAAATACATTTTAGAATACACTAAAGTGTGATATGTTATTATTTTTAATTTGCAGGCTTGATGTTTAACATCTTCCTAAGTACAGTTTCTAAATAGTATAACATTATTGTGAATTATATTGTCTGAAGGCGTGTTTTGCGTTTGTCTGAACGATGAATGAACGTGACCCATCAAGACTCCGTAATTTGACATTAAGTAGTCATTGACATGAGCATGATGGGTCACTTTCTTTCACCGCTCAGAAAATATATCTGCAGCTTTAGCTGTGTCAATGACTACTTAATACCAAATTACAGAGTCTACTTCATTACGAAAGGTTCGTTATTAAGAAGACTCCGTAATATAGCATTAAATAGTCATTGACATGAGTGAGATGAGTCACTTTAATTCATCGTTCAGAAAAACGGAAAACACGCCTTCAGAGAATTTTATTAATAAATTAATTGGTACATAAATATCCAATTATCTTTTCCACTAAGAAAAAACACTTCTTTTTTCATTACTAATGGCCTGTCAAGCCTGGATTAGATTAACGAAACTGACATCTGTTAAATGTTACAAGATTCTAATTATAAGAAGTAACAAAGAACTTTAGTAAGAAAACAATCCTGTTAAAAAGTGACCTTTAACGTTTATTCTTTCTCAACATTTTGTTTTTTTCAGTACAAATATAATTGCCCTTGAATTTTTCAGTGCTATCTGCCTTCTTGAAGTGTCACAGTAAAGAGAAAGAGGGTTGACAGATGGATGCCTCGAAGTAATTCTATTTTAAGACGGACTTACACTTTTACAACAAACAATCTACGTGTCAACCTATTTTTTGTTTTATCTAGGCCTTTACAGCACTTTTGAATAGTCAAGTATCGTTTTTTTCATATATTATTTCAATTTACGACTGATGATGTATTAAAAAACGACTTACAATTTTAAGTCAAATAAGTCTAAAGGAAAACAAATGAAGAGTTTTTGTAGTTTACGTGTATTTTGTTGAATTATTATTTAATTTAACAGCACAGTGGTAAGAATGACTTGTACTTAATTTAAATATAAACTAATTTCGTGTTAATATGTTTCTCGCTACTGGATTCCGAAATAACTTAACCGTATTGAATGGAAATTTTCTATACTGTATCTAATTTGGTCCAGTTTGAAGTATACGATCATCGGTTTCATTGTTTTTTATAATTAATTTACAATTACATCTATTGCAAGTTTTTTAACCATGATATCGTTAAATCTGCTGACTAAGTTACATTACACTAATATTTAAAATGGAATCTTAAATTGTATTTTTATGTGTAACGAAAGAGAGTTGATAATCTTACTCAAGTTTTGCCAAGTTATTTTAAGCTAGGAACCGTCAGCTGCATAGGATACATTATAAGCACAGATTTATCACGAGTAATCCAAACTTTTCCTCGTCCATCTTTGTTTGGGTGTTTTCTTACTGTTAGCAGAGATATTTTTACTTATGGCTTGTTATTTTTGCTTTAATCTTCTTATTCTTTTATTAAATATACATTGGTAATAATAAAACATTGTATGTTATAACTTCCACAGTCGCAACTACCACAGTATAAAATTTTCTCTTCTCCCGTAGATAATTGGGAAATTTTAGGTTTTCCATGGTTTTAATATGAATATAAACAAAAATTATTAAAGAGGTAACGAGAAGTTCTTATCATCATACTAAAATCGGTCTAATCTTTTGGGTATTTGCGATCTTACGAAGATGTTATTGCAATTCCGAAGCTGCTTTAAAACACTGTTACTCTTTGTTATACCAAATATTTTTTGTGCCTTTAAGTATAAAATTAAGGACTGATTTTTCAAGAACTTATGTATATTATACACCAAAAGTACTACTAACAGTAGCTTTATATTTTTTTATTGTAAGTAATCTTCGAACTCATTTAGATGGGTTTATACTGATAGATAGTTCATGTTATAAGGATCAATTTGGGGTAATTCTTACAATGAAATTTTTAACATGCTCAAATATGATAGGGGAAAAGTGGCCGAGTGTGCTAGTCTATAAGAAGATTAGCCAAGGTACAGATTAAGTCAAGTAAATAAAACTAAAATTGTGTTGGCAAAACAAATAGCAACATAAAATGTAAAAGCAGAATAAATCCCAAAAGGATCTCTTATCTGTCGCCGTGTACAGAATCTCTGGAGCTCTCTAAGTTGCTACTTATTTAGTCCGTCGTTAATCTGCGGTAATCTCTTTGATGCGAGATTTACGTACTTTATGGCTTGGTGTTTTTATATCTCTTCTTATCGAAGTGCTTTATAGTAAAACAACTTTATCTCTAACAATATTTTAACACTATTACAAGCTAACTTGATAATTAGTTTACACGGGCCACTTTGTTTAAATAACAACATATTGTATTTATACAAAAACACACACGAACACACGCAAACACACCACAAAAACACACACATCTATAAAAATAAATAAAATTGTCTTTTAGTAATTTTAATGACCAACCTTTATTAAACATAAGCACATGACATATATTTCAAAATATTACAAATCACACTTGGTTTTATGAGTGTGCGTAGTTTGTGTGCGGTATACCCACAAATTGTTTCTTTTATTGTGTTGTCATTGTAATCTAATTAGGCTTGATATGTGTTACATACCGTCATATAACTATAATCTTCTCTAATCTCCTCCAGACAACGTGGGCTGAGAACAATTTACTTTATTTATTTATTTGCCTTCGAACAGAACTTATTTTCATTAATAGATGGTGAGTAAAGTTCTACATATAGTAAACAAAGACATGGCATTATTCAAAGTAAGTGTAGGAGTACACACTTATACATAAGAATATCGTAAAATTTGGCGATTTAGCCCTGTAATAAATTATATACATAATATTCCAAATTTTGCAATAAGACTCTAGAAAATTGATTGTTAATTTAATGGAAACATTACGGCTTATATCGAAAGCAACCCACTTCAATTTAAAATTTATAAGGCTTGAAACGGGGACTGTGAAGTGATTTAATATTAATTCCATTTATTTCTGTTACCCTCAATATAAAAGCTTTCGATATTGTTTTGGTTAAAGGTGTCTAATAAGACCAAAAACGAACTATGTATATACATATCTGTACTAGCTGCTTTTCGCCGTGTTACCTGCGTAATTCTTGATTCTGCTGAAATTACAGGAATCTCCCTATTAATGCAAGTTTATATCGTGAAAGGAACATGTGTGACGAATGTCAAATAAAAGAGTGAATGGCAGGAAAGGATAACATATGCTGAATTTCAAGTCAATGTAGTGAATATTTTTGGAGACCTCGCATTTGTTTGTTTTTGATTATATATCTGAGAAATTCTTTATTAGTGAGCGTCTGCTTTGTCTACGTTAAAAAGTAGATTATGTCCTTTCTCACGCTCGAAACTATCTCTTTACCAAATTTCATTTGAATTGGTTCAGTACTTTTGGCGAAAGCGAGACAGACAGAGTTATTTTCGCATTTTATATTATTATGGATTAGTTACTAGCAATAACCGGTAATTGAATCCTTTTCTTAAATCAAAAAATCTGTCTGTGACTGGAAAAAGCCACACACGCTCAAACTCAACTAATTTTAAGGTTATGTTTTTATATCTCATCTTCGTGTTCTCGAAACATCACATTTATTGTTTCCCTGAAGCCACTCAGTTTGTTATTAATGAAAATATTATGTTAACACTTTTCCTGCTATGATGCTGCTGCTTTTTGTCAAGTTTCAAATAAAAAAAATCAATTTAGGTATTTATTACAAGTAATAAAACTTAATGCCTTTCTTAAGATAATTGTGCCGGATTTGATAATCTTCTCACATAATTTTCAGTATCTTTAAATTGGATTTTAGTCGTGCGAAGAATTATAATCGTAATTTATACCTGTTTCGAGTGGAAATATGAAAAACCCGTTGTTTATAATGTAAAATTTTCAAGCTAAGCCTTTCTTTAAAGTACTATGTATAATGAATTATGTTTGAAGGAACGAATTCAATATACCTGTATATAATAAATACAAATTATCATGATGAATTGTATTGTATATTTTTCTAAGTAAATGTAGGTTTAAACAATAGGACAGTGACGTATTTTAAAATTTAAGCTTTTTAACTAAACCAAAAAGATTTGATGCTATGAAATCCACAAGAATTCATTCAAGTACTGCTATTTAATTTCACAAAAAGCCTTCAAAAACACCTCGTCGTTTTAACGAAATGAATCATTGTTCGAATAAACAAAGCGCAGACCAAAACTCATTCAATATAAATACACCGTCTATTTGGACTATTTTTTGTTTTGTTTCTCTCTCTCTATGTTTTGTTCCTATTCAAATTTGAATTGAATTGTTATTAACAAATTTTACTTATGAATCATAATTGTATTCTTGTTCACAAACTCTTGTTATATACATATATGTGAAACTGTATTTTGCCTATAACAAATTTTTTGCTTAGCTTGCATAGCGGACGTATAAGCAAGAAGTACATGAAACATGTCCAAAAGTGCTTCTGGCTGGCGACCCCCCTGGAAGTTGCGAGCGGAAGTCCTTGCAGTCGCTTATCAATGCAGGGCAGCTACAAGGGCCTGTAGAGGCTCTGACTCTTACGACTACTAGGTCAGGTAGGTCAGAGCTATCGCCGACAGAGCTCTGACCGAAAAATGGAGAGAAGATTTTGGATCTACAACTACAGGTATTGTCACGATGGAAGAGATCCGACCTAACCAGGACAATTGGCTCACCAGGGGGCACGGATCTCTTTCCTACCGTCTGGTACAGGTGCTGACCGGCCATAATTAATTTGGCAAGTACTTGCATCAGGTCGTTGGCCGTGAGGAAACGCACGCCTTTCATGAGTGTAGTGCTCCTGTAGATACGGCGCACCATACTCTGGCGGAGTATCCAGAGTGGACACCCCAACGAAATACCTTGTTGTCGCTAATTAGAGGAAATCTTTCACTGGAGAGTATAATTGGGGTAATGGTTGCCAGTGAAGTATGGTAAAGGGTGGTTGCCTTCTGTTGCAANATATATTTTTATAAATTATGTATAATATATATAATTTAGCATCTCGTGCTCAAAGAGACATCAATTGTCACAGTACTGTCGAAATATATATTAAATAACATATTAAGATTTGATTCAACATAATTGTAAGAAATATAACAAAACAATTCTTGAACTAAAATATATTATAACGTTGGATTACGTTGTTATGTTATATTATGTTACAATTAAGCCATGGCGGATTAATTGTTACATAGTTATATATTATTTTCCATAGAATCTGTATTATACTATAGATGTTTAATTAGTTTTTAATGTTTTTTTTGCTGGCAGTATATAGCCGCGATCAAACCGAATTCAAAAAAGTACATTTTCCCAAAACTCCTCTAAGGGAAATTAAACCCAGAACCTCAGCTAGCAAATGCTAAGTCACCAATATACCCTATAGTACAGATACTATATATATATATATTGTATAATATTTAAATAATCCCTGTCAGTGCTACACCGTGGTGAACGCAGATACTACTTGTGTGATTTAAATGATTTTCTTGAATTTAGTAGGGTTTAATTTTAATTTATATTAAATAAATTGCTATATTTTTAACTCAGAGATCGTTAAGTAGAAGTAAGATATAGATATAAATGTATTGACTCTGCAAGTTGTCGGAGAAAACCTAGCATTAATGGAAAAAACTGTTTCTTGAAAAAGTAATAAATTGGTTTTTAATGAAAAGGGCATTTGAATAGGCTTGAACAAGGAATGCTTTTATCAAGCAACCCTAATTAAAGTACTCGTTTTCTATTCTTCTAAATTACATAAAAGACTCATGTCACCTCGCAACAATTTGATATTTTAAAAAATCATTGTTTTATATGGTTATTGAAATAATATAGCCCAATTCTTTCAATTCCTGCTAATAGATCACAGCGTCCCTATATCGTACTAAAATTCAGTTCTGAATAAAATACGTTTTTATTCGTTTACTCAATTTCAAATATAATTAGCGAAATAGCAAAAAATGTGATGGCTGATGAAATAATTGGATGCCTCCTGTAACGAAACTCTTTAGCTATGCATATTAGCTTAGCAAGATAATTTCATAATATTAAAACAGAGAGCAAACTAACAAACTCGCAGAGATCATATGCACAAAATGGAATATCAACGTTCAGAGGAAGTTACAAGAACCTCTCGGTGTCCTGAACTTACATGCATGCATGGAAGTTCGATGATAGTAATTTAGTTAGGAACTACTACAACTAACTCTTTGAAGATAAACTACCCGTTAAATTGTTTGAACTTCGCATATTGAGCTACATATTCGTATTGAATCTACATTATTATGTGGAGAATTTGCCAACTATCCATTAGGACGGTGGTCATAATTGCACCATAATTAAATTTAATAATAAATTTAAATAATAATAAGGTTCTATTGTCAAAGATTACAATCAAAAAAGTTGTAGCAATAATCTGTCTATATAAAAATGAGTCATTATTTCCCTATGTTACGACATCACGTGAGCAAGACTGGACCAATTTCGATAATTCTTTTGTTGTTCTGTTTGTTATAGTCAGGAGAAAGTTCGTATGAAAGAAAATAATTGACAAAGTTCCGTGAATATGACAAACTTTAAGTCTACTTAACCATCATATTAACTTTTCTAATGTAATCTTCTTAGTGCTTTTGACAATATAAACTTTTCTGATGAAACTTTATGACATTTGGCATAATCGTCAGCGATTGACAGAAGAGTTTAAATGCGTGTGTGTGTCAAATACATGGCAATGTGTGTAATGTTGTTTTTTATTGATTTAATGTATTTTTTATGAATAATTAAAAATAATTATTAGCATTCTGCTCTCCGTCCCTATATAAACTATAAGTGTACGAAAGCTCATACTCCTCCGTCCGCCCAACGGGGTAAAAAGTTTTTGCTTTGCTCGTATTAAAATAAATGTCGGAGAAAAAAATCATAGGTTCCCGCCGACATCGTCATTTGTGCGGTCCACAATTAAATCTCCAAACTGTGGCCGTCGGTCGGTTGGTGCAATCCAAGACTTTATTTATTAACTCAGATTATAATGTGCCATCAGTTAATGTTCCCGATATCAATTTTCACAAACACATTAACAGTAAATGTAAATGTAATTAACAGTATTTGTAAATGATAATAAATAAATAATAAATAGTTAGGAACGCGCGACAGTTTCAATTGTCGACCGCTCTGGCGGACCGTTACTCGAGAACGCTGCCGGCGTGCGACTCAATGACTCTGTCCTGCGCCGATGGCATTCCGGAAAGTATTTGATTCCAATTTATGCATAATTACCTTGTTGTGCAAAACAGCTTATTTTATTTATTACTTTTTTTCGATTAATAAGAAAGGTAATAATTTAAACAACCAAGGTTCACTACAGAATAAAGAGTTAAAGGAAAAAGTAAGTAATAACTTATTATGGATGTTACTTTAGTTTCCACTGTTGAACACTATTTTTTCAAAACGTCCTCGGTTATTTGAGTTCTAGAGCTTAAATCTATAACAATAGAACAAATGTTTTTAAGTTAGTCATTTTTTTTTCAATAATTAAGTAAATTGTTTTTTCTTTAAATATACTGTATAATACTTAATGATGCCTTCCAAAGGTCTGATATTGCGAAACTATTCCAAATCAATATACTTCTACAACTTTTCAATCGGAACTCGAATCCAAATTTACTCTATTAGCAATCCATAATAAATACTAAATCAATCGTTTAGAAAAATACTTATTAGAATAAAGAATTTCTTTTATATTTTCTTCAAGTTATTATTCAATCTTTAAACATAATATTAAACAATATAAAGTAAAGACGGCGTAAAATGGAACACTCTAGAATGTAATTGCGAAAGAAGGGTTCGAGTTTAATAACGTTTGAGATTGGCGAGTAATATTAACGGAAATTCGATCCTTCGTTTATATTTGTAAACGGTTATTAATAGCTTAAGAACAATTAAGTGAACTATTAAACCCTTCTATAGAATGGAACGCCGGATCAAACATATAATAAAACTAACTCCTTTGTTAAATTTAACTTCCTTCTATACACAATTTATCCTTTATTGAATTAGTTTAATCAATCGTTATGTTTGCCCGTTAGTAATTAATCGTCCACCGGTTTGTGACGATTGTTTCTACCAAGAAGATACCGACAAGAAACTTAGCAGTTTTTCTCTTTGCGCATATTGCCAATAACAAAATCGTAATAGGAAAATGACACTTTTACAGGAGCAAATACGAAACTAAATATCTTGAAAACTATCAAGACTAAAAAGAACATTATTTAATGAAAAATAGGGAATATTAATTTTGCTTTAGATTTTTACTTCATTTTTATTTTAATTTCTTTATCAGCAAGA
Source organism: Elymnias hypermnestra (assembly GCA_015832385.1). NCBI lineage: Eukaryota > Metazoa > Arthropoda > Insecta > Lepidoptera > Nymphalidae > Elymnias > Elymnias hypermnestra. Next base: position 1,353,542 of record JACTOM010000117.1, on the reverse strand, counting down.
AAATTGTGAATTTCTTCCAGGAAGGAACACCTCGTGAGGAACAGCAGTAATTCAGGGGTATGTATAGCCTGCCAATCCGCAATTGAGTAGAGTGGTAAATCTATGCTCTAAAACCATATCTTTTATAGTTGAGGAAGTCTGTGCCAAGCAATGGGACTTTAAAAGGCTTACTTACCTTACGCATACAATGCATTATATACGGAATTACCAAATCCGGCATTTCCATTATTAAATATTCTTCAACAATATAATAAGCTTTCTAATCGTATGTACGAGTGCTCTTTACATATAGTTTGCTTTTATATAACAGGAAGTTCAGACTTAATTATACAACCTTATTATATAGAGGTATGCTTAACCTTAAAACGTGGTCGCTGACTATGGGCCTCATTCGTAAGCTCAGTGTCACTCAGCGTGCTATGGAGAGGGCTATGTTCGAAGTTTCTTTACGCGATCAAATCAGAAATGAGGAAATCCGAATCGACAATCGCGAACCTGAAGTGCAATGGGCGGGGCACATAGTGCGACGAACCGATGGACGTTGGAGCCGGAAAGTGCTGGAATGGCGACCCCGCACCGGACGATGCAGTGTAGGAAGACCCCCCACAAGATTGACCGACGACATAAGGAGGATCGCCGGTAGCCGCTGGAGTCAAGCGACACAAGATCGGGCCTTGTGGGTATCATTTCGTGAGACCTATGTCCAGCAGTGAACGTCCATCGGTTGAAGCAACAACGATACTTAACCTGGAAAATAATTTTTGGATCTCTTGGCTTTAACGTTTTTATTTCAATGTTTTCGACATGATGTTTATCTAGGGTTTCAATAGAATGTTTCACAAATTATAAATTATTATTTTATTTATATTTTTGAAATGCCTCAATTTAGTGGTTACCTTATTCGGTTAAGGACCACAGGTGCCAAGTTTAAGTCCTAGGTCTGGATAATTCAAATTTGATATTGGCTTTTTCAGCTACCAAATTCTCAGAATACGAGAGGTTATCGTAAGTAAATGATGTAGTTTTTTGGCAAATTTATATAGGAATTTTGCCGCCGTGGCCGAAATTTTGGTGACGAGGATAATATTATTCAACGAGAAGCTATAATTGTCTATAATAAATAACCTGAAATCGGTTGCTTAATTTGGTTGCTAATTTTAAATATATAACCAAGGTGGTCCAAGAGTTCTCTGCCAAAAGAGTGTTTTCAAAAACTTTTTAACTATGTTTCCATGGTCTTACGCTTATGGCTTAACAGAACCAAACACAAACAACTTTAAGACTTACTATATATAATTTTAATTAAGAGCTCTTTGTTTACCTAAATCACGTAACCTAGAATATCCTATAGTTGCGTGCTGTTGTAAAAGAATGTATTTTTATTTTAAACAACAAAAATTTATGTAAAAGCTTGTATGTAACATTCGTATTACGACTATTTATAATTCTGAGACTATTATTCTAAGCCTGTAAGTTACTAACCTTTTCGATTTTACTGTCATTGTCTTATAATTGTTTCCTTACCTTATTTTATAGTTCATTTCATTATGTTTAAGGACATAAATATAAATGCCTCCATTGTACTTTAAATATTGTATCTCATTTTAGACAATTTTTTCAAATTCTTAAGAGAATAAAGACATCTAACCACACATTACATACAATACCATAAAAATATGTACTGTATTACCAATTTTTATCATATTGTCGTTTGTAAGCGGATATTATGTATATATACTTATCCTAACAATACACGTACAAAGATTCTTGGTACGAATTCTAAAGCACACGGGCTTGTATCCTGTATACAAAGTAAATAGCATTATGGCTGCGTCTTGAGACTTCTGCTTTCCTGTTACTGAATTTATCACTTACTTTAGTATTCTAGATGCTTAAATTCTATTTTCTGATAAAATGCGAACGCCTTTCTATTTACTACATATGTTAAAAATCATTTCGTAGTCATTTTCTTTGAGCACATATTAAGAAGTTTTGTAAGCCTCTGAATCATTTTCACTTTGCAAATAATAACCCTTATGTTATACGACAATTCCCGTATTCTATTCATTGTACATTTTGATGGAATATATACAATTTTTTATGTGGTTTCCCGCCTATGCTAGCAAATATTTAGTCCCAAACAAGCGTAGTAACATTATTCATAAGTAATACACAATTGTTTTAACGTAATAATGTGTTTAGATGAAAGTTTTCTACCCCTTTTCTCTTATAAAATACGGCCTGGCACGGCCTGGCTTCGTACGAGTGGACATAAATAAGTACAAATATTGAAGTTATAAGCATGATAATTAAAACGACGATGAATTGACAAATATTATGAAAAAGTGTGATTCCTAATATTAAAACTAAGTAGTTATGAAGCTCTAACTTTTTAAGTGAAGCATAAAAATGAGTTAAAAAAACTTGAAATATTCGTCCACTGCGTAAGGAGCCGACCGGCTACCTAGTTCATAATGATGCACCCCCTTCTCCCGCACTGCTCTCTCTCGTCGAGATAGTTACTCGATGCGCTGCGTGGCGGCCGCGGCCGGCATGTATTTTTATTTTAATTTCGTGACATCTTTTGAATGGAATATCCGATTTCAATCATTCAAAAAGTAATCATCAGGTAATGAGACAGTCTTGAATATTAAATTATTTTTTTGGATAAAAATTTATAAATGGTATGGATCACACGGTCTGATTTTGATCAGAATTTCTATCAATTTNGATTTTGATCGGCATTTCTACCAATTTGTTAAATGTAAAAAAGTAGTTATAGTGACGAAACTACAATAGTTCGACATATGGTCTCGCGAAGTTTTTTGTAGATATTGATATATTCTATAATATAGTCGCACATTTCTTTGTCCTATCATCAATACTCTTCACAGCGTATGCGATGAAAGACATTTTATGGCAAGCTTTTCTACACCTTCGGTTGGTTTGAATAGGAATTTCTAAAGATTTCTAGAGTAATCTAGTACTAAATATAACCTATGTTACTCAGTGATAATGTAGCTTTCTAATGAAAAAAGAATTATTAAAACGGTGCAGTACTTTTTGAGTTTATTCGTTAGATACAAAAATACAAATCTTTCCTCTTTATAACATTAGTGTAGATTACTACAAGAAATCTCGTACGCACAATAACTTTAAAAAAGTAATACTAGATCCAATTAAAGCAAATTTTTGAGTAGACTGTAGCATTTGAATGCAATCATTCTTTTATAGTTTAAAAAGATATAAGACTACGTAACTTTAGAATTCCTCAATATTTATCATGACTTATTCCCTTATCCACGTAAAATATTAATTAAAAGTCTTAAATGACTTATTATTTATAGGTACAGCTGACGTTTATGAACCTTCACGGACAATAAATCTACGAAATAGCGGTTATTATATTACCCTTAAGGATCCAACCAAAAGACCTACCCGTAAATTAATATGATTAGGTAAAATTAATTATAAGTCTCAAACTATATTTTTACGTTAAAAGCTTTATGTAGACGAGCCTATTTAAACGCGAAAGATTTAAAAAAAATCATGCATGTGTGTAAAATCACGTAATTTTTTTACGGATGAAATGCGTGATTAGCGTTACGAAGATGTACAGCGTATTTTATGCTAATTCGTTTGAAGGTTAGGTAGTTTTAATATTCACAAATAACATGTGGCATTTTAATTTGCCACTCGTGATTACAAAATCTAATAATTAATATACTATTGTTCATAAATTCTGTTTTCTAAATTTTTAATTCAAAAACAAAATTTCATTAATAATTTTTAATATTGACAAAAAAATGTGGCATTTTTATTTACAATTCGTCATTTCAGATTTCAATAAAATATTTGTATTAATTTTTGACGCTTTTAACGTTTTAATGACAATGAAATTCATGACATTCCTAACATATCTTCGTTTTTCCCTCCCTCTAAGTCTCGGAAATCTAAAGTTTGAAGATTTGTATAAATATAAACAAGACTTGAAAATTACTTTCCTAAAGAAGTTTTACTTCTGACATGTGTACTCGATGGTAACTAATGATATAGTCTTCTCCTTTAGATGATAGAAGCGTGCTAACCTGATAAAAGTCAATTTACCTCATTAGGCTTTCTACACAGCATCGTACCGAAACGCAAATCTCTTGCTTGGCGGTACGTCTTTGCTGTTAGAGTGGTAACTAGCTGTGGCCAAAGCCTCCTATCAGTCCAGACTCAGACAAATTAGAAAATGCTATTTCCTTAATTCGCCTTACCCGGGAACCTGGGACCTCTTCTAGCAAAGCGACTACTCGCACCACTGCGCCAACGAGGCAGCATATATTTAATATTGTATACACAGGAACACCCGATTTAACGAGAAATCCCGAACTTTTATATAACCAAATTAACCACACAGCAACCCAAACTATTAATTAAATAAATACAAGAAGTGGTATAAAATATATTAAAGTCAAGTTTCTAACTCGTAACGATTAAGCGTCACCTAGAAGAAATTTCTTAAACTCGCAATTTTGCGATTTTTAGTAATTTAATGAATTTATATTTATTAAACTATAGTAACACAAATGTCAACTAGAAAATAATTTTATACGCTTACAAAGTAACAAAATATTTTATTTACATATCAATAAATCGATGGCCCCCATAAGGCACATATCGAGTAAAGTATAAAATCCTAATTTTGTAAGGCAATGTTTTAAAGACAAATTATTTAGTACTGTACTACCTTTTTTACTAATGATATGTTTCAATATGATATAAAAAAAATCAATGCTCTAGGTGATAAATGACGTAATACAATCACAAAAACGGGAAAAAATCTAAAATGCAAGTTGACCTTTTATACGCAGGGGCCCTCGAAATATATATTTAAGGAGAATATGAGCTACAATAACAGCAGGAGGTTAAATATAAATATAAAATACTCGAGCATATTATATGAGTGTGTATATGTGTGTTTGTGTGTGGTAGTTAATTAGAACAGAAAAATAGAATATATCTTTTATTGATTTTTCTGTTCTTCATTCACTGGCGAATCTTACTAATGCCAAATATCTACATGTGAATATATTTTTCTGAACAAGCTAGTGTAGCAGTGACTTCATTCTCCCCATTGTCATTCTCTCTTGAGATTGACAAATCGCCATTCCCAGAATGGTTGATCCCTCACTTGACCCTGGGCAGCTCGCCGTCACTGACCGCAATCCTTCCACAGATAACCCCTATTATGTACGTGAGTCTACTAACAATGCTTTAAAATGGAAAACTGTATTTTATTAACATTTCACATTCAGAATTGTCTATTTGCAATTATGTAACATATCTAAATAAATATTATTTTTTTGTGATAAAGTGACATATTCATAAAAATGAAACAATTGAACAAGTTGATAAAAACATAGATTATATAGAGATAACAATAAATATTTGTTACTAAATCTATGATTTTTATTATGGAAATTAAACTCTAAAATGAAACCACTACGAACCACGAAGACTGTATAAAATCTTGAAAATCTAAAATTAGCGTATTTAATATTTTAATGTTGGCCCCACTTCAGTGTCTAGAATCCAATTCCACAAAACATGTTATTAAAAAAATGTAATGTCAAAGTACGCTGTGTGTTCAAAAAGTATCGCGAATTTTGTGTTTTTTCAAAAATTATTTATTTATTCATGAATATCTATTTTGTCCCCTTCAAANTAAATGAACATTCAAAATGGCCGAGCTTGTCGGCATAAGTGAGAGACATGAGTACCAACATAACGCCACAAAAAATTCGAAATTCGAATATACGTAACCCGCGAAAATTCAAAATTCGCGATACTTTTTGAACACACCTCGTCCACAGTATTTAAATGTGATATTATCTGAGGTGGAAAGTTATCCGTTATCATTCCCGAATAAAATTCCCTTAGAATTAAGATTTTTTTACACAAATAATGTTTCTTTTTTCAAATGTTGAGGTTGTGGTGTTGGTCTCGTTTGTGGGGTTGATGATTTGGACGAATAAATGGTAAAATACGTTTAAATGATTCGTATATTAAATGCTTTACAATAATACGTTTATTGAGAGCGTAGCGTTTGGCGATAGTAGTACGAATTGTTGAACGGTTTCTTAATTTTGAATTTTGACGGCGGCCACAGACGAAGTATCAAGCGTTTCATTCTACGGCGCGTAAACACTTTATAAGCTTTGTCTTTTATTTGAAAGACCTCCTCCCCCAAATTTATATTGTCTATATAAACTATCGTCAGGGATCTGAGATAGTTTAAGGCATCGCTGGAGTATAATAAAATAAATATATTTAGCCATGTGTGCCAGCTAGTTAGGATTATTATATTGTTTTCATAGTAATCCAAATCCTTTTAGAGCGTCAGAGGTAAAGAGAAGGTGAGATTCATCCAATCACGGATACCGGGACGCATCACTGGTTATGCCGGACGTCCAGTAAGCACCTATACTAACCTGTATGTTAACACATCATGCCCCCTTGAGAGCCAATCTTCCAAGTGTGGACGAAATGCCGCTACAGAGACTGCGCCCGCTTTATGAGACCCGAGGTCCTCCCTCCATGTTTCAATTAGGGCCTGGTCGGATAAAGTCGCGATTCACTGCACCTCAATGTCATCGGCCCTTTCTCCTCTATGCCTTACAGCTAGGCACTGATAAGCAGCCGCAAGGACCTCCGCCCGAAGCGCCCAGGCGACATCGCCTGCAAGAAGTGTTGCAACCGCCCAGGATACTGTACGGTACCCCCGAATTGCTCTGATCGCTATCACTCTCTGCGTCTTGCGCAAGACTGCTTTATTTGGAGCGGTCAGGGCATTTACCTACAACCGTGCACCGTACAGCGCCATACTGGCAATAATCCATGCATAAAGCTTCCTGCATGGTGATTCCGGTCCTCCCACGTTGGGCAGCAAACGCCCAAGTGCGCTAGCGCATTAATCAACCTGGTCTCTGCCTACCCTTATGGGTATGAGGCGTGATGCTATGTACGTAATCTGAACCTTTCTTAATTTCACTTGATCACTAATAAAAAATCCATTAAAAGCGGTCTAAAAATGTATGCATGACTATCGAAATACAAAACTGTCATGTGGAAGCTGTTTTATAGCAGTACACCATTTTATACGACAATATAAAATTTAAACGATATAAATCTGTGCGCCGTGGAGGAAAATGATTTAAAAATATATTGTGCTTCAATTTGAATCTATTGTTATATTCACAGATAACAGAAAGTAACAGAAGTTTTCACAAACACGATATGTTTCGAAGATCGAATCTACTGGTCTGACGTCGGTTCTTTGTATCGATGTTCGCCTGCGGTTATTCGTTCGTGAGCTGATAAAGCCGAAATACGTTTGTCAAAAGTTGTTATTCAACATCAGAGAGATTGTAGATAAGTTCGTTGTACTTTATTTAACATACAACATAATTTTACTTTTAACTGTTCTTTAAATGAATAATGGAACCCAAATATAAAATACCCTACAACACAGCTAGCTACCCACGATTACAATTTGTCAACACACTTTGTCACCGTTAGTGTATAAATTCATTTATACTACATCAATTACACATTGAAAATTTATTTTAAAATTGACATAACGACATAGATCTCCATACAAAAAATTACTGGCCTAGTACACGTTGTCCAGAAAGTTGAGAGAGGGGGGGGGGGATAGGATAGCGTGCTCTGCCATTATTTGGAGATTCAGTAACCATGGAAGCGTACCCGGGAAACCATCATCCTTTATGCATATGAGCTTATTATCGCAATGGTGATTCGATAGTGTCGGCTCAACGTTTATATTGTGCAGAATTTAATGTACGGAATGCAACGAAGGACGAAAGCTATTGAAGAAGTGAGGGTTTCAGTGCATCCAAATCAGGCTTAATCAGTTCGCAAACGAGGTCAAGGCCTTAATATTGAAAAATCGTAGTTGCACACTATTTTGAAGAAAGATTTTCATCTTACAGACTACAAAACACAGCTCGTGCAGAAACTGAAATCTACCGACTATCCTCCTCGACTGAATTTTAAAAATGAATTGATTCAACGCTTCCCAACGTTTGAAAACATCCTGTTTAGTGATGAAGCGAATTTGCACTTAAACGGGCACGTAAACAAACAAAAGTGCCGCTTCAGGTCCAACGAAAATCCAAGAGAGAAGCATGAACTTCCACTACATAGTCCAAAGGTGTCGTGTGGGTTGCCATGTCTGAGGAAGGCATCATTTGGCCTTATTTTTCTGAAGACTGGCGAGGGCGAGCACTTACATCATGCACCATGTTACGGAACCTTTTGGCTCCACAATTACAGGAGTTTGAAGGTTTTAATGCGGAGACATAGTTTCAACAAGATGGGGCGACTTGCCACACTTCAAACCAATCGCGTGCGGTTGTCAATCAACTTTTCCCAGAACAAGTGATCTCTCGTCGAGGAACCACCAACTGGCCTCCGAGAAGCCTCGATCTGACACCCCTTAATTATTTCATGTGGGGATACTTTAAGCAGAAAGTGTACGCAAATAAACCACCAACTCTACTGCAACTAAAGCACAACATCCGTCCCGACATGGCCGCCATTTCCAAAGAGATGTGTAGACACTTGGTGGCTAATTTCGTTTAGAGGAATGCCAGCAAAGCGAGCGACAACATAAAAAAAAAAACAAAAAAAAAATATTCTTTAATTATTATGAAAATGAATAGGCACGAGTAATTTTTAAATACATAAACTAAAAGTGGTTGAGCCCCGTTGAAAATTTTACTTCCCTATTTCATTTCTTTATCAAGATTGCTTTTTTGATCAAACTAATTCCCCTGTTCGTCGAAGTATAGTTTCATAGGTAAAACTTTTACTTATACACACAGGTCTATACACAGACAGAGTTTATTTTAAACATATAATATGAGAATTCACAAAAAGGTTTATCAGAATTTATCAGTATCATATTAGGTTATGATACTGATAACAAACCTTTATTTTAATTTATTTTATGTTCTGCTAAATATGATGGTGTTTAAGATAGCAAAACTTAAGCACAACAACATGGAAAAACCTTAGCAACAAAGTGCCATAAAATAATAATAAATATCATGTCTAATTTTCCATATTACACGTTATATTCAAGGCACTACACTCTTAAGAAGTAAGTAAAAATGTGTTTGGCGAAACCTGAGAGCAAGAAACGCTCATCAGTCATACGCAGTGTGTCTACAGAGACCGCCCATATATCTGTCTAAGTCACTGTGAGTGGCCCGAATAATCTTCTTTATTTTTTGTCAGCAACTATTTTCCTTTCTATGTGCAAATCCCAGAGGCTTAGATGAAATTATCCACAGATTAGAAATTGGATCTTTTTAAACGGTAACTCACAATACAACCTAAGAAATTATTAACTCTCGTGCTACAACGCTAAGAGATGATTTCAAAGACATATCAATTTTCACGGTAGCAACGCAATGTATATTGAATAAATAAACTTGTTATAAATTGTAGTGGACTGCATAAAATTAACAACTCATTTAAGGGTAACTGTATACGCTTCAATAATAAACGCCCAGAAGAAGTTTTAGAAATGACGCTATAAATTCAAGTCTTTGTTAAAAGAAACGAATTGCTCTAATTTAAATATAAAAAATTAATATAATATTGTGATGATGATGGTAAAAAATAAATACAAAATACCCGACTAAGTTTGTTGTGGGTTTAAGTCGTTCTTTAATGTCGTCATCAGACGTACATTAGAATTTGTGTGTAAAGAAATTATATATGATGATTCAAAATGCTGTAATAGGCCTAGTTGAATAAAGATATTTTGATTTGATAAAATTCCTAATAATTCAACGTGTTCAACTTTGGGGATGTACAAAACATAGCAATTGCAAAATCATTCAAGAATCCAAAAAAAGTACTTCGGGGCATTGTTAATGCACCTTGGTACATAAGAAATAGCAATCTTCAGAATGACCTAAACCTAGAGCTTATTAATAATTACATCGAAAGAATTGCCAAAACTTCTGTATGTCACGCGGACAAAAAGAACACTCAATCTTTTGAGTTAGTGAAAGTGCAATGACACAATATAGTGTAGTGTGATGCTTTAAAGCAAGAATTCAAAAACAGTGTGAGTCAAAAGACATTATCGTAAACTAAGTAAAGTCGTTGGACTGTAGACTTAGATAGTACAAGTACATATTAGGTAGATTCGGTCGAAGTATTATTACTAATTAGTCTGTAAGTCTGTAGATTGTAATCTTATATTATAAAACAAAGGTTGGTTGTAATAATAATAAAAAAATCGATTCCGCTGAGGAAAGCCGGTAAGAACTCAGAGGTTACTACTCTTTTAAATATAGTTTTGTAAGTTACAATGTGAAATATATTGCTTCTGTATGCAAGTGGAATCAAAACTAAACATTTTTATCGCTTAAACATTCTTCAACATTATAGTATACCTTTAGTTAATAGCATTCTTTATTCTAAAATTTGCCTTTTTTAACTTTTCATTTTTTTTTAAACTCGTCGCTTTTCAGCGTAGGTTTATTTTATAATATTTGATTCAGCACGTAATAATACTACTTGATAGTCTTCGACAGGCTGCCAGACATCGACGAAACGTGGTGGTTTTATGATCTAAAAGTCTTCACTCTCATGAGGAAGCCAGTGCTCAGCGGCGGGACATTGTTAGGCTGGTACTTACAACTTTTTACTATAAAAAAATGAGAAATTACAAAATAAATTCTTGCGAATCTTACACTATAGAAAAAGTTATTCAGGCAATAACACTAACAATATTCAATTAAATCTTTTAGAAACTAAAACTATTTAAAATTCTTCATAATTTAGTTGACTCTAAATTCCTTTTGAGAAAAATTTATTTCAAATGTCCTAGGAACACCTATGTAAGGGACTAATGATTGTTTTTGGAACCAGCACCTTTGACCAACTATGCCAAAAATACATTCATTTATCAAGCATGTCACATTTATAATGAAAATTGTAATTATGTCGATATCATGTACAATAAAATGAATGTTTTTAAGGATAGTCTATATCAATGTTTAATATAAAGTTATTTTGTTATTTTTTTTGTGTTAACCTTATTGTTTATTCTTTATAATTGCCTTTTATATACGTTGCATTTTATATAACATAACTCTATTATAATCTTCTACTATATTCTAGATATGTATATGTGTCAGTTATTAGTGGAACCTTGATTGATTTTTGAGTATTTAGTTGTAATGTAGTTTTTAATTTATATAATAATTGTTTGTATCCCAAATAATAAATAAAATAAAAGTAACATCAAAAATAACTAGGTGGTAGCATGTTATTTAATAAAAAAGTAAAAATATATATAAATAGACATTGATAACACTGTTTAAATTACAGTTTACAGGTTTTATAAATGTACATAAATCCACACAACACCGGGAAGTACTATTAAACAATATATCCCCTAAAATAATATATAACATTTTAACAAGTGCCTTCGCTATACCATATTTTCTTGCATCCACTTTTATTTCTAACATTTCCCCACTTTACCAGGACAATGTTTCAGCCTTTTTTTATTTCCTGTCTTCTATATAACTTGTAAAAAGCTGATAAGAGCAAAACAGGATACAGCTTTTTTATTTCTAAATGCTCCTGTGTAGGTTTGCTGAAGCGTTGTGCTATTCAAAGAGGTTTTAATATAGCATCCTTTTATGGCACAGGTGCATTTACTAGGTAAGTGTTTTTATTTTAAAACGTAACTGCAACATCAGGTAACTCGTATAAGCGACTCCACTTCATTTTTATGAATTCATTATCGTCTTATTTTATCGTACTACCTTCGAATACGCGACAGCATATCCTGAATGTTCACTCTCAACCTTTCTTGTATTAAACGAATGTCATATGAGAATGTAACAATTTATTTCGCCTTATAACAAAATAGTGCGTTTTAAATGTGATAAGCACAGATATCCTAGCTTCCTGTCCTGGGTCGGGTGAATTCTAAAATTGATACAATGACTTTCCACCCCCGTGCCCCAGCGTAGGTTAGCGAGGAGCGTTATCACCCAAGTTCGTATGTTTGTGCATCTCCTGCCCCTCCCTTAATCATTGAAATTAGTGGTTTGCATCCAGGGTACCAGAGTAGATTGTGTAGGCAAACCTTTGGCCCTCCAGCCAGGGTTCGAGGGTCCTCCGCTGAGTTTAAGCCGTTGGTTCTGCGCCACATGAGATTATGAGAATAAAGGAATGCAGGAAGTGCACTTGTGTACTATGCCTCTCAACTCGCACTGGAACAGCGTGTTGGGTCTAGGCTATAAAAAACCTCTCCTATGAGGAGGCCTGTGCCCAAATGGGGGGTGTTAATGGGTTGTCCATCCGTAAATAAACCTGTTATCTATAAAAATGTAGAGCATATTAAGATACGGAGGCTTTTCAATACTAAAGGATTTTTAGTATTACGAATATGGTAACTCCATTCTAAATTGCTTGAAGCTCTTTAATGTACAATTTTCATTGCTGCTTCTACATGAGAGACATTTATATGAAAGAAACGTCATAGTACAACATAGGGACATATTTATTATAACGTTTAAAAAACGTTTTAATCGATGTTATAATGACCATAACGCTATTTAACCTAAAATTAAAAGTGCGTGCGAACAAAGTACACGTGTCAGAAGTGTAATTTCTTTGGCAAACCATCTAAAATCTAAAACTTTACATTTCTGAGACTTAGAGGGAGAGATAAAGAAAGACATGTTAAGGATTTAATAAATGTAATTGTCATTAAAATATTAATGTGTCGAAAATTAATACAAGTAATGTATTGAAATCTCAAATGACGAATTGTAAATAAAAAAGCCATGTGTTTTTTGTCAATATTTGAAATGAATAATTCATTTTTTTTTTATTTAAAATTTTAAAAAGGATGAAATATTTTTATTTTATATTTTATGAAAAATAAATAGTATATTGAACTCTAAAGTATATTAAATTCTTAAATGACGAGGGGCAAGTTAAAATGCCACATGTTATTTGTAAATATTAAAACTACCGAATCTTAAAACGTATTAGCATAAAAAAGGCAGCACATTTACGTGATGCTATTCTCGCGTTTCAGTCGTAAAAAATTTACCCTCATGTGCCTAAAGTAGTTTCACTTAAAAAATGTTTTTAGCACGAAATTTGTTGATATGTTGAAGTAATTTTATAAGGTTTAAATGTCGTTTATATTTTTACAAAACATTGCGTGTCGAATGAAATTAACAGTAGGCGTCTATTTAATGGGCATCAATGGCGTAAGCAAAATAAATTGCAGTCATTAACGCCGACCCTCTAGGGTATAATGTGTTCTACCTACTTTATCCACGCCACGTGGAGCAGCTACTAAATTTTAGCACTGGAAGGTAATTTTATAGCTATATACTAATACAAGCTGTTCCCCGTGGTTTTAGTTCTCCAAACCGTAGAAATAGCGGGAAAGGAATACTCAGGAATGACGAATTTACACTCAGTTGTGTATATATCTTTATAAGTATAATTCTTAAGTCCGTGTATATGACACTGAACGCCTCCTAAACGAATGGTCCGATTATGTTGCAATTTTGTTTGTCTTCCGGTTTGATTTGAAAACGGTTTAGATTGACAATTCGATCCGGTAATGAAGTACGCGAGAGAACGTCGGAGCTAGTATATCTATATATATAAAAGAGATATCCAGGTATCTATTGACTCGTCACGATATCTCTGGAACCATAAGGCGTAGAGACTTGAAATTTGGTAGGAATATTCCTTTTGCCGAGCAGAGGTCAGCTAAGAACGGATTATACGAAATTCCATTCACATTCCACGAAGTAGCGGGTTTAGCTAGTCATCATATATATATATCGGGTTCTGGTCTTCCATCGTTTAAATAAAGACTACCACAGGGAATTTTCACAGAGATTATTTATTACTTTAAACTAAATTTTAATTAAATGAAATAATCAATAATTTATGGGTGCAAGGTGTGCACCGGACACAACTTCGAGTAAGAATGCCCGGCAGTTTTTTTTTTTTCGAAGTGTGTAGTTGCTGTTAGCACTACTGGCTTTTACAGCGTAACCGAGAGGGATGGCGAGCGCAGAAGCTCTGCCGAGGGGTGGGCCCGTAGAAGGGCCCTGCTGCGTTGGGGAAAACGTTGCACTAAGGGCGCCTCCTGCGAGGGCTCGGACCTAGGCTTAGAGCAACGTTTGCTGCTGCTGAAAAAGACAATAGGACAGGTGCTTAATCTTGACGCCCATGGGTCCGCGACTGGGAGCCGCGGCCGGGGTGCGTCAGATAGCGGGGACCTCGTCTTCGCCGGCGAAGACGCTGTGTGTGTGTGTTAGTGTACGGGGCATTGTCAATAGTAATCTGGTCGTCTGGGTCGTCAAGGACGTGTTTGGGCCGCCTCTTCCTAGGCGGGATGTTTAGCCTAATCCCATAAGAGGCGGCATTTCTAATGAGAGGGTTGGGGTGACTGACGGCTCTCTTGAAGTAATCTACGGAGAGCGTTTTGAAATGATTGTTGACCGTTGCGAGGCCGAGATCTCTGTGGAGATCGACGTTGCGCATGAACCAGCGGGCGCCCGTGGCTATGCGCATGAATTTGTTCTGCAGCGTCTGGAGTCGAACCAGCCGGCGTGCAGGAACGGAGCGAACACTACGCTCGCATAAGAGAATATGGGGTGGATGCAAGTTTAGTAGAGTTTCACCTTGTGACGCAGTGACAATTTACTCTTCTTGCAGATCATGGGATAGAGGCGACTTAGCACAAACGCTGCCCTGCCACGGATGGTGCGAATGTGTTCGGTGATGCCCGGCAGTCTAATGCAAGTTTCCTTTATACTAGTTTCTGCGAGTGGGGGTAGTTCGAATGTTGGCAGACGTTTGTCACTAGCTCGCTGCATACCTTATTACCAACATTAACAAACGTTGCCGCCGTCATATATTAAAATTTTATTTAGTTTTTATAACGCAATGAATTGCATTGTTTATTCTATACACAAGCTGATCCGCGGACTTTCGTCTACTTTATGTAAAAGAGAACAAATTACCAAAAAGAAAGGTCATTCTTAAAGAATATGCATAATGAATTGAAATGAGGGGTGGGGGTCATAGGGTGATACTCTTTTTTTATTGTTGACAGTTTAGCGCTTGACTTTCTTCTCGCCTGATGGTAAGTGATGATACAGTCTAAGATGGAAGCGCACTAATCTGGTAAGGGGCGATATACCCCTTATGGTTTCTACACAGCATCGTACCGGAACACAAATCTCTTTGTTTGGCGGTACATCTTTGCTGGCAGGGTGAGAATCAGACACGGCCGAAGCCTCCAACCAATCCAGACTCAGACAAATTAGAAAATACAATTTTCCAAATTCGTCCTACCGGGGATCGAACCCGGGACGTCTGCTAGCAAAGCGACTACTCGCACCACTGCGTCAGCGAGGCCGTCAGACGTCTACGACCTCTCTTATATATCTACCAAATATATAAAAATTGCTATAGCCACTTTCGAAGACTACGGCTACAAACACCGTAACGCGAAATTCTTATATAATAGACTAGAAATGCCCCGCGGTTTCAGCCGCGTAGATACTGATCTCTTAGCGGTGGAAAGTCTACTGAGTCTATTTATTTTTGGCAACATAAAAGTTATATTCACATAGTTTTTAATTAGTTTCTTTCATTAATTAAAAACGATATACCCCAAACATGAACTTTTTGTATAATATTTGTAACGAAGTTATGAATATGTATGAATGTCTCATTGGTCTAGTGGTTAGCATGTTCTGCTACAGACATGAAGACCTGGGTTCGAGTCCCAGGTCGGGCGAATTTAAAATTCGATATTGAGTTTTCTATTAAGGTTTTCTCAGCATTTGCCTGAAGCTGGGAAGTTGGCGGTGTCCTCCACCCCCTTGCCTCGGAGAGCACGTTAAACCATCGGTCGTGTGCCTGATCTCTTTCCGATCGTGTCGGATTGCTGTCACATCGGACTATGAAAGTGAAGAAATGGTGTACCTACTATGCCTGCCAATCCGCAATTGGGCAGCGTGGTGGGTCTATGCTCTAAAAACCCTCTCTCCTATAAGTGAAGAGTCCAGTGGCCTGTAGTGGGACGTTATTGAGCTGCTACTTAGTATGCATTAATAGTGTTTGTCTTTTTTTTCTCGTCGCAAACTCTTCATGGAAACTCGAAACACTACGGAAGAAAGTCGTTAGGGGTTTTGCCGGACTTTTACCAGCCAAAACCAGACGGTGCTAATTACGTTCTTTGGCGAAAGCACGGGAAGCGATATGCCAACAGGGCTCCTTGCTTCATATTCTTCCTGTTCTAGTGGCATGCCACCTGTCTCCCCTCGGAATCCTCCTAAAGAGGCAATAGATCCCGCACCCATTGCCTAGAGGCTACCCCTATGGAGGCAGAATATAACTGTGTGCAACCTATTTATAATAAGTTTAATGATCTAAGGGATTAAGTAATTACAATAGCAGAACATTGACTTATTAGATACTGTATCAATCTTCTATTAAAGCGGTGAAATGTTAAATATCATATTTTCTATTACTTTAGTTATACGTTTGTTGTTGGATAAATTCAACTGAAATTATATGTTTCAAAACATACAAGCCAACAGGCTTACACGGATTTTATATAACAAGAAACATCATTGTGTATGCGGAAGCCTTTCTCAAAAGGATGCTACACGGATTCTTACAATAAAATATAAGTCAGGCAACCTCAATTCAGGAAAATAGAGGAAACCTCTAGCGTATTTGGATTGTGTTCTTATATTGCAATAATTGATTTAAAGTAAGTTAATCTAAAGCTATAAAATATTGCCAACTATCTAAAGTATTATTAGAACTTCTCTATTTTGCGTTTTTATTTTTTTTTTATTATTCCGTAAAACATTCAAGAATATATATTACAAGTTTATTACGAATATTATTGAGAAAATACTTCCAACTTCAACTTCAGTTATAGGTTGCTGTGAGCTGTTTGTAAAACCTAGATTATTTAAAATTTTCAAACGTTTTCTATAACAAATTAACAATCTATTAAAACACAGAGCATATATAAAAAGTGTATAGAGTTTTTAAAAAATAAAATTTCTTAAGCGTAATTGTTATAATCTAGATTAAATAATAAATAGTAGAACAATATTAATCTAATTGCGTGTAATAACAGAAATATCTATAAAAATATCATGTTTATTGGTGTTTTAAATTGTTTATCATTATATTACTGATCAAAGCTCTTAATCCTAAAGCAGTCTCATAGTGAATTTTCTTGTTGCACAAAATCCTGTCGTAATCCCACAGAGACCTTTTAAAGAAAAAAATACACGACTAATCCTCGGGATAGTGATACAAGCACGCTGCTAAAATTATCTCCGTGAACCAGATATATTTTCTTCCTACAGCTAATATTTACACAGATGTACTATCTAAATAAGATAAGCGAATCATTCTTATTTAGTAATCAGGCTAAGATGGCACTTAATTATTTTCAATCAACACCAACTTTGATAAATAATTCTATGTAAAAATACATTAGGAATGAGTATATTAGAGGAAGTGTCAAAGTAGCACCAATGACCGAGAAGTTAAGGAGTGGAAGGGTACCATGGGCATGTCATGAGAAGGGAGGATGTATGCAAGAGGGCTCTAAATATAATGGTAAGCGGCAGGGCCGGGATTGGGAGACCAAAAAAAATGTGGATGAACTGTGTGAAAGAGGATATGTGTGTCAGAGGTGTGAATGTAGAAATGACAGTGGATAGAGTGAAGTGGCGAAAGGATACATACTGTGCCGACCGCATCTTGTGGGATAAGGTCAAGAAAATGAAAATACAATATAAAAATAACATAAATTTGGATTAACTTTTTAGCGTGACTTTTTTGGAAATGGAAGTGGAATTCGAAGAGAAAAAGTAGCGGCGGGCTATTATTTATAAGTACTTTCAATCTTATCGCCTATTTGATTAAAAATTCGACATACATATCCCTTTCGTACATACGTTATTTTATACATTGTAACATTAGGTATTGTGTTTAATTACAAGTTATCTATCGTGTAAAATTGATAGAAACCAATAAAAAAACAAAATAAAATACCTCGATAGGTAATCATTAGGCAGGTCCAACTTTGAAAAAGAGGTCAACCGCCGAATCCAACTCGGGTGGGCAGCGTTCGGTTAACTACGGGACATCTCATCCATAATTCCTCAGTGCCTGAAGACCAAGGTCTTCGAACAGTGCGTATTGCCAGCGATTACATATGGTTCCGAGTAATGGCCGCCGACTATGGGCCTAGTAAGAAGACTCAGAGTCACTCAGCGGGCTATGGAAAGAGCTTTGCTCGGGGTTTCTCTACGTGATCAAATCAGAAATGAGGAGATCCGTAGGAAAACTAAAGTCACCGATGTAGCCTACCGAATTGTAAAGCTGAAGTGGTAATGGGTAGGGCACATAGTTCGCAGAACCGATGGGCGTTGGGGCACGAAGGTGTTAGAGTAGCGGCCTCGCACCGGAAAACGCAGCGTCGGCAGACCCCCTACCAGGTGGACCGATGACATCAGGCGGGTCGCCGGCAGCCGCTGGATACAGGTGGCGCAAGATTGCTCCAGTGGAATTCATTAGGAGAGACCTTTGTCCAGCAGTAGACGTCGATTGGTTGGGAAGACGACGACGACGAAATGAATTGTTTTTTCTGTTGCTAAATTTTCTGTCTGTATTCAAAATCGCATTGGATAATGGATTGTTTAGTACACAAAGCACTGGGTTTTACATTAACTTGACACGTGATATCTTGAACTAGACAGGCATTACTAAGTTCTGCTTATAAAACAAAATCGTTTTTTTAATTCACCATTGCACTTTTTGGTGACAGAATACATTATAAAGATATCTGAATTATCTGATTCTTATAGAAGACATATTTTTAAAAAATCCAAAATATTTTATCAGAACTGATGAGTAGCGCAGACCTAGCTTTAAAAAGTTTTAATCTCTAACTTCAACTACAAGCTTCTAATTACTTTTGAAGTGAGACTTCTTTAGGCGCATGAGGGTAATTTTTTTACAGATGAAACACGTGATTAGCGTCACGAAGATGCAGCGTTTTATGCAAATTCGTTTGAAGGTTAGATAGTTTTAATATTTACAAATAAGGTGTGGCAATTTAATTTGCCACTCGCCATTTAATTATTTAATATACTATTTTTCATAAAATATTTTAAAAAAATTTTAAATTTTAAATTTAATTAATCATTTCTAATATTGACAAAAAACACGAGTCATTTTATTTACAATTCGTCATTTGAGATTTCAATTAGTTGTTTGTATTAATTTTTGACACTTTTAATATTGTAATAATAATTCAAAGTCAAAGTCAAAATATCTTTATTCAAGTAGGCCTATTACAGCACTTATGAATAGTCAAATATATTTTTTTTTTCATATAATATTTAAATCAGTGACTGATGATAACATTAAAGAACGACTTACAATCTAAAGTTAAGAGGGTTCCTTCGCGCCGTGATCTGAGAAGAGCCCACAACAAACCCAGTCGGGTGTACTTTTTTTTGTCATCATCATTACATATATAGAGCAATTTATTCACTCCCACGGTTTTTTGTCTTCTAAATATTCCTTGAAATTATGAAATGATTTCTCTATTAGTTTCCTTTTAATGAAAGATTTAATTATATTATTTTTCCCTCCCTCTAAGTCTCAGAGATCTAAAGTTTTAGATGATAAACAAGACTTAAAAATCATTTTCCAAAGAAGTTTCACTTCTGACAAGTGTACTTTGTATGCATGCACTTCCAGTCTGACACTCCAGAATTTTTGACCAAGATTTCTTCCAGTCAAAAAAAATTTTGAACCTTCTTTTTGATCCTTAATCTTTTTCACCTCGTGTATATATACTTTAAAACCAACCAAAGTAGAGTAACTGCGAGGTTGAAATAAAATTTTAAGGAGTAGGTAGCTGCCAATCATTAGAGTTTTACACTAAGCACCTTTGTGTTCCGTCCAAATTTATAACGACCCAGAAAATTCGAGGCAATACAACAAAAGCTTTGTGAATAATAGCTAATGAACCCTACTCAAGATGTTTCAATAGACCGCTTATGCCAAAATCCGTATGGTTGAGGGTTCCACAACTTAAAAACTTCAGAATTTTAAACATCTTTTTCCTGTTTATGAATTTTCGTATATTATTATGACATTTTGTTTGGTAAATGGGTAATCCATTTACTAAAAAATATAAAATAGTGACTATTTATTGTATAAAGTCGAAACATTTTATAAAAACAGCCATTTGGCAGAGACCTTCACATTCGTAGAAGACTTAGATTATGTTGGTTAATTATTTGATTCGTTGATACCAGAGAAATACTTACATAGACTTTATCGTTATATTACGCAAACGTACTGGTTAATCACTTATTTCCTCATAATATTTGCATTTCTTAACAATACTTTTCATGATAATGTCCTTCCGATTGTCATTATAATGTTCATGACAGAAGAACTGCCCAGTTCATATCATAGCAATGGTAAAAATTATATGTCTTCACAATATACCATACATAAAAAAGAAGTTACTATTAGTTAATATTTATACAATAACACAGATTTTATTTGTTTATGAATTTTTACTCCATCGTTTTTCGGAAACAATGACTCAATTTACAATCCAATTGGTGACTGTGCAGTTGTTCATTCGTACTTTTTTTTCAGTAAACAATCGCCTATCTGGCGAGCAATATATAAAAAAGTGTCTGTAATTTTCACATTGTTACCTACGAGTTACTCTCAATTCTATAGATTATTAATAACCAGTGTTATAGTGTTTATTATAGGACCGTCTGTCGCCCTTCAGTACTTCATAGTTACGCAGTCAATAAGTTTGCCTGACTGCATCATTAAGGGGGATCGAATATATATATATATATGTCGGAGTGCAAGAGTCTGTAGATCGCTGGTCCGTGTGTAATAGTCTGTGGAACGCTGGCGCCATCATTGTATCGGCGTGGGGCAAAGTCAATAAGTGGCAGTCCGGCCCGTCTCTCGGCAGTTCTCGAGCCGTGGTCGGCCGGAGTGGTCGACTATTGAAACTGTCGCGTTCCTAGCTATTAATGAGTTTGTGTAAATTGGTATCGGGAACATTAAGTGATTGAACATTATAAACAGAGTTAATTAATAAAGTGTTTGAGTGCACCAACATTATCCACGAACGCCCACAGAATAAGAAATGAAATAATGGATCCAATTAATAACGATGTCGGCGGAGAACCCTACGCCCCTGTGCTTTATGCTTCTCGGTTCTCTCTTATTCTCCGACATATATATATATATATATATATATATAAATGTCGGAGAATAAGAGAGAAGCATAAAGCATAAGGGCGTGGGGTTCTCCGCCGATATCGTCATTAGTGGCATCCATAATTCGATTTACAGACTGTGGGCGTTGATGGGTAATGTAGGTGCAATCAAACGCTTTATTGATTAACTCAGATTATAATGTGCAATCACTTAATGTTTCCGATATCAATTTACACAAACTCATTAATAATAATAGCTAGGAACACGACAGTCATCGGACTGACGGACCGTCACCCGAGAACTAGCGAGTCCGCCGCCGGCTCACGACACATGACTCTGTCCCACTTTGATAGATAGATGGCGCCAGCGTTCTACAGACTACTCCACTGCGACATATATAATCAGTCGGCAATCGGTTTTGAGTCGTCAAGTTATCTTCCGACAAAGGCCAGCTCTTCATTCCGTTCTGTTCCGTTCATGTTGGACCTCCTACTTTTCTAATGTCATTGTACCATCTCTTAGCCTGTCTATCTCTTTTTCCGTTGCTGTCCAGTGGATACCATTCTGTTATTAGTCTAAAACACTAATTATTCTAAAAAATAATCATCCAGTCATATAAGTTAGCCTGCCCATCCGCAATAAAACTGCAGGAAGGATTAACGCTCTAAAAACCTCTCTTCTATGAGTAAGGAAGCCTGTGCCAAGCAGCCGTACGTTAATGGGCTGCTAATGCCGCAGGACCTCGTGTCTGTAGCAATGAACAGTACATAAAAAACAAAACATGATCAAACACATTGCGGCGCATAATTGCGACTTTTCCAGGCAACTAAATCTGCTTAAAAGTACACATAAAAAGGGAAACGGAGATAATTGTACTTACTCTTACTAAAACTGTATGAAAGCAATAATATCAGTGAGTATTAATTAATAACAACAGTATCAATTAAATTTACTTGGACAGGGACAGGACTCTTTCACCATCTTTTTAAATGACGGTACGTCCATAAAAATATTAACTCTTTTAAAAAAGTGAATGCGATTCATATAACTTAAGAAATATAAATAAAATTCCTATAAATTCTAGTAAGCTGCATAACATTGATACTTTAATTAAGGGTAACTGAAGTCTTTCTAGACATGTTACTAAATAAATTTAAATATTTAATTTAAAAAAACCTAATTGAGAAATCTTACTATAATTTGAGTGATAAGTTAAACGATGAAAAGTATAGCAGAGAATAATTGCTCTAATCGAAATATAATAAATTACTATATTGTAATATTAGTAAACAAAACCATAGCAGACTGTGTTAATTGTGGGCTCATCTCAGAACAGGCCGCGTAGAAACTCTAGATTCTAAGTCGTTCTTTAATATGTTCGACATTCATTTAAAATAATATATGGAATAAAACTATATTTGACGATTCAAATCTGCTGTAAAAGCCTATGTGAATACTGAAATTTCGGATTGTGATATATTTAAAAAATAAAACAAAACTTGCTAGGTTTTTATTAACATTTATTTCTATTCTATATAAGAAGCTAATTTCAAAATAATACAAGATTAAAATTCGAATACAAATAGATTTTTGTTCATAAACCTTCCTAATAATGAAAAAAACAATTTGATAACGACTCTATACAACGTTTATTAGAAAAATAGCAAGTAGACAACACTTTAGTATAATGGAAAACATATTTTATTGCTTAAATCGCAAAGCTAGGCCAAAACGTACATAATTACATGACATATCATTAACTTATAGATGTATAAACCCGCACAATTAATAAATAATGAAATTACTTTTAAGGTATGCAATATTTGATTTAAAAAATCAAAATTGTACAAGTAGATCAATAATATGTTTAATTATGAATTGATTTATTGATTGAAACCGGGACTTTCGATTTTTAGGTGACAATAAAAGGGAACGCCAATATTGATATAAAATAATTAATATATAGCCAAAAATAGGCATCTGAAGTAAAACTTCTTTACATACGCTTGACTTGTGAAGTAAAGTGGTAAATGCGTGACGAGAGCGTTACGAAAACTGTGATCGGAAAAGGCGAATGTTTTACTACAGTCGTGTGGTCTAAATCACACTTCTTTTTTTAATACCTATATAATTTGGACGGCAAATTTGTCGAATATTCTATTATTTAAATATAAAAATAGACTATGTCCCAATCCCAGTCAAAATGTGTTAGAAAACTCAAGTGTATGCGTTACATTTTTTTTTTAAGAAATGACCTCAAAATGGCAGTAAATTCTTGTCCAGAATTCTTTGTGACAATTGAGTTGAACAGTATCAGGTATTTCAAAGAATTACTGTTGTCAAATCGATTTTTATAATGACGGATCATTCGGTGTTAAATTAAAAGAAATTGATAACACTTCCATGTAAAAATTGTTAATTGTGCGGGTTATGATACATAAATATGGAAAAAAAATCACGTTACAGCAATATGAAATGCGTTGCCTTCATCAGTCAGTCAGTCCCATTACTTGAATTCAAATTACAACACACATTTTAATTGTTTACAAACTATCAGAGCAATATTGGTGTTTTTAGACTTACAAATATACAGTACACTTGTATCGATACATATTAGAAATTATTACACATATACTACGACGCAATGGATTACCAATATCATTTTATTACACAAAATATACTTAAGTGATAACTTTACAGAAATTAAATCATCAAATTGAGGGTAGATACAAAGGATACTAAAGGAAAATCTTATACATAGCATAATCAGGCGTACTTTGTTGTAAAATACAATATATCTTGGAGGTGGATTTGTATTAGGGGAGTGCGAATAATTCGAACTTGTGAATAATTCCTACTTACGAATTATTCGTTCTGAATCGAACGTCATATTAGATTCGAAACTCGAATCGAATAATTTGAAAATTCGAATAAATCGAAAGTTCTCGAATAATTAAATTTTTTTCCGAATTATTCGTAAACTATTAAATTATTAGTAAGTTATTTTCAATAAAGGGTTTTTAAGTTCAATATTCAAATATAAATTTAACAGTTTATATACATTTTCATTCAAACCGTGAAATACATATACACAAATAGGAAAATTATTATAGTTTTTTTTTTACCTTAAATATATAAATTATATCATAGCATATACAGTATTCTAAAAATACATTTGAAAATTTGCTACACATTTTACAAATAATAAATACGATACTAAATCGGGTGATAATGAAGTTCCGTTTATCAGATACAATGGAAGTTAATCTTCCACTTTCAGCCGAAGTACAAGGTATTCCTAAATATATTCTTGGCATTAGTAATAATACGGGATCTTGTTGAGGACGTATTAAACCACAGTTCAAATACACCACTATTTCCGTTGATATTTCATTACGCAGGAGTTTTTCGAATATCGACTTTTTGGAATTATTCGTGGTATTTCGAATTATGATATTCGATTCGATTTGAACGATATTCGCACACCCCTTTTAGACATATATAATTGAGCAAAGAATATTTGTCATCCAAGAGTTTTGATAAAACTCTTCTTATATAAGTTTTATAGGTAATCAGTTAAAACCCGAACCAAACCAAGGACAAATATTAGATGATAATAATACATTCAAGGCCGGATTCCGTCGTCTATACGCTGTAACGTACAAATAAACACAAAAATAGATAATATTCGAATTTAACTAGATGAAGAATATCCATTAAATTATATTTGAATCAAACGAGATGGAGAATATCAATTAAATGTCGATTCTACACATAATAAAAATTCTCCAAGTTAAATACAATTAAAGATAATTTATTCATATGAATCTGTCTTCATTCCAACCTTAAATTCTTACTACATATTCCAAACGGTAAAATTTCCATAATCAATTTAAAGTAAAAAAAGATTTTCTTAAAACATGTATACATTGTAAATGTGTCCAGGATTTGCGCATGACTATAATCTCACCTTACAAAAGATCATATTATAGTCTAAAAAGGATGTCTTAAGTTTTACAGTAAACCAATGTTAATTAAATCTTAAAATATATTAAAGTAAACAAGATTATAGATACATATCTTAGTTTTAATTTTTACATAAAATATTTTATTTTTGGATTTCTTATATATAAAAATTACCACAGAACGAATCTCAAACTTATTATTGATTGATAATTTAATCAAATAAATCCGTAACATAAATATACACCTATATAAACCTAGTAGTATGTCTTTACTCATCAAAATTATTGAGGCGCCAAATGCATAACTTTAACCCAAAAATGGTGATGATCTGTCATATTTTTAACAATTTTGCTCAACAAATTTCTGAATCCACGCTGTAGATCTTATAAGTAATCAAATGCAGCTACAGACAGCTATCGTCTTACACTATGATGTAGAAATCAATATCTATAAACTTAAATAGAGATTTCTTAGCGTCACAGATACATGCGGTACAGATAGCATTTTATCAGCTCATTGGAGCGATCAAACGATGATTAAAACATATATTAGAAATATCTTTAAACACACCCTGGTTTCATGAAGTCAAAAATCTAACACAATGTTGAAAAAAACATGGAAATATATTTAATGAAAGTGGAATACAATGTATGAAGTGTGATATAAATATACCTTTCAAAATCATCCTCTTGTTTGAAGCTGAAAAACAAAAGCTTCGGTGGAGATGTTGACATATTTGAAAACGTTTACCATATTTAGGTAATAAATATATATGCATAGAATTTAGCTAAACGAAGTTGTAGAAAATAAAGTTAAAGTTATCATAGTTAGACAAAGGTTCAGTAGTTAACCTGTCCCTTAATGCTGAACTGACCATATATAAAAGATACTGCAAGTTTGGTGGACTCCCTAGTAAGTTGATTGATGATGTGACCTTTAGAAATGGCAGAGGCATATACCCTAAATTAAATAATGGTGATATAACTGTTCTCGTTAAAAATTTTACAGTTTACCGCAAAAACTGAGTTAAAGTTGTGCAATATACCCAATTGTATACACCTACAAAGGATTTCGCGTGTTAACAATAACCTTACCGCGACGTCAATGGTAAAACCTACATTATCATATAGTCCTTAGAAATCGCATATTTCACAGTAAAAACTTAGGCAATACTGCCCGTGATTAACATAAAACACATGAATCCGAAGGCATTACTCCGCATTGTCACGATACCTATGTATTTGGCCTACGTATATAAAAAGTTACATTCACAATACATCGATAATGTAAAACTAATCATAAATACTTAACAGTAATAGCGTTTAAAAGTTCATTAAATGCACGGTGAAAAGCCAAAACACTTCACAAATTAGCATGCATGTAAAATATCACAAAGAAAAACCACTAACGCTCTAAGGAAGACCGGGCAAATAATAGCGACCACCAAGCGAAAAACATCCTAAATACGCGGGGATAAAGTGCATTATAAATACGATTAACATTTAGAAACGACGGCAATGGAAGCGCTAAGATTAAGTAATATGGTTTATTTATTTTTTCTCATTCACACGTTAACCTAGAAATGCGGTAATGCGATTACATTTGCATCCGCTTTTGATACTGCAATCGATATTAATATTATATTTTATCGACCTAACCAATTATCACATTTTTCATCAAGTAAATATACAAAACTAATAATTTATGTAGTCATAAGAAATAGAGAATCTGATTAAACATTTCCTCCAACAAAGCAATTTAATTCAACAAAGAATGTAAACCATAAAATGTTTGATAATAAAAAACTTTTTCATAAGTCACGACATAATAATGTAATTTTATTCATAAAGAATGGGGTTGCTCAATAAATAAATTTTCCAATAAAGAAACAATATTCTCAACCCCTGTAAGGGTTAGTGTAGAATCTAGACCAAAAAATATTTGTAAAAAATTGATATTAGTGTCTTTATGGGAAGGAACTGACTCCTGACTTGCGTTTAACACTAGTTGAAAGTCAGGGCTTCAATTCACAAACATTTATGATTTTCTTTTATAATATATATTTGTTTCTTAACCTTTTACACTTGTAATTCGAATAGTGGCATGGTAAATTCCCCGGTAACTTGAACGGCGACAAAGTAAATTCCCCAGTAACTCGAATGACGACATTGTAAATTTCCCAGTACCTAGAATGGCTACAGTATGTCGAAATGATAAATTTCCCAGTAACTCAAATGGCGACATTGTAAATTTGCCAGTAACTCGAATTGCGATATTGTAAATTCCCCAGGACCTGGACTGGCTACAGTATGTCGATATGACAAATTCCCCAGTAACTCAAATGGCGATATTGTAAATTCTCCAGTTATTCGGTTCTCCAGTACTCCAATATGTCGCTACTATGTGCCGTTATGGCACATATAGGTTGGTTTTATTGCTAATTTGCAAGATACCCATTTCCAGGTTCTTTTTAGTATGTTTTTTTCAAATCAACTACTATAAAGGTTTTCTGGAAGAAATCACTACGGAGTGATTAGGCTGCCCGTTGCATCTTCAATTTTATTTATATATTTTTTTTGTTACTTAATTTGATTTTTTTGTGCATGTTTTGTTTTACTTAAATTATAAGTAACTTATTGTTCAATGTAGAATGTGATAAAGAGTTCTATTTTAGTACAAATTTGCAAAAGAGAACACACTATTTACATAAAATAAAGAGGTCTCGAGTTCAAGGGGTTAATTTTTTCTAGCCGGGAATGGACCTAGGGACTACACATACCGTTGACAGCAGGACTGTCAATAGCGACCGCAGTATCGCAGAACAAATAGATGAAATCGCATTACCGATTGCAGTTAACAAACGCCTAATCTAAGTGCACGGTAGGGTAAAAGGCGGGTTCACTAAAACAAAGCGGATAAAACAACAAACGAATATGGATAAGTGCATCACGTCAATATAAGAATAAGGAACCGATTACTACGAATTTTATTTTTTCGCTTTTTTTCAATTTTTTCCGTGTATTCTAAAAAATGTCTCTATGTTACAGGTTACTATGAATGTTGGGAGTTTTGGAACGCTCCCATGCCCTCAGGTTTATTGCCTCAGGCCATTTGAGTATTCCAAAGCTCGGATGCTAAGGCACCCTATCTATTTAAATAACAAGTATCAGCTGACATGAATTACGCACTTTCAGCAAAGAAAAATATGTCAAAACACTACGAACAATTTTTTTTCGACTTGCGACTAGTGAAATCAACTCTACTTGACCATTAATCGATTAGTTGCCATCGAAAACCCCTCGATTAGTTCGCCCCCAAATGCACTATGTACTCATGCCCCCCTACAATCATTAGACGAATGCACACCATTTACTTTGGATTTCATGACGTCATATACCTAATATATGACTCGGAAATGTCCCTGATGTGATATCAAAAATTCCATATTTCTCTTTCTTTCAATTCAAAAGCCTTAAATGCCAATTTCTAAAATAATAGTTATTTTATTTGTCTTATTTACTCGCACATTTGCATAGGATTTCGTTATTATTTTTAAATGATATATTTTAAAAGAGACGTGATCTGGCAGTGTTATATAGTATTATTAAATATATAAACTGCAGCAATTTAAATTATCCAAACAAAATACTATTACTTTCGTATATATATTAAGTAAGCAACTGAACGATTAAGTATTTGTATATTACTACAAATTATGTAAACAATATTAAGTTTTATCTCGTATATAAGTAACCAGCGTGTTAGTAAGAAAAAGAGTTTGACAAACTTTAAACCATTCACTCACAAATTAATGAAAACTTTACAAAATTTTCAATCTTTCAATTTTATATTAAACATTTACTATAACAATACCGCAAAGTTTGATCTATCACATGAAAATCATTTGCCAAACAATTTGACCCAACAGTTCGTGAACAAAGTTTTGAATCTTTCCTGCAAGAAATTTTGAATTCATATAAAAACATTTGCCAAATAGTTTGATAAACAATTATTGAAAAAAATTTACAATATATTTCTTGCCAATTATTCAGACCAAGCTGTAATGCAAGAAATTTTGAATTCATACCAAATACTGGCCAAATAGTTGGCCCAACAATTCTTAAACAAATTGCCAACGTCTTACCAAATATTTGGAAAATATTCTGGCCAAGTTATAGTAGTACAAGAAATTCCGAATACTTGACAAACATTTGCCACATAATTTGCCCAACAGTTCTTTCAAATTTCCAATCCATTTCTAGCTTAAATTTTACCAAATATTGTGGCAAAGTTGTTATGCAATCGTTTTCTAATTTTAATCTACAAATTTCATATTAATTTTACCTTTTTAACTTAAGGTTTTTATAACAGTTTAGTACACAAAGAATAAAACCAGTATTCTTTAAGTGTCTCATCTATTGCAGTCAAGCTCGACTTATCATTTTACTTCATATTTTTGAATCAACATTTAAAAAGCACTTTTTTCTTTTTGTAATTCCTTTTTTATATCAAATTTCCCATTTAAGATATACGAATTTACGAAACAGGCACGAAATAACTTTTTCTTATCAAGGATATTAATTGGTTAAATAAAGATTACACTTTACTATAGGAATAAAACTTAGGCACATAAAAACGAAAATAAGTAATGTGAATAACATTAACCGTATAAATTTAAAACATAGATTTGGTATAATTTTGAAAATACTACATGAATAGTGGACATTTTGTTTCAAAATTCAATTATAGCCATTATTCAATAAATAGAAAGCAAAAGCTGCAGTTTTGTTAAATTATATAAATATATATGCATATAATAATAAAGCTATATTAATATTACATATTATTAATAATACTACGTGATTATCCTCTTCCTTAATAGGGAGTAATACTCAATCTGTTTTTTAATATAACCAAGAAAAAGGTCCCATATCAAAAAAGAGCACTTTTGAAGGCTTAAAACTAAGAATAGCATAAAAAATAAATTAATATAATACATAAGTATAAATTTACGTCGACTAAGTTACTATATAATTTTTTTTAACTTTGAAAGAGGAAATTAAAGCCATGATCATGTTCAAAGCAGAACTGAGCGTAATAAACCCTTGGTATCCCGTGGGGCTCAATGGGTTTTACAGGGCTATGGCGGGTTTATGGGGGTTGCAGTGGGTTTTACGGGATTATAGCTGGGTTTACGGGGTTACAGCGGATTTTACAAGGTTACAGAAGGTTTTACCTGGTTCATCATCCGCCGAGTTCTGCACTTCATACAAATCGCAATTAAATCATAAATACATATTTTAGCTTCGAAAAAATGATACATGGTTATGTCGTTGCAATCACGTCTCTATGCGTACAGGAATAAGGTCGATGTGAATGGTATCTAGAGTTGACATACTGTTCCGGTCTCGCGGTGTGCGCTACTCCTCTGCGCCTGCGTCCTCACTGATTGTCTCGCCTGCTCTTTCTTGGGAAATGTTTTGACCTGAAGAAAAAAGAAATTTTTAATTAGATCAGATACTTCTTTACAAACTAAAAAGTGGACATTGCTTTCGCTGTCTATTAGCTAAGGCCTCTTGTTTTTCAACGGAGTTCAATGCAGTTTTCAGCATAAGATGGATTGGTTTANCAGAGTTTCATACTGAACACAATCGAAGGCAAAACACACATACATATTATAGTACAGAAAAGACGAAAAAATGAAAGATTTGTAATGTGATGTCGTAAGAAACTTACTTTTGTTGTCTTAAATCACAAACAGTGGCGATGAATTGATGATGATGATTTTTCTAATTACATATTATAAACATATGTGTTA
The DNA here is from genome assembly GCA_015832385.1 of Elymnias hypermnestra. Lineage (NCBI taxonomy): Eukaryota > Metazoa > Arthropoda > Insecta > Lepidoptera > Nymphalidae > Elymnias > Elymnias hypermnestra. The sequence continues at coordinate 1,322,362 of JACTOM010000117.1, read as the reverse complement.
TTTATTAAGCTATTTTATTCAATGCCGTATTGTAACATATCGAAAAAACGTTACATATGTTGTATATTTCATCTAGATCAAAACTGTCTGTAACAGCATTTCATAAGAATGGATATCTTAGGATAATTCAGAGATTTCAGAGAGAATCAGAGATTCAGAGATAATAACATCAAATTTGTCGCCGTACTTTAAGACCCACATTTATGTGTACTAATAAACAAACAGGTTAAGCTATATATTAATATAAAACTGTTCAATATATGTGTTTGTAAAATATATGTAATTTTTAATATAATTCAAGTCATAGTCATCACACAATTATACTAAAATACTTATATAGAATGGATGCCCTTACCCTTTTTCGCTGATGAAAGTATGCACTTCTTGCAGCTTATGAAGAAAAAGGAGACACATTGGAGTTGGGCGTTGAGGGCATGAGGTCCATGGTCTTGCACACCCATCCAGCGATGTCCACCTTCTCTGCGTCCGCTTTGCGGATCCAGTCGTGGTTCTATAATATGCAAAACATAATATTGCTTTACGGGAACAGTGACACAATTAGAAAAAAAATCTTGTTGGTAATTCACACATTGTAGAAGTGAAACCAACAAAAATGTTGGCTTCAAGATAATGAGACGAATGTAAAATTTTGCGAGAGGATAATTATAGGTTTTAGTAATGATTTTATTTTAACTCCCACTAAGCCTTTGCGTGAGCCTCTTCGTCAGCTTATTCACTCTACTTGTCACCAGACGAGGATATGATGTATTGCGATCGAACTGTTGTTCAGCAGGAACGTTTATGCCGAATTGGCTTTCTATTGTATAATGCTTGCGACTGGCAAACGTGCACTATTGTCACAAGTAAACAACTTCGGTTGATCCTTTATTGGTGATAAAGTGCGTCCAATGATTGGTATTTGACAATCACAGGGTTTACATTAATTGCACAAACAATTTTATTCTCGGAAATGACAATCACACAAATATATACATGCTATAGTCAACAAACATTCTTATATACGATTCTAAATTAACAAAATAATAATACTATACGTAAACGAAAGATTGTAAACAATATTGATTTTAAATTAAACAAAATATACTATTTCCTAAATGATGGGGAAAAGTCGCGAACACTTTGTAAACACGAATGGAGAACAAAGCAAAGCACAAAGAGAACCACGAACATAAACACTGTATAATGCTTCCTATCACATTTTCTCCCACGTTAATTCTTATGATGTGTCTGTCTGTTTTTACTGTTGCTTTTTCGTTTCATCGACTTAAAAACCACGACGACGCTAAAGAAGTTTACAATTAAATTTAAAGTGCATGCGTACAAAGTACACATCGTCGCTTCAACCGATGGACGTCCACTGCTGGACATAGGTCTCACGAAATTATGCCCACAAGGCCCGATCTTGGGCCGCCTGGCTCCAGCGGCTGCCGGCGATCCTCCTTATATCGTCGGTCCACCTTGTGGGGGGTCTTCCTACACTGCGTCGTCCGGTACGGGGTCGCCATTCCAGCACCTTCCGGCCCCAACGTCCACCGGTTCGTAGTAAAGTACACGTGTCAGATGTAAAACTTCTTTGGCAAACTAAATTTTAAGTCTTGTTTATATTTATATGAATATAAAACTTAATAAATTTAATTATAAAATGACGAGTGGCAAATTAAAATGCCAAATGTTATTTGTAAATATTAAACCGACCTAACCTTTTTTATTTAAGTAGCAAATTTTAAAGCAGAGCCGTTTTAAAGTTAAAACTACCAATCAACGTCATAAAGAAATTTTATGGTGGAGCAACGTCATTTTTGCCGAGTTTTTGACACCAGAAAGTACTACTCTGTTCGATTCTGCTAAAATATTGGATTATGTTATTTATAATTGATAACTTACGCTTCTTTTGTAACCTTTCCGGCTCTATATATTAAAAAAATTACCCACAATCCTAACGGGGGTACTTACGGTGGGGTTTTATATGGAAATTTAACACAGTCATTGGAACGTCACGTGTATAATGTAGCACTGGCATAAGGCGACTGAGCGATATACGCGGCCGTACAAAGCGACCAAAACGAAAACAATGTCGTACATTCGTCTCGCTCTTTCCTTAAGGCGGTACCGCGTTTGTTGGAGTGAGAAAAATAACATGTCACTAGACTAAATAAAACGTACTTGTAGATGTTACGTATCAACTATTTGGGTTTTTTATTAGAAACAAAAATCTATTTGCGCTTTCGACACTAAAAAATTAAAATTGGGAAAAGGTTTCTTTACAAATTTTTCATGATTACAAGAAACATGAAAAAAGTAACTCTTATTCTCAATTTATTATATTAATAAAAACTCATACATAGGGGCATTTCAAATTCCCCGCTTCGGGTCGGCTAAATACAGTAAAAAGAAGAATATTACTGCAGTAGTATTAATACTAGTCAGTAGTGCTGTGTAGCATGATTTTTAAGTTGCCTCTTTTGTGAACTGAGCCAGTACAGGGTCCCACTTCAAATGATCTGAGGCGTCTTGTTGGAACGTTTTATCTCATTTATTTATGTACCAATTATAATAGGAAATAACAAAACACAATATGTAGAATAAATCTTATATACATACATAGGGCGACTTATCTCTAAAAAGAAATGTTTGTTTTAAGTTCAGGCATTTTTAACAAATAATTGTAGAAAAACAATAATCTTACCCCATTTGATTAAAAAGTGCTTTAAATTGGCGAGTTGAGGTTACATATTATTTGCAAATAATTGCATCAGCAATAAAAAAACATACAAAATTTCACAGTATTAATAACATTAGATAAGTACGTCAATGTGTCTTACCATAAGCGTTTTCAAGTCTGCTCTCTCATCGGGGTTCTTCTTCAAGCATCTGTCGACGAAGTCTTTGAAATCATCTGAGAATATTCCCGAAGGTAGTTTCGGCGGCGGTTCGTTCACAATATAATCGAGTAATTCGAATATCGCCATTGGACGTGGTGAATTTGGTGCCTGAAAATATAGTCAAAAGATCATGAAAACCATTACATATAGACAGTTTTGCCAATTGGCTTTTTGAACAAAAAACAATTATTATTTTTAGGATAAATTAACTTAGTTTGCATTCTCTTGTTATCTATAATAAAAAAAAGTTATATATTTTTTAATATTTCTGAACACAGAGCCGAAAGCACGAGTCGAAATTGTTTTATACGCTTTCTTTTAATTTCTAAATTCACCCCACCAGGAATCGCACCCGGGATCTCTGCTAGCACTGCTCCAGCGAGGCTGTCAGGCTTGAATAAGGATTTTTAAATTAGCTCTTCATATTTCTAGGATTTACATACTAGTTGTCTTTCAGCAAAGGATTTAGATCTAATATACATAAATAACTTCGTTGCAAAATACTAACTTGACCCGGTGAATGGTCTTCGTTGCTTCCTCCGAAAATGGACGCCAGGGTGTTCGCATCCGGCGGAGGTATTGGATACATCCCGATAGCCATCTCAACCAAGGAGAGGCCGAGGGACCAAATATCCGACTGCACCGAGTAATGGGTGCCTTGAAGGCGTTCAGGCTGAAAATTTAGTAATTTCTACAATCCTTACTAATATTATAAATGCGAAGGTAACTCTCTGTCTGTCTGTCGCGCTATGCCGTACTAAACCGATTTAAATCAAATTTTGTATACGATAGTCTAAGAGCCTGCAAAGGACAAAGACTAATTTTTAATGCGGAAAAAGCGTTGTAAGAAATGAAAGTATGGTAATTTTTATTACTAGACGCTTGAAACTTTTGAAACTGTTATTAAGGCTGTTGATTCGATGACATTCAAAGTACGTAATAGATTCACCCATACGGGTCTAAAATAACAATCTTTACAAATATTGTAAATACGAAATTAATTTTGTATGAGACTGTCTGGCGCACTTTCACGCCTGAACTACTGAACCGATTAAAATTAAACTTAACATATAGACAGTTTAGAAGGTCCGAAGTCGCGGGCACAGCTCAAAAAACGATATGCGATACACTCTCATCAGTACTGGTCTCTTATATATTCAACATGTTATCAAGTGAAAACATCAATATGAAGCAGCAGATTGGTGCACAAAGTAAATTGTTACGTGCCTTACATTATTATAGGCTCACTTCTGGAATACTACAACTTGCAAGGAAATTTTTGTTGGAGAAAGTAGAAGTAACACGATAAAATAAATTAAAATATAAGAAATAAAACAAATTATTTTCCGGTTCATTCTAAACGTAGAAAATCTTAAAGCCCTAAGATAGATGATTGCATATTTTTACATACCGACATATAACTCCTAGTGCCTACAAATGAATTGGCCATGGAGTCAATTAATTGTCCTGAAACGCCGAAGTCACATATCTTGATCTCCCCGTTACTATTTACGAGGATATTGGACGGTTTTACGTCGCGGTGCATTATTGCATGCTTGTCACGCAAGTAGCTCAACCCCTTAAGGACCGCTGATGTTATCGTTCCTGATGAATAAATATAATTCAAAATAAATAAACGACCTACAATAAGAAAGGTAACGGTAAGTAGCAGCCTGTTAACACCACATTGCCAGGCACAAGCCTCCTCACTTATAATACCAATGGCTGTTAGAGCATAGACCCACGACGATGTTCCACATTGGATTGGCAACGCACACATACCCCTCAGAATTGCTACCGGTATATACATTTGGATCTCGGGGAATTTTCCCCAAAGATGTTTTCCTTAACCGAAAATCACAAAGATGGATGGGAAGGAACAATCAAGCTATGTTATAGTAAAAAAAACCTAATGGTACCTGTCCAAAATGCGAACCCATGAATTCTCTGAACGAAAATCTAACAGTTTTACCACTGTCCATAATGGCTTAAAAAGAATGCTTATAAAAGAATTTAAAGTAAAATAATTCTCCAACTAGCACGAACTTCTTAAACTCACTACATAGAAATAATCCTTTATACCTTTTGTGTGAACCGAATGAATTAAATGGTGCTTTACCAGACATCGTAACATTTAATTAATGAAATACAATTTCAAAAACTATATTCAAAATCAAAAGTTATCTACTATAAGTTAATAAAAATTTCTTTAAACTTGAACAGATGAATAGACAGTTTCAGAGAGTTTGGATTCTTTTAGGTCGGTTTCAAAACCATCGAAATATTAAATTGAAATAATATTTTTTGTATTTTTTTTTCTTTTTACTATTTATAAACACCATTTGTTATCAGTATCTGTGAGGACAGGAATTGACTTTTGATGTATGATTAACACTAATTCAGAAGTAAACTCCAATGCTTGGTGCATATGTTATACATATATATTGTTAACTTTATTTATTATATATATACATGAAAATGGAAATTCTATATCAGTGATTAAATCATTTTTATGAAAGCTTATAATAACTACAAAGATATACATTTTAAAAGAAAGAGAATACACAACATGTACAAAAAACTGGTTTTGGCGTTAATTAAATAGAAATAAATTTAAATAATTAAATATTTTAAACTGAAACTTTTGTGGTTTATCGACATATTTGAAAAATATATTATTTACGGGTACATACCACAATAATGTTTTTTGTGAATTTGTCGATATTTCGGCCCAATTGCATGCGCCGTGGTCGCGACGAAACTGCAGTGGCTTGGAGTTGCTGTCAGGGGCAGAATCTTTCTACCCCGCGGCGCGTTCTTCTTAATGGTTTCGGTACTTTGTTCTTTTTTGGGCATACTGTACTCACGACGTCATTTTTTAATTCTGATACTCTTAATCGCTTGCCTTTTAGACATATATCAACTACTAAATTCCACGTTGCCGCCAACTTAAATCCCTCGTCGCGATTGAAATTTTTGTGTTTCTTAATTTCAATAGGTTTGTGGACTATTCTTGGGATGCAGTGACGGTCCGTGGATAGAACTTGTGGGCAATGAAGTTCAATCCAGTGTTTGGTGCCCGGCTGAAGGAGATGTTCTGCGATCGCTGATTTTTGAGTATCACTGTGTTGGGACTGCATTTATATGTTCAGAAACACGTTGGGCTATGGATCTCTTTATTTGCCCGATATAGGAGCTTCCACAGCTGCAGTCAATTTTATAGACGCCCGGACACTGATACGGTACACAATCCTCTGGAGACCGCATCTTATTACTTATCTTTTGTAAGGGAGTGAAGACGGTATTGATACTATAGTTAGTTTTAAAAATTTTACCTATCTTGTCAGTCACTCCTCTTACAAACAGTAGGTAATCCTTCTGCCTCTCTACCTCCAAAGGACGTTCTCTGCGTCTCTGTGGGATCTTCTTTTTTGGCAATCTTTGTCCGTTCCAACGTAGCACCTTGCTCACATGGTCTAACTCTCCCTGTATGTGAAACTCGTCACATAAGTCTTAAGCACGATTTGTGAGAGCAATTCCAACCGAAGCGAGGTGATGTGGGTGATGGTGAGACGATCCGTGCAAGTATCGGTCCGTGTGTGTAGGTTTCCGGTATACAGAGTAACCAAAAGTACCATCATGTTCAGGTTAAAGTATAACCTGAACATCGACAAAAAAGATTATCGTGGTATGTACCCGTAAATAATATATTTTCCAAAAAAGTTAAATAATATAATAGAAACAAATAATAATGACGTAACATAGAGTATTTTTATGTATAACTCACCTAAAATTGATTCAGGGATCCTTCCAGCCTTTTTCAATATTAAATCTAGAGATCCACCATCCATATACTCCATGCATATAGATATTTCACCATCACTATAGAAGGCTCCATAAAAGCCAACTATATGGGCGAAATTACATTCATGGAGAACTTTCAGCTCTCTGATAATCTGCTTCTTTATAGCAGGCTTTACTTCAAGATGAATAAGTTTTCGTGCCATTATGAGACCGGTTGACTTATGTCGTACCTTCATTACCACACCACCATTACCTTGACCTAATAAATAAGTGTCTACAACATTATTTATTCATACACTTAAGTAAAATTGCGATTTTACTACAGAAGAGTAAAAACCCTTAACACAGGTATCATTCAAAGTGCTATAAATTAAAAGAAATAAAATATTTGTATTATAAACATGTGAACTAAATGTCTTTCTGTAACTAATCTCTATACCAAAATGAATAAAAAATATGTAACTGCAAGGTAAAAAGAGCATGTCCATCTCCTATTAGATGGGCTTCTTTTTGTCTCTACAATATAACTTGAAAAACATGAAATACAGATGGTGTATTACTTAATTTTCTGTAATATGTTACTACAAAAAATGACAACCATTATCACACTGCCAAGATAAAGGATACGAACAACAAATGCTTAAGTTGAACTGTATTTCACACATAAGTAGATAACAAAAGAAATAATGAAAGTTGAATCATACCTAATTCACCCAACTTTTCAAAGTCATCATCACTCAATTCGCCAATCTTCTCTTTTTGACATAGAAAAACTTCTATTCTTCGCCTTTGAGTGTCATCCATTTCTATTTGTTCAAGCCTTTCAGTTAAGGCTTCAATACTTGTTTTCGACTTTCCCGCTAAGCCCTGCCGCCTTTTGTAAAAGATTAAAAGTTACAAAGTATATTGTATTATAATAATTCACAAGATACTTACATATTTAACAATATGTAAATAATAAGTGTATATAATTGTGTCGTTCATAATCTATCGTCTCTTGAAAGAAGAAGATCACTTTTAGACATGCTATTTCTGTATGGATGCTGTCATGGTCAATATGACAGCATCGAATTAACATCAAACATTCTCCGGTTTCACACACCTAAACTACGAACGCGCCAAACATCCCTCTTTTTTACTTCACGTTTTTTTTTTTTTTTTTTTTCACGTTGTCAAACAAATTATGCAAATAATTCCATAATTTGCCGCATTCAAACAAATTATTACGAACGTTACTCTGACGTCAACATCTTCCAAAGCAACAAACTAAAGTTTAAAAAAGATTTAATAAAAATAATGGATTTAAATAGTGAGTAGGTAGCTTATAATTGACTCCAGACACACACATTCATAGACAGACTCACACCCACGCACAATCTCTCTGGCGCTTATTAGTCCATTAAACAAATGTAAGATCCTTAATTGGCCTTAAGTTAATTTAATTAGATTATATGTTAGTTTTAAGAGGGCTGTGGATTTTGTAAAATTAATAAATAAATAAAATATTGAAATACTCTATGATGTATTCTCATACCTACTGAATATATAAAAAAATTGATTGAGTCTTTTTAAAGGGTGCAACCTTTTATAATAAAAGAACATTGTGCCTCTACACATAGAATTTTTTTTTTAAATTAAAACACCAAATGTCACTAGATAGGAAAGCTATAGCATTATTTATATATAGGATGTGGTTGTTATTATTATCAAATAAATATTATGTTATTTATTAATTGTGATCATTTAAAGATACACTATAACACAAGTAACTTAATATATAAAAATATATAGCTACTGCCTAATTACTTTATAAGTAATCGTAGCATAACAAAGCCAGATTTAAATGTTAGTCATATACTACATTCCTACTTTAATGTTGTTTGTTAAGCATTTCTCACAGAAAAATAATAAATTTTAGGTTTTTTGCACAAATGACATAATAGTTTCAATAACATATAATTATATAATAAATCTCAAAGCAGAAGCAAATTTAGGAAATTATATTTTTTACAATTCCACGATTTTGGACATAGCTTTAGGTGCCCTTAATTACTATAATAAAAGGAAAAGCAGCTAAAAGAAAATTTGTTCCAGTATGAAGCTGTTTATTAAACAGCCAATATGAGGTAAAAAATCTTGTACATAGTCTGAATTATGGTTTACTATTGTAACATTACTGTCACATTCCAACTGGTGTACAATAAAAAAAAAGTTAAATGTCCATGCATATAAACTACATTTGTCAGAAGTGAAACTTCTTTGGCAAACATAGTGAGAGAGAAATAGGACAATATGTTAGGAATTTAATGAATTTAATTGTCATTAAATATTAGTGGCAAAAATAATTTATTGGAATCTCAAATGATGAATTGTAAATAAAAATACCACATGTTACTGCCAATATCAGAAATTATTAATTAAATTTTGTTTTTGAATTTAAATTTACAAAAGAGAATTTATTAAATATTTATATTTTATGAAAAACAGTATATTAAATTATTAAATATCAAGTGGCAAAATACCACATGTTATTTGTAAATATTAAAACTACTGAAGATTCAAACCATTTTGGCATAAAAAACGCGGCATATCTTCGTGACGCTAATCATGTGTTTCTTCTGTAAAAATTTTAACCTCAAGTGCCACAAGTTTGACTTCAAAAATTAAAAGTGCAAGTTAAGACAAATTATTTTTTATTAAGAGTCAATAACCACATATTAGTTAATAATACGCATTTGTTACTGTATAAAAAAGTTGAAAATTCATTGTTAAAATACAAATTAACATCTTATCATTTGGAGCAACAAGAACCAGTTTTATATGAAGAACTATAATGGCAATTAATTACATACCTTAAATAAGCTACAAATTTTTACAGTTCTCAGTGGAAATCCACTGAAAGCTCACATTAAAAAGATACTTTCTAGGTAATCAGTATATGAAGGTAATGCTAAATATTTTGTAATTGACTTCAATATATTTTTGTATATTACGTATTTGTAATTTTTACTAGTGTCAGTTAAAAGAATATTAAAATTTTATTGACAGAAATGTCATTAGTATTGAGACAAAATATTAGATGGCTCCTAAAACATTTTATGAATTTTGTCTTAATTTTCTCAACTAATAGACCTCATTAAGTATATGGATACTGGAGGACAAAGGTGTCTCCCAATGATTTCCCAGAGCCCTGATTTTGTAGAAAGATTTTTAAAATGATTCTTAATAATAAATTTATGAAAGACTCTTAATAATAAATTTAAAATATGTCTAATGAGGCAGAGCTTACGCTATCGAAAAAAGAAATGATTACTGACATGGGAATGTCCATTAGCATAAAAAAAAAAAATTTTAATTTACTTTAAAACAACCCAACCAATGTGTTCTAAACCAGCTATAAGGTGATGAGAGTTTTAAACCACTAACTTTATTGACTCACCTACTTCAAAACTATTCGCGATTAACTTGAAATTTAAGAAAGTGACTCCTTTCTTAATGTAGAGTGACTTAAATACCGATTTCCCTATAGATTAAAGAAATCGCGAACTACTTGGGTGACACAGCGTGGAATGGCTAGTAAAGAATGAAGGAACTGTTAAAATAAATTATAATGGTAAGTTCTATGCAAATTTTAAAAGACTACAAAACGTTATTATAGCTGAATAAAATTATAAATATTGGCTGTACTCAATTACACTTACTCGGTAGCAGTAGCAGACTTCAGCTGCGGAGTCATATTTGACGGTGTTATAGCTGGAGCCGTGTCAATAGACCCCGGTGGGAGGGTCAAGTTTAATTTATTCTTCGACATTTTGCTCATTTTGAATACGCTTGTATCAAGGCATTTAGCTGGTTAATTGTTTCCTTTGCCACTTGAAAACATCCAAGTCAATGAGTCACTTTAAACGGAAAAAAAATTATAAATACAGTAACCCATATGCTAAAAGGACTTAATCACCTCCAGGCTGCACTCGAATCCTCAATCACTAATTGTAAATTTTTGAATTGTCAATTTTTATTTGACAGAACTAAAGAGACAATCGGATACTCGTTACATGAAAATTATATCAACAATTTACTCATCGTAATTTAGTACGGAATATAAACAATATTCTAACTTATCAGAAAAATAAAATTATAGCAACTAGAAAAATAAAAAACAAATATCTATCAAATATAAAGAATAAACATTTCACTTAATCCAAATCATATATACTTTGTACAGTAGACTGATCTAAATGATCCATATGAAATTATGCCCACATGTATAAAATGTCAATGTGGGAGCTGAAAAAATAAAACCTGATATGTATAAAAATAGTAGACTGTCTTTTTTCTTCAATAAGTTGTTACAAGAAGAGGCGATCCCAGACGAATGGTGCATCAGTTCGCTGGTGCCTATTTTCAAAAAGAAGGGTGATGTACAGGACTGTAACAGTTATAGAGGAATAAAGCTCATGTCACACAGCATGAAAGTATGGGAGAAGATTGTTGCTAGACGAATGAGAGAAGAGACGAATGTGACAGAGAATCAGTTTGGATTCATGCCAGGACGTGGAACAACGGATGCCATATTCTCACTTCGCCAACTTTGCGAAAAGTACAAACGAGTACATAAGAACTTGCTTATGGTATTCGTTGATCTGGACAAGGCATATGATAGGGTACCCCGTGAAGTCTTGTGGGGCTTTGAAAGAAAAAAAGAGTGCCTGGGAAATACCTGCGTCTTATCCGTGCGATGTACGGTAGAGCAACTATATACGTTCGCTCCGCAACCGGCGAAACTAACTAATTCAATGTGGGCGTAGGTTTGCATCAGGAATCGGCTTTAAGCCCTTTTTTGTTCCTCCTGGTAATGGATGCACTGACATCAAACACACAAGAGGAAGCACCCTGGTGCATGCGGTTTGCCGATGACATTGTGCTTGTTGGTGAGGATGGAGCTGAGGTACAGAGAAGGCTAGAAATATGACAGGAAAAACTGGAAAACGCAGGGTTGAAGATCGATAGGACTAAAACAGAACATCTGTTCTATGATTTCCAGGATCCATCCAGTTTTTCTTCGATTTTCTTAGATGGTGTTTCCCTTAGAGTCTGTTCTGATTTCCGTTACCTCGGCTCTATCTTCCAAAACGACGGCGGCATTGACCGAGATGTTACTAGCAGGATAAATGCAGGTTGGATGAAGTGGAGGCAGGTCTCGGGAACAATTTGCGATGCCAGAATGCCCCTTAAACTAAAGGGGAAGATTTATAAGACGATCGTAAGACCTGTCATCCTGTATGGATCAGAGTGCTGGGCCACCAAAGGGGAGAATGAAAGGAAATTGCATGCAGCGGAGATGCGAATGTTGAGATGGATGTGTGGAGTGACAAAATTGGATAAGATTAAGAATGAGTATATTAGAGGAAGTGTGAAAGTAGCACCAGTGACCGAGAAGTTAAGGAGTGGAACGTTAGCATGGTATGGACATGTAACGAGAAGGGAGGATAGCCATGTATGTAAGAGGGTCCTAAATATGATGGTAAGCGGCAGGGCCGGGAGAGGGCGACCAAACTAAGTGTGGATGAATTTTGTGAAAGAAGATATGTGTATAAAGGGTGTGAATGTATAAATGACAGCGGATAGAGTGAAGTGGTGAAAGGAAACATGCTGTGCCGACCCCACTTAGTGGGATAAGGGCAAGAAAAACAATGTATAAAAATAGTAAATCTGATATATTTCTCACTAAATAAAAATGTTATATTACATTCGGTTGAAAATATGCCACAACTTTTTTTATTAGGCTACTGCTGTGCCGGTAATGTGCGAATGAATTTAGACGCTTTATTACGTGCTAATTATAGTCCTACATATACCAAATTGTAATTCACGAAAATAATGTCTGTAATCTGTATGAATCCGGCTTCCTCAGCTTAAGGGATTTATCATAGATAAAGTCTACTTTCTAGTGTCATCACCATGCCACTATGTTAAAATTTTCCTTTTGTATTCCTATTCGTTAAAATCTGTATAGGATTAAATTAAACAAATTATACTTCATCCCTTTATGCGGTTTATTTTCACAAATTATTTATCTATAGTCCATAGTATTATCAGATGTTATATTTTTATTCTCCGATGACATGTCAGGCATTGCCTTTTTCCTTTCCCGCCAAAAATTGTCTCCTTTGCGAACAATGTCTTGTAGACAATTTATATTATTTTATACTTTATAATCTACGGTTAATTTACTGTTAGTATGAAATGCTTGTTACCAAAGAAACACTAGGGAATGGCAATAACAAAATGTTAGAATATAAGCAGATAATACCGTTATACTATGAATTTAAAGATTGTGTAATACTTTAAGTCTATTAAAAACTGCAAACATTTGAATCTATTTTATTAAAAGGTAATTGATAAGAACATTAAGCTAGAAACACATATTTTTACCTTAGTATTATAGGGAAAAAACAGCTATACAAAAATATAATATCCTCTAGTACAGCACTAGGTCTTCGTTTTTTTTAAAAGAACTACCAAAACATGTTAGTTAAGCTTTCTTTGTTTCGCGATGGTTTGCAAATTACGTTAAATGGATGTACGGATTCATCGCGTATATTCTAACATTTTGCCATTGCCATTCCCTTGTTTCTTACCCCCACGGGACATGCGCCTTCTCACCTCCATGTCAAAAAAAAAATAAAAGTGCGTACGAAGTACACATGTCAGAAGTGAAACTTCTTTGGCAAACTAATTTTTAACTCATGTTTATATTTATACCAATCTAAAACTTTGCGTTTACGAGACTTAGAGAGAGGGAAAAAGGAAGATATGTTGAATTTAATCATTAAAATATTAAATGTCGGAAATTAATACAAATAATTTATTAAAATCTCAAATGATGAATTGTAAATAAAAACGCTACATGTTTCTTGTCAATATTAGAAATTATTAAATAAATTTTGTTTTTCAATTTAAGATTTAGAAAAGAGAATTTATGAAATATTTTTATTTTATTAAATGACGATTGGTAAATAAAATTGTCCACGTGTTGTTTGTAAATATTAAAACTACCTAACCTTCAAACGAATTAGCATAAAAAAAACACTGATCTGGCGCTAGATCGCGCGGGATCTAAAATTTTATACTCATGCGCTTAAAGAAGTTTCACTTCAACAATAAAATGTTTGATAGAGATAATATATATTTGATTGTTTGACTGGATTCTTGAAAAATATAAAGGGTTTGAGGACATGATTGAACATTCATATAATAGGAATCAAATTAAGCGTTTAATAATAAAAACCTACTGTTATATTCACTATATAATAACTAAAATCCTTAATTATATTTACATGTTATTTTAAGACATATTCGAATATATAATACATATACCAGACAATTGTGAAGTACTCATATTTGTTTCATGAATAGTTTAGTGTATTGTATTATTTTATATATTTGATTTGTAATAAATAAACTAATTTAATATTTTCTATTAACACATCATGAAATAATCACAGAAGTATGTATAAAAGTAACACCAAATTAAGGTAGAAGAAATTTAAGATTTGAGATCTTTATCTTTGCAACTCCTTTCATTTTGCCTCTGAATACTGTGTAGTGAATAAAGCTAATCATATAATAATACATAAAATCGCTGCTTTCGAAAAATGGGAACAAAATTTGTAAGCTAATTTTATTGGAGAGCCTTTACCTGTCGAATATTGAAAACTGCATTTCTTTATTTGTTAGACATCAGGTTTTAGCTACATCCTCAATTAAAATATCAAAAATTTTGGATTGTGTGATTATTCATCTAACATAATATTACAAGTGTAGTTATTTTCTTTTTATAAATATATGTTTTTAACAGAAAGGTGCATTGCTTTAGATCATATAATATTACTATATCAGCTTGTTTATTTAAATTCAAAATTAGTACCATTACTTGCTATTTCAACTTTACCCATTTGTTCTATACAAGATGACAAAATAGTATAACACATATTACGTAAATTTAGCTTTTTTTTCGTAAATATAAAAAATAATTGTACAATAAAAACAAACTTTCACAAAGGTTCACAAATCATTTGTTGACCATACCATTTTTATTAAGATACCTGGACCACTTTTCGATTAGCCACTATATAATTTTATGTAGTATGTCAAAAACATCTTTTTGCAAAAAAAAATATACTGCTGAAAATATTTAAGCCATAGAAATGTTTGGATTTGATTCCAGGTGCACACAAGAGTGAAACATTGTAATCTAAAAAAAGTATATTTAGTAGAGTAACAAAATATTCTTTTTAATTTTTTAATACTGAGGTCTGGAAAGGAAAAATTGAACAGTTATTTATAGATACTAATGCTCAAGATGAAAAAAATATTTGATGATGTTTTCTCAAATAGAACAAACGGGAATTAAACTCGTAATAAAATGATTGTAATTAGAATGAAATATTATATTAAGTGTTAACTTATCCATCATCCTTGCTGTATATTTAATTATTATTGTATATTTTTATATATAATTTAATTAAGAGTGTATAATTATTTTTATAAAAATTTTCAGTATTTTGTAAAATATTTATGTACTTTTTATTTTTGTCAAAAATGAATTTATTCCAGGCTGATTTTTTAAAATATCTGGAGCGGCCTTTTTATTCTCTAGTTTCGATTTTTTGCCTTCTTTTTCGTCTAATTTTGATTTCTTCTTTTTATCTGCCTTGGGGACATTTTGATCATTGTCAGTCTTTTTCTTCTTAACTTTTTTCTTATCGGACTCTTCTGTGTCATTTGATGGTTGCAAGAATGGTGTTGGATCTTGCATAATCATAGACAATTTTTCAAAGTAACTCCATAAAGAATCGGAACATGTATCAGGTTTTCCTCCTGATTCAGTTTCCCACGATAGCCCATAAAGCCAGGGTTTTAACTTTTCTGTAGGCTTTTTCATTTCAGTTTCAAATTCATCTTCCAGATGTTTTAATCTGGCTTTCTGTGCCTCTGGTGAAAGGGATGTCACATCATCATCATCCATTGTTGCTTCCTATAAGCAAAATAAGGGATATGTCTAGTAAAACTTGATTGGGCAAATGTAAGAAAGTATTGGATGTGGGTAGGGGGTTGAAAAGTACCCATTTTCATACTTACAAAATACACAAAAAAAAATTGCATATAAGCCATTTTGGAAGAGTGCAATATCAAAAACTGTGACAAGATATTTATATATTAGACTAAATTAATGGATAATACTATAATTATTTAATTTAAAGATGTAAGCCTAACATGTAAAGATAATCAAGAATTAACTTGAAAATATAAATACAGCCAATATTACTCCTACTATATCATGATATATTGATTAATTACTTTACAACCACATATGTCTAAATGAATAGTTTTTGGAACATTGTTAGAAGGAATTTGAAATATGTGTAAAAATAGGTTCTAGAAAGTTTTTTGAAAATTCGATGAACAATTTTATACAAAATGTTTGCATAAAGAAAATTACCTCATCACTTAAATATCCATGAGGAACAAATAATTCATTGTCCACCTCATACTCGTCAGCATCCTGTTCATCATCGCTGCCTGCAGCGCTACCATCGATACTTTCGCCATCTTGCTCTTCTTCCCATTCTTCGTCGCTGTCCACTTCATAGTCCAGTAATTTCTTAAAAAAAGTGAAGTGCATTGCAACCATATAATTAAGTATTTGATAAATTAAATTATACTAGTGATTGTAAAAGAATTCATATATCAGCAAATGTGCATGTGTGTTTATAGTATTTCTGAGTGAGTAAGAATGAGTGTCTGTAATATATCTCTATAAAATGTCCAGCCCACTGGCGTGCCAAAAGACCTTAGTATATTTGAATGTCAATCAAAATATCTTGTCTTTCCTTTTATTGGTGTCAAATTTGTTTTAGTGAGAAAAAATAACAGGTTTATTTTATTAATAGAGATACAAGAACAATATTTTTAAAGGAAGGTGTTTTTTATAATACTTTTATGACAACAACTATACAAAAAGTAGCCTTTCTAATACTCAATTGTTATTACTGAAACATTGGGGGAACACAATTCCTCCATATTAGTACCCTGAATTATAAGATATTAGTATCAATCTTTTTAACTATACTTAAAAATAAATTAACCTTTAAATTTATTGAATGTCTGCATTGACTTTAGTTTACAAGTACTATCACAGGTTTATTACACAAACAAAAAATTTGCTGCTACATTACATGTGACATCAAAAATAGTAGTGAAGCCAGATTTCTTGGTGGAAGAACTATCCTTTTTGTTAATCCAGGTCCAATACATTGCAGACTATGTAAAATTTATTAAACTATTTAAAGCAACCGAGCAACAAATGTCGAAAAACACAAATTTATGCATTTATAGTATCAGTTTGATAAAATTTTTACTCACCACATCAGTTTTAAAAGGTTTTCTGGGTTTAATAAAGGTACTTTTCTTTCTCCAAGTGCCCCAATATGGGGGTCTCCGGTTGTCATGAAATGCAAGTAATTTCGGTCTTAGCTTCTCTTGTACAGTTGACTCACAAGTAATTATCTCTCCTATACCATCTAGTGGGGGTAATTCATCCTCTGTAAAATGAAATATTTTCTTACAAAAATCTTTTTATATACAATTCTTCTTTGTACAAGTAACTACATCATTGAGTGATCCATACTTATGTGTATGCAAGTGGTATCAAGAACAATTTAGATTAACAATTCAATCTAGTAAATATTAGATTTCTTTATATTTCCATATGATTTGATTCTGTACAAATGACACTTTAATAACCAAGGCAAAATTTATAAAAAGGTAAGTAGCAGCCCATTAATGTCCCATTTCTTGGCATAGGCTTTCTCACTGATAGGAGACAGGGTTTTCAGACAGGTTAGCAGTCATAATACACTCTCATAGTCAGATGAGACAGCAACCTGACACAACTGAAAAGATATCAGGCACAGGACCAACAGCTTAACAAGCTCTCTGATGCACAACCATCTTAGACAATATCAAGACTTACCACCAGGTGACACAATGGTCTAGTGCTAATAATATATACACAATTGATAAGGTGTTGGAGTTTTTTTGAAATACTAATATTAACATAATATCTAGTATTGTATCAAGAATTAAACCTACTATCAGTAATGAGAATTTTGTAAACTGAAGACTTCTTTAGCATCATTGTGATTGGAAAGTTAATGTAACGAAAACGCAATAGTAAATAGAACATAAATTCATAAGATTTAACATTGGAGAAAATTAAAGGTAGCATTATAGTGTTTCTTATTTTTTAATGTACAGATTAGCTTTAAATCACCCCATATAATTTCTAGCATGTGTTGCAATGACGCGTATGACACAATGTTTCATTTTAACTTTTGAAAGCTCCACTTATACCACATGTGAATTGCAATAATTTTTTAACTCAAGATTGTTTGGAAGAAATTGCAATTAATCAATAAGACTGGCTATTGTCCTCTCTATTTAGTTATGTTTATTATAATGTTATGTTATTAAGGTGCCATAAAGTGTATAAATAAATAAATAGAACTACATAACAGGTTGATTTTTGTACTTCAGTGTGAATTTGCATTTTGAAAATGATTTAATCATGTTAAAATTATTTTCCCTTATTTTAGGCTTAATAAAAAAAAACCAAACATTTAATTACTCACCAACAATCATGACATCGTCATCATCTTTATCACTCAAAGGCCAAGTTTTTCCATCTGTCAAAGGCTTCCTTGTGCCATCCTTTATATTTTTTAAATACAATGAACTTGCAGGTATGTTTTGTTCTTTTAAAACATTATCCAAACACTTTCTACTGTCATCATTTAAAGTAACTCTAATTGTTGGTGCTAATCTCATATCAGATTTGATAGTAAAACTTGACAACATATTGTTTTTGCTGATGTCCATTACTGTTGTCTGATCTTTATCCCCCTTTTGTTTTTGCACAAAGAAACTAGCGAATGCCTCTGCAGCTTTCTTTTTCTTTTGTTCTTGCTCCAATTTCTCCTGTTCTATTGCTTCATGCTTTTTCCGCTTCTCTTCTTCTTTAGCCTCTTTTTCCTTTCTTTTTTGCTCTTCCTTTTCTTCTTTCTCTTTACGCTTTTGCTCTTCTTTCTCTTCTCTCATTTCTATGGAACACATGAATAGGGTATCTCATACTGTTTTTTTTTTAAATTAACATTTTACTGTTTTATTTTCTTTAAAAAAAGTGGATTAAGATATAGAAAGAAAAAACTTACTTTTCTCCAACTCCTTTTGCTTTTCTTTTTCCTCTTTTTCTTTTCGCCTCTGTTCTTCCTTTTCCTCTTTCTCCTTTCGTTTGGCTTCTTCTTTTTCTTCCTTTTCACGTTTTCTCTGATCTTCCTTCTCCCGCCTTTGTTTTTCTTTCTCCTCTTTTTCTAATTGTTTCTTCTTTTCCCTCTCTAATCTCTCCTTTTCTCTGTCTTCTTTTTTCTTGGCAGATTCCAATTTTTTTTGTGCCTGTAAAGCCCCAATATTAATATAATTAACTAAACATACATAACCAACATTATTTATTGACAATACTTTAAAAAAATTACCTTTTTTAACAGAAAACATTTACGATCACTTTTAACAATTATTATTAAAACTAAAAAAAAAGCACAGTAACAAAGCCTAGATATCCTGAAAATTACTTTATAGTATATCTATTCTACCAAGACCTCAGCATCGCAATAGACCTTGTTACCAAATTATTTCTCCTATAAGTGCAACAGGAACATATATGTGCTCTTATTTATTATTTTACTTCTTATATTTCAATAAGGTTAATTTTTCCAGAAAACTGTTTTGCCATGTGTGTATAAACCATATACTCTAATGGGTACTTTTTTAAATACCTGAACAAACTTTAAAAATATAAATCCTAGACAAACTACTTAGATTTACCTATGTAAAGGTTAATGGTAAATGTTTATCAATAATAGTTAGTCATTAGTCATTACTACATTTTAGTTATGTCTGAGAGCCATAGGATGAGTTATATGTATTGTAGTGAAAGAATCGACCAAGTACATAATTTTAGAATACAATTCTTGCACATTATTGTTTGTACTCCTAACATGTAAATAATGTTAAAATGTATATTGATTCAATAAGCACATTTATTCACAAAAAATTAAATTACAGCTTACCTGCTTTGGTGTAAGATTTGTTGTTGTCGAGTCATTTATGGACACATCACTGTGGCTATTTGTAATAGAAATATTTCTGTTTGACCGTCTAGGAGTAGATGGTTCAGAACAAGGAGACTCATCACATGTACTGTTAAGGGAAGCATCCAAGTTTTTAGACTTAACTCTCTCACTTCTCTTAGGGGAGTTAATATCTTTGTTAACATTTTTAAGTTCCTCATTTTGAATTTTTTTATATGAATTATTGTCTCTAATATCTTCACTTATCGATTCAATAGCAAGGTTAGAATTTTCTACAGGTGCAAATTCATCATGTGTAGCACTGTTGTTATCAATATTTTTATCTACTATCTCAGGTACATCATTTGAGACTACCCCTTCATCAACATCCATATTTTCCACGATATCGATAATATCACCTTTTTCTTTGTCGTCGCAAGCGTTTTCGTTATTCTCCACAATTTCATTAGTACCACTTTTTGACTTTTTTACTCCAACTTTTTTTTTCTTGGCACTTTTAGATTTTTGTGCCTTTTTCTTCAAAGCGGTATCTACTAATTTTGCAATAGGATTGATTTTTATAGGAGCATTTTGATATGAAGATGTGTCTTTACTATCATCATCGCTAATAACTACTAAATCTTCTGCATTACTTTTATCGTCAATTTTATTGATTTTATTAGCTGGCTCAGGGTCCGGCGCTGACAATTTTCTTTTTCTCGATGGAGGAGTCACTGCTTTCGGCGATACATCACTTATTGTTTTAAACGGGAGACGAGCTTGTTTTAAGATTTTTTTCGAAGGCGTAACCTCTTCACTATCCGACGATTTTGGAGTTTTCATGTTTATTTTAGTAAATATATGTATAGATAGTGTTCAACCAGTATAATAAACTAATTTTAATACTTAAGTATAAGAAAAACAATCACATCGCAAAGTTCAGTCTCAACTTTGTTAAATTTGACAGTCAGAAAACGCGGGAGTTTAGTAGACAATCGGATACGTGCAAGAAAAAAAGTATATGTTATTTTTACGGTATGTCTTTTAATGACAAAAAAACTATGCTTCAAAATTATTTTGATTGTTCTTTTTAAAACTATAATATAAACTACATTCTACTACTACTATACTAACTATAATATTCTATTGTTTTATACTGTTTACTCTAAGAAACTCAAAATGGAGAAGTTTATTACTCAAACCAAAGTTGTATTGTCTATTATTTTTGCCTTTCTCACTAATGGATAAATAAGATTTTAAAAAGGGAGTACTTTATTTGTCTATGGATAAGAGCATAGATCCAAGAAGTGCACAATATGAAGTATGACATTTTTTAGGTTGAAGACTGGTATAATTAAATATTGAGCGCCAAAATGAAGGAAAGTGATAGGGGTAATTTTAAAAGGGCCTCTCTTTTATTGTTGTAGTAGTGCAATTATAAGACAGCCTTTCAATCAATTATTTATTTATAATTAAACAAGTAATAATTGTGCAATATTGTTAGTTCTCCTTGTCGCAAAACTTTTATCAAAATGGTTTTTGCAATAACTATTATTATTTTTCGTAATTACCACTGCTTGCCCTGAAACTCTTTACAAAAGTCCTTGTTGTTATTATATTGTAAATATGTATATCTTCTTATATATACAATTCTCATATCACAGTTTTCGTACCTATACTCCTCCGAAACGGCTTTACCGATTTGTACCAAATTTTATATGCGTATTCAGTAGGTCTGAGAATCGGCTGCTATCTATTTTTTGTGATATACCCCTAAGTGATAAGGGTTGTTCACCCTTAAATTTTTTTTTAATTATTGGACGAAATTTTTTGTTTTAATTTTTTTGTGATACAAAAATACAACCCTAAATTTTCACCTTTCTATAATCAACCCCTATTTTTTAATAGCGATAGTAGTAATGGCAAAACAATATTTGCTGGGTCAGCTAGTTTAATATATAAAAATTTCGTATCACAGTGTTTGTTATCGAACTTCTCATATTATTTTGACGTGAATACGTATCCACATGGAGGCAAATAAACAAGACGGATGATAACTTAGTCGGGGGATACAGTTTGATGTTGTAGCTATATATCTATCACCTCCATCCGAAATGTAATTACACCGCTTGATAGCTAAAGGATCAAAGAATTTAATACGCTAAATAAGTACTGTAAACCCCCCCCCCCCTCCGCCGCACCTGAATCCTCTGTTACAAGATTTATTTACTTACACTTTACAGCAAACGGCTGTGTCCATAATACAGCTACACCCTATTTTGTTTATATTTCGTACAGTATTTCTCATCCTCTGTTCTATGATATTTAAAAACCCTCTCTCCCTTGAATGAAGTTCTCGGCTTATATTTACACGATATATGCGTTTAACTTAAGTTTGTTTAAAAAAAAATGTGTATTGTCATTCAAAAGAACGTCATTTTATAAAAAAAATCTCAATTTGAATTGAGTAAATGCTACATAGCACATTATTTATGTCATAAAACGAGACTGTTATATAAGTATCAATTCTTCACGTTTTATATAAAATGTCAAAGAAAACCTTTGACTTTAGGGACGTATCATCTGGACTAAAAATATTAAGGCAGTTTCTATTGGGAAGAAAACATAATGTCCATGGTCGTTTCCTTCCAGGTTTAGCCCCTAGAACAATTCCTCCGCCCGATGTTCCAAGAGGCCCTGATACAAAATACGCTAATAAGTATTACTTTGAAAGAAGCGCATTTAATTCTATACAACCGCCTGTAGTAGCACCTATAGCCGAAGGGCCACCTATTTTGAAAGATCCTACTAAGAAACCGCCATGTGGAGGCGGAGGCCTACGACCTGACGCGGTAAGTTCAGTACTCTATGGAATATTAAATTATAATTATTTTATAAAAATTAAGCGGTATTATTGAACGCAACTATGTAATAATACATAACGTTATTGATTTTGATTGGAATAATAATTACAATAATTTCTTCATCATGTATTATAATAGCTTTTTTTATAACAATTAATTTTAATTAAAGAAATATAATAGCTTTTCAGTTCTCAGAATGAACTTAAAAGTTAATATTATACATAAACATTAATGACGACTGCCTCATTGGTCTAGTGGTTATCATTTTCGGCTACAGACATGAGGTCCCGGGTTCGAGTACCGGGTCGAATTCAAAAATCGATATTGAGTTTTCTTTTAAGATTCCCTCATTATATGCCCGAAATTGGGATGTTGGCGGTGTGTTCCACCCCCGTGCCTCGGAGAGCACGTTAAGCCGTTGGTCCTGCGCCTGATCTCTGTCCGGTCGTGTCAGATTCTCGTCATATCGGACTATGAGAGGGAAGG
The DNA here is from genome assembly GCA_015832385.1 of Elymnias hypermnestra. NCBI lineage: Eukaryota > Metazoa > Arthropoda > Insecta > Lepidoptera > Nymphalidae > Elymnias > Elymnias hypermnestra. Next base: position 1,299,115 of record JACTOM010000117.1, on the reverse strand, counting down.
AATTGAGAGTGCACTTGTGTACTTTGCCTGCCAACCCGTAGTGGAGCGAGGTGGTGGGTCTATGCTTCAAAAACTCTCGCTCCTATGAGTGAGGAGGCCTGTGCTCAGCAGTAGGACGTAAATGGCCTGCCTTTATTTTTTTTACATTTATTGTATAGATATATTTTCACGTAATAGTATGGTAGTCTTCTATAATAGAATTCCCAGATTCGAGTCCCGGTAGGGCTAAGTTAGGATTTTCTATTTTCTAATTAGTCTAGGTTTGAACATGGCAAAGCTTCAGTAGTGCGATCTAATAAAACTTAATGACATTGGTTTTAATTTGAACAAAAATTTAATCTCATGTTGTTTTTGAGGTCTCACTTCGCTAGTAGAATTAAGGGATTCGATACCCTGTAGGACCAAATTAGGAAGTTCTATTTTCTAATTAGTCTAGTCTAGGTTTGACCGTCGTTGGATTACCACCTTACTAGCAAAAACATGTTGATAAATAAAAAAGTTAGTGGGTTATTGCTGGGAACAGGCCTCCCTGCTCAAAGGAGAGAGGGTTTTTAGAGTATAGACCTACCTAGCAGCTCTTCTGCGAATTAGCAGGGTATTTAGACTCTAGAAATACTCTGGGATATGCTGGTTTCCTCGAGATGATTTCCTTCACTGAAAAGCGCAATGATGTATACAGAATAAACAATCAAGCATGTAAGTTCCTTTTTGTAAAAAGAAACATAAGAGTGCTTGCCCAAGATTCGAGCTCGCGATTTTTTTGAATGATAATCCACTCGTCTTATCAATAGGCCTCTGCCCTCTCAATAAGCGCTGACCCCTCAGCAATAAAGAAAATATTCCAGATTTGTTTCAACACCGCACCAACTCCTGGGCCGATTTGGTGGTGGGACGGCCATTCATACTACGAATGCATGCCAGATCCTACTCCACGTGGCCCTCCTCCTAAAGAAGAGGATCCATATTGCCCTAAGCCGGAGTCTTCTTCAACGCCAATTTGTCCGCCAACACCGATCCGAACGGGAAAAAAATAATCCTTGGTATATTATATAATGCTAATTTATTATTTTTAATTTCAAAAATGTCTCACAGGATAAAAAATGTCCAACTTTCACAGATTAAATTTTTTTTTGACATTGTATTTTTTCTTAAATCTCAATCAATCCATAACGAATAACTTTAAAAAACAATGGTAGCCCTCTGCAGTACTCAGTCACTATTTGTAGCTCGTGATTGAACTGGTTTAAATGGAGAAATATATCTACAATAGGTACGAGGCTTAAAGATGGTTACGAGATCGAATCCTGCACATATCTGCAAAGTTTTTCCTAAAACTTGTGTCTGATTGTTGTTGTTAAAAAGTTATCATTATGCCTTTATGGTGAAAGTAAACATTACGAAGAAACCTTTATATCCTGCGAACAATTCTGGGATTTGATTAGAGTATTGAAGGTTTATTATAATAATTAAATCTATTCAATATCTTAATTCGAGTAGTCTTTTAAAGTACTTTTGAATCGTCGAATACCGTATTCACACTATTAATTCCAATGTATGACTGATGATGATAGTAAAGAAATGCTTAAGATTTACTATTACGTGAGTTCCATCGCGTTTTGATTTGCATAGAATCCATGAGAAAGTAGGGTGTCCTTTTTTAACCATCTGCTTTACAATTAAATTTTAATTGGTTCTATTTGGTTTTATATAGAAAAGCATTCACAAGACATAACAACGTTTTTCTTTAAGAGAATAGCTGGTTTGACTTTTGGTAACGAGGTCTCTTTAAATCTTTAATCCACCAGTACATTAATCAGTAATTTAGAAGTGAAACTTCTTTAGGCGCATGAGGGTAAAATTTTTACGGATGAAACGCGTCATTAGCGTCACGATTATGTACAGCGATTTTTATGCTAATTCGTTTGAAGAAAGTTTTAAAATTTACAAATGACATGCATTTTAATTTGCAATTGACATTTAATTTAATATATTATTTTTCTTACAATATAAAATAAAAATATTTCATAAATTCTCTTTTCTAACTTTTAAATTAAAAAACTATTTAATTAATAGTTTCTAATATTGACAAAAACACGTGGCATTTTTATTTACAATTCGTTATTTAAGATTTCAATAAATTATTTGTTTAATTTTAGACACTTTTAATATTTTAATGACAATGCAATTCCTAACATATATTCCTTTTTCCCTCCATCAACTCTCGGAAATCTAAAGTTTTAGTTTTGTATAACAAGANTGACCGGTTAGCACCTGCACTAAACGGTAGGAAAGCACTCCGTGTCTTCTACCCAGCCATTGCTCCAAGTGAGGGCGGAGTGCCGCAATTATGGCCCCACCGGCTGTTTGTATAACAAGACTTAAAAATTAGTTAAAAATTTAACTTAAAAAATTACTTGAAAGTGATGCTTAGGTACTATCGTTTAATGTTAGTACAAGTATAGAAAACGTAGTTTCTGACGTAACAATGTCAAGGTTACTTTCGTAACTTGTATTCGCATATAAATAATGTAACATGCATTTTCTTTGCGGTTTATATTGCAAGGTGACACGTGAGATTGCCATGACATGGTAAAACTAGATAAGTATACTTTTTACATATAAGCATTAATTACAATTTCGAAGTTAGTAAACTGTTCACAATTAGCTATAATTCATATTGCAAAACTTCATAGTTAATAATTATGAACAAAAGAATCCCTAAAATAAAACCTCCTTTATTCAGGTTGGATTAACAAATTCTTTTAAACTGCTTCATTGGTCTAGTGGTTAGCATGTTCGACTAAAGACATGGGGTCCTGTTTTCGAGTCCTGGATCGGGCCAATTCAAAAATCAATATTGAGTTTTCTATTAAAATTTTCTCAATATTTGCCCGAAGGTGGGACGTTGGCGGTGTGATCCACCCTCGTGCCTCGAAGAGCACGTTAAGCCGTCAGTCCTGTGCCTGATCTCTCTCCGGTCGTGTCGGATTCCCGTCACATCGGATTATGAGAGTGAAGGAATAGAAAGTTCACTTGTTGTGTACTATGCCTGCCAATCCGCATTGGAGCAGCGTGGTGGGTCTATGCTCTAAAAACCCTCGCTCCTTGGAGTGAGGAGGCCTGTGCCCAGTAATGGGACGTTAATAGGCTGCTAATTACTTACTACCTATGGTTCCGAAAATTGATTCTACCAAGGAAATGCCAACAAATAACTTACTTTTTTATTAACATTTACTTTATAACACCTTTGTGTATAAATTGATTAAAACTTAATACATGAAACTGGAATTAGATCCAAGCTTACCTGTTGATATACTAAATGCTTTAAGAGTGTTCTTTGCATGTCCCTTGAGATTAGGTAAAGGTTAATTTCCATATCAACTGTGTACTTTCTTAATACGTACTCTTAGTTCTGTAAATGATTTCTGGACCTTTGCAGCCTTAAAAACGGTGTCACAGATTATTTTTAGTTTTTTTTATTTAATACAATAATGCCTTTGCTTTTTCATACCAAATAATTAATAATTGTACTTTTATATAAAAACAATATTAAATATATAGCTGCTGTGGAGCTGCAAATGTTTATAGACGGCAGTAATCACTTTACCTTAGAGAACACATTCCTATTATTTATTATTTTCCTTTTTGAATGTCGTAAAAGAATATTAACATCTATGAAAAAATGCCTCTTCAATGTAGATATAAAAGATAAAAGTCAATAGCAGCCTATAAATATACCACTGCAGGACACAGGATTCCTGGCTAGTAGTTGTGAGAGTATAGGGCGCATACCGCACCGCAGGTTGGCAGGCGAAACATTGTACATATATTATGTCTTATGTAGGCGTCAATTAAAAGCAATAACTCAAACACCTGTGTCATACTTTAAACTTTATTAATCTCCAGTTAAGAAGTGGATTCTACAAGGTTCATGAGTAGTGATTAGAGTTAATCTCTTGTCTAGCGTAGAGTGTGGTCTGTACAGTCGGTAGCAAAATTATGTCCGCTAAAGTTTCTTTTATAAATGCATAACACTTTTAAGCAATCAATTTAGCGATATGCGAAGACTTCATTTCATAAAATAAACAAATAAAATAAAAATAAAACCTTAAAAAGATTTGCTTTCTTCTATTAACACGAGATGCAAATTATTCTACTAACGGTAAACAGTAACACTTTAAATTTTACCTTGATTCGTCTGAAAAGAAAAGAATTTTTAAATGTATTGAGATGATGAATGAAAATCTCTCTTTCTGTTCTACAATCTTATTAAAATAGATTCCGTAGTTCAAACTTGAAACTTCGGTAGTTTAAACAGTGGTATTGATAAAATTCACTTTTTAATTTTAAAATTATTTTAAGCCGAAAGACGAGTTCATGATATCTGAACACAATTTTTTTTTGTAAAATAATGGCAATAATGTGTGTTTTGTACTAAGACGTTTCAAAAACCAGTAGGTTTCGATTTTTGTGTTAAGCGAATTATAAAATTTAATTTTATATTAGAAAAGTGCTTGCATTTTGTATCTTTTACAGTTTAACAGATTGAACGAAACTAAACAAAAATGTAAGTAAGTAAGTTTGACAAATCTTTCATAAAAATGTACATAAGATAATGTTTTCTTATAATTGTCAAAAAACAAAGAAAAATTTATTTTTATTTGAATTTATAGAAAATAAATTATCTATTATTGTATTTATAAGTTCATCTATTTCCCCGGCATGTTCCGTAATACCTCATGTTTTGAATCACCTCTATGACTTTATTAACGTAGTCAGTAGATCGAAAAGCTTATTGCATAAAATTTAACATAACAATAAGTAAAGTTTTCGGTCTCGCTGACGCAGTGGTGCGAGTACTCGCCTTACTAGCAAAGGCCCCGGATTCGAACCCCGGTAGGGCAAACTTATAAAATTGTATTTTCTGAGTCTGGTCTGGTAGGAGGCTTCGCCCTTGGCTAGTTACATTTAATAGAAAGACGTGTGAAGAAAACAAAGAGATTTGTGTTCCAGTACGATGCTGTGTAGAAACTGTAAGGGGTATATCGCCTCTACCCCAGATTAGCATGCTTCTGTCTAAGACTGTATCATCACTTGCCATCGGGTGAGATCGCAGTCAACCGCTAAACTGTCAGCAATAAAAAAAATAATGCTAGAACTTGCATAATAACAATGTGTCTGTGTCTGAATAAGATAACAATTTGAACAAAAAATATTGCACTGATTAAAATTTTAATAACAGAATAACATTTTGTGGAATTGTTAAGCGATGCCAATATACAAATACAAAATTTGAATTGGTATACTTCTTTGTCGTCCTGATGAGTATATTTTTTAATATTGAAATTAAAAATAGAAAAATATCCAAGTAGGCTTTTACAACACCTTTGGGAAGTTGGCGGTGTGATCCACCCCCGTGCCTCGGAGAGCACGTTAAGTCGTCGGCCCTGCGCCTGGTCTCTTTCTGTCCGTGTCCGATTTCCGTCACATTGACCTATGATAATTAAGGAATAGACAGTGCACTTGTGTCCTATGCCTGCCAACACGCAGTGGATCAGCATGTTGGGTCTATACACTAACAACCCTCTCTCCTATAAGTAAGGAGGCCTGTGCCCAGCAGTTGGACGTTAATGGGTCGCTACTTACCACTTACCTTACCATGCTTTTTTGTTGTCGGTAATCCTTCAGATTATAGTAGCATTTCCGTATTAGCTTTCTTTTAATTAAATCAATCAATAATAATCAATCTATTAAATGTCATCTCTACAACGTCTTCTGGGAGTTTTTTTTAAATAAACGTATACAGTTAACTTTAAATTAATTGTAAATTTTACGTAGCCTACTATCAATAATATTTTTATTTCTTATGTTATATGGGTATTTATTGAATATTTTAATGGACAATTTATATTTTTCCGCGTCGTTTTCAAATATGTATTCGCTATTTCAGCCCATATACTTATAATTCATGCGGACTGTACTGCTGCGACCATGAGCGCATGAGCAAAACTCAGCCCAGCCGGTCAGTACCTCCGGTATTACTGTACATTATACACGTATTACACGGAAACACATAGAAAAATCAGTTATGACTGATATCCATTCCGAATTCCCGCCAAGGCTCTGTTAACGGTCACCAAAAATATTTTACGAGCAATAACATTAGCCGATGTTGTGAACACTTAACACTTTATGACATGACTGTTTAATACGACTGTGAATAGAACCACCTGTGTGACTTTATATACGGAATCAAAATGAGAGAGGAATCAGATGTTGCAGCTTTGAATGAGAGGATAGCCGAGTTCAAGAGTGACCCCGTGAAGCTTCGTCAGGCCACCGAATTCGTAGACGAGCTAATACAGCAGGCAAAGAAAGAGGCCGAGTTAAAACATAAAGAGAATGTGAGAAACAAATTCGTAAGTATCAATGTATATTTATCCCCGTAAGGAAAACAGTGTGTGGAATTGATAGGGCGGTAAGTGTTAATAATGGTGTAGTGCCGCTGTATGCAATATAGCTTCTTCGATAGCAACTTGAACACGTTGAAAACGCTCGTTTGCATGCTTATCACATTTTTCGATTTCACTCAACAGTAATATTCATAACTTAAGCGCTTCTGACAGGCAATCAATACTCTCATCTCGATTCCTCTTATAATTAAGACGTTTGTTCCGAGTTATATGTACTATCAATAGGCAATCTTCAGTAGTTTACTGTGAGAGCACGTTCTATTTTATTACATTTTCCTGTTTGTTTGAAGTTGGTAATTTCTAACTTCTTAATTTTTTTGATTTGTCAATGACTGTAATATATTTCCTCGTCGTGTTTAGTGCTAGTCACAAATGTTATGAAGATATATAACACAAAAGCTGTTTTCAACCTCTAATCTTTAACAATATGATTATCATTTTTGATAAAAAAAAAGGAAACTTGCTTATCAGCATCTCTACTAGCATATACGTAGTCTCACTACCCCATGCTGGAGGGCTGTGAGGCCGTTATCTTGCAGAAGGAGCAAGAAGTAAGACGGCTCAATTGTGCAGGCCTGCTTTCCCTGTGAACATTTGAGTAGGATTCATCCGGGCGCCAGAGTTGAATTCGTTAGCGAACATCTGCCGTCCACTATACCGGTAAAGAGAGTTACGCTGGGTTCTAGTGGGTATTCTGGTTTCAGTAAGTCCCACATTCCTGGATGGAGCCGTATACTCCATCTAGCTAACAAAAAAAAGCTTTACTACCCGCTCTGAAGTAGCTTGGTGGGGCTTAAGCCCCATCGTTTGAGAAGAGAAATTATATTCTAACAGGCTATAAACTTTGAATGTAAATACGATGTTATAATAGTGTTTTTTAAAATTTACATATTGAAAAGGAAAGGCTGTCGAAAGGTTCATGGAAATGACTACTATTTTTAATAAAAATATGTAAATAATTTGCTGCACTACCTGAATAAGTACCTGGGTAGTTATTTTTAAAATTGCTCAAGGCTAGTTATTGGGAGCCTTTGGGAATATCGGACTATTTAAAAATTGAAAAAAATTGATGTAGTTCTAATAGAACAAACGTTGGTTTATGAATGTAGTACTTTTACAGTTCGATATTTACTACATAAATTCTATTTGAAAGCCTACGATCGTTTGAAAGCGTTATTTTGTAGTGGATCAGAAAATATTTAAAAAAAGCTGGACTGATTTTGACTTAAAAACTTCTTGTAGATTACTATATTTATTATAACACTAACGCTAAAGACATTTAATAAACGTTTGTAGAGATTTATAAGTGGAAGTTGATTAAAACACGGAGACCGAGTGATTTTGATCGGATTCCTTCCTGTGGGCTTATATAACCATAATTTATCTTCATTTTTCCATGCAAATACCATTAATAATTTTTTATCCATTTCATCAATCCATTTCTCTCCCAAATCTTTATTTCGCTTATGATTTGAAGTCAAGTCTATTTACTCCAATATTAGTTTATCAATAATTTTGATAAAGCTGTAAAGGCCCAATATTTATGATATTATACGACGATTGGCTTTCGTTTATCAGATAAAATGGTTTTTGAATTATATGCGAGATAGTTGTTTGATCGATACTTCTGCGTTTCAGAACTTAGTGGGCTAGATATAGGCGTGGCGTTGTTAGGTCATAAAAAGTACTAGAATAACGCCAGTGTGGCGAATATATGTAGTTACTATGAGGAAGATCATAAAATGTAATGATCTTTGTTAATTATGAATAAAGTTCAATACAAAAATAATTAAATAAAAGATGTGTACATGGTTCTCAAATGCATAGGGCGTAATTGGCGATCTTATGGCTAAAATAGTGACGACTTCAAGGCAACTAAAATGGCTATGTAATTACATAAAATGGTCAGGTTTATATATAAAAAATTTCTTTTCAAAACTTAGTTATTCTATTTTTTGTGCTTTTAACCGAAGCCGTAATTTGTATATTATCTTAAGTCAAGTGCGTGCGTACAAAGTACACATGACAGAAGTGAAACTTCTTTGGCAAACAAATTTTTAAGTCTTGTTTTTATTTATACAACTTTATTCTTGTTTTGATTTCCAAGACTTAGAGGGAGGGAAAAAGGAAAATATGTTCGGAATTTAATGAATTTAATTGTCATTGAAATATTAAGTGTCAAAAATTAATACAAATAACATATTGAAATCTCAAACGACACAGTGTACATTATATACTTATTTGCATAAAAAACGCAAACTTTACTGAATAGTTTTGAATCTGTAATAAATTTACTTATAAAACTGTTGCTACAATTACTTTCATTAATAAGGTTGTAGATAATATAACCTTATTAGTTGATGTATCTAATAGCATACGTATATTTTGAAATACCTCAGATGTTTATAAACCATAACTAAATAATGTTCTATACGTTCTTTTCTGTATTCCTGTTATTTCAGCACATAGTTTGTAAACTTTGGTCTGTAAACCAATTAAACGCTATTGGAAACTGATTAGGTTTCGTTGACATGGAAATTGTTCAGTGTTGACTAATACTAAATATCAGGTGCAGTTTTTTATTGTAAACAACTTAACTGTGTTTTCTTTTCATTGTAAATAATAATATAGATATATAGAAATAGATAGATAGTATACTTTATTGAACACCACAAAAAAATACAATAACTTAAAATAATTCTAGTGTACAATGGGCGGTCTTATCGCTATTTAGCGATCTCTTCCAGACAACCCAACGTATAGGGAAATCATCAAAGAAAGGAGAGAGAAGGTAGGCGGTGTTTATAGGTTAAAAGACAAACATATATTACTTGAAATAAATACATGCATATAAATAAATATAATATATATTAAGTTATCTTTGATTGAATATTATACAAGAACGTGAAATTTCTTCGTTTAATGGTAATTTATGTTAGTGCCAAAGTTCTCGAAATGCGTCCACCTTTTTAAGAGATTCGTGACATTAAATAGTTCGACAAACACAAATTCAAAGTTATTCTTATATGGTAGATTGATATGGTTACAAATTCAAAATAGTTTCATCTTAAAAATACTGTTTATCATTTGTGGTCCGCACCAATATCCTTATAACATTTGGGACCTGAACTAATTACCTCATAACGGTGTGGTACTAAAGAAGATGTAGTGAATAAAATTGGGAAATGTATGCTTAGATAGTTTGACCAATAGGACTAATTAGCCAAGAGTGAATGGGAAAGTTGGAAGGGGTACACCAAGGCGAACTTTCCTGGACCAAATCCAGGACATTTTAAATAAGGGCCAGGTCAAGAGTTGAGGATGAAAGAAGCGAAGGAGATATGCAAGGATTGTGGCAAGTGGAAGGACGTGGTCTCTGCCTTCCCCTTTGGGAATGAGGCGTTATGCTATGTATGTATGTAACATGTGTGGTCTTCCATAAGAACAGGTTGGCGACCCCTGGTTTAAATTTTTCCAATTTTTTTAATACTTTTTGTTCAGGATTTTCTGAAATAATAAATTCAACATTAACTGACTTCACATACAATTTCTCTCAGAGCTTTTTAAAACTGTATTCATAAGGAAAGTTGGGAAAAAATAAGGTGTAACAAATCGTAAATCTAAGAGATAACCCAAAATCAGCCAATAACCTCATAGATTACCGATTCGAAGTCACCCTAATCTCTTTGACATGCTGAAATTATCCTCAAATCCCTATTCAAGGAGAAATCTATTACGGAACTTTATGAACCTTTTCTGTAGCTTTAAGGGTTGTCAAAAATATTTTCGGTCTTAGTCGAATCGTAGAAAACTACTTATAGTCAGATATTAAAGTACGAACGAAATCTTATTTATATTTCTCAATCGTGTGGGATGTTTGATTCATTGTTAGGAATTTCATACTACTTTTTGTTACGATAAAATAAATACAGATTCGTAACAATTTCTCTAAAATAAAGTAGCTAATTGAGAGAGAGAGAGAGAATACACTTTATTGTACACCACAAACAATACATGAAATAGATACATACAATAACTTAATCATAGGGTACAAAAGGCGGCCTTATCGCTAAGCAGTGATTTCTGCCAAGCAACCTTAGGGTTCAAGAAATTTTATTACGAAAATGGGTATTATTGACTAGAAATCTTGCCTTTTTTGCGATTAAGAATGTCAATAAAAATCGATAACTGATTTTTAACCTACATTGAGAATCATATCAAAATGTGGGCGAAATTTTTAGTGTTTATATATAGAGATGGAAATTGAAATTTTTCCACCTATACGCAACGTCTCTTCTCGGCTATCCTTAGTCATAGTTCTTTAAGATTAGTCCAGAATGTACACAGGTTTCATCATAATGAAATATGTTATATTATTATAGTAACAATTATCTAAAAACTCAAGCTAATTATTATGATATGATGTGAATTTTCGAACTCTTTCTACATTTTGTGAAGGATATTATAGAGCAAAGTTAGGAATGTTTGTTCAAACGTAATTTGGATATAAACTTCCTCTTATAGAGTTATATAGTCGATTAGCTTTTAGAAATTAAATTGCAGTAAAGACTATATTCAATCCATTCTACCATCGCAACATTTTTATTATTTTTTTAGTTATAAATTGCCGGCTAATGCAAATGATACATAATTATAAGTTTAGTAAATTGTACGTGAATTTAACAAGCTTTTGCTTTGTTTCAGGAATCACAAGATACTGGACCGGGTAAGTAAACATTTTCTGAGTGATTTAGCAATATTATGTCTTTCGTTACTTTGTTACATTTTCATCGCATCTTGTATGTAATATAATGAATAGGCTTAAGATAATGAGGTCTAGATTTGGACTAATAAACTTTCCAATCTATAAAGTAATTATCTATATATGCATATAAAATGGCAAATGGGAATTGTTACCAAGTACGCGGAGAGCAAATATTAATCTCTAACATAATAGATAATCTCATAATGGGTAATCTCCTGTAGAGATAATATCTCTATCTATTCCGATTTCCGTGCTTAACGTGTGATTGATGTTGATAAAAACCTTCGTCTCTAACAAATCTTCTTCTTTAAATAACAAAACCATAATAACAAAGATATACATATATAATTAAAAATAACTGTCATATGAGTAAAAAGAAGTCAAAATACGTGCGTACAAGCTACACATGTCAGAAATGAAATTTCTTTGGCAAACTAATTTTTAAGTCTTGTTTATATTTATACAAATCTAAAACTTTCGATTTAGATTTAAAGAGAGGGAAAAAGGAAGATATGTTAGGAATGTAATGAATTTGATTGCCAATAAAATTTTAAAATTGTCGAAAATTAATACAAATAATTTAATGAAATCTCAAATGTCGAATTGAAAATAAAAATGCCACGTGTTTTTTTGTCAATATTTGAAATTATTAATAAAATTTTATTTTTGAGTCTAAAATTTAGAAAAGAGAATTTATGAAATATTTTTATTCTATAGTTTATAAAAAAAAGTGTGTGCGTGATAAAAATCTTTTCAAACAAGTAAGTAACAAGTAATAAAAAAAATAAGGTATTATATAATAATTATAATATATTAAAAGAAAACTAAAATGTAGACTAGTTAACTTCAGGGTGTCGGTTTTTGTGACGGTGTGCGCGCGCATCGTAAACATTACCTCTCATCATTTTTCCCTATTACGCAAAAAGAAGTATAACTTCAAAAATAGTATATTAAATGATTAAATAACGTGTGGCATATTAAATTGCCACCTGTTGTTTGTAAATATTAAAACTACTTAACCTTCAAACGAATTAGCATAAAAAACGCTGTACATCTTCGTGGCGCTCATCACGCGTGTCATCCGTAAACGCATTGTTTCGTATAGTGAGGTTAATAGGTTATTGATTACTTTTTTGAAGTATAAATCTTTAGACGCATAAGGGTAAAATTATTACGGATTAGCGTTACGAAGATGTGCAGCGTTTTTTATGCTAATGCCTGTAAAGGTTAAGTAGTTGTAATTATTACAAATATAATGTGACATTTTAATTTGCCACTCGTCATTTAATAACTTAATATACTACTCTTCTGGACACATCTATTGGCCCAACTTAGAGTTTAGGTTTCGATGGCCCCTACCGAAATATTATTGCTAGATTGAACAAAAACTATTGATGCAGTTTTAAACCTGGTACTTTTTACCATCTTTTTCGATCGTAATGTTTTAAATTTGAATTCAGAATACCACACGACATGGAGCTACGCCTAACAAGTCGGGTATGCGCCTTGATGAAGGCACTTGATTATTGAATAAAAAACATGTTCAATTTAATAAAGGTTTAATTTAATAACGCGTGTTGCCTCCATAGGCTTCTACCACAGCTCTCATACGATTAGGCATAGAGTTTATCAACCGCTCTATGAAATTTTGGGGGATCATCTCCCATTCCTCTTCTATGGCAGTTTTCAACTCCTGCATCGTCTGGGCAACTGGCTGACGAGCCCTAACAAGTCTTTTTAGCTCGTCCCACATGTGCTCAATGGGGTTCATGTCTGGGCTTCTGGCTGGCCAGTCCATAACTGTGATGTTCACACCCCGAAGATATTCCCTGACGATGCCGGCCGTATGGGCTCTTGCATTATCATGCATAAAAAGGAAATTTGGGCCCACATAGTCCGCGTATGGCATCACGTGAGGTTCTAAGCACTCACGAATGTACCTTTCAGCATTTAATGTTGGCAGCCGTGGTCCCGTAACAATCTCAAGTTGAGTTTTACCGCTCGCGGATATACCGCCCCAGACAGTCCATGAGCCACCGCCATAAGCAACCCTCTCTTCAAAGCAGCATTGTGCAAAACGCTCCCCCTTACGTCGGTAGACCTTCTTCCTTCCATCATTGCCATGTAACACAATTTTAGACTCATCAGAAAAGAGTACACGGCTCCAATGCTGCTGAGTCCAATTTAAATGAGTGCGCGCGAAATGAAGGCGCGCTGTTCGATGGGCTCGCGTTAGTTTGGGGCCATTAGCTGGCTTGTGTGGTACCATATCGCGTTCTTTTAACCTTCTCCGAACTGTTCGAGCGCTCACAGATACTCCGTGGAAGTCGCGAAATTGATATTGTATCTCAATGGAGGTAAGGTGACGATTTCTGAAGCTGGTCGTCACGATGAATCGATCCTGCCTTTCAGTTGTGACCCGAGATCGTGGCCTTCCTTGGCGACGAACAAAGCCGCCAGTCTCTAGGTACCGCGAATAAACATTTCGGACCGCAGATCGACTTAAATTAAGTTGAACACTCACATTTCGTTGGCTGTGTCCCGCCTGGATAAGTGCCACAGATTGGGCGGCGAAGTATCCATTGATTATTGATAGAACCTTACCTTAATGGTAAGAATAAGTAATGGTTGTTGCAAAACCAATGAGAAAAATCACACTTTCAAGAATTAAATTTTTTTTATTATTCGATTGTTTGTTAGCAACGAACATGCTCCAAATTGAATAAAATTATTGAATGAAATTATAAATGTCCCAGGTTCAAAACTGCATAAAAACTTTTTGCTCGACCTTATATAAAATTTTAGCTAAGACCAAACGAAGCTGAAAATGCAAGGTGGGCCAATAGATGTGTCCAGAATTATATATTTCATAAAATATAAAATAAATTTATTTCATAAATTATCTTTTCTAAGTTTTAAGTTTAAAAATAAAATAGACTGAATAATTTCTATTATTGAAAAAAACTGCTGGAATTTTCAATAAATTTCGGCACTTTTTATATTTTAATGACAATTTAATTCATTAAATTCCTAACATATTTTCCTTTTCCCATTCCTCTAAGTTTCGAAAATCTAAAGTTTTACATTTCTATAAATATAAACAAGACTTAAAAATTTGTTTGCCAAAGAAGTTTCACTTCTGACATGTGTACTTTGTACGCACGCACTTTTAATTATTTTTATGATATTTCAATACGCGAATTTCTGTCCGTATTGTAAAGTATATAATTAAAATGTTTCAATAGTAGACACTTCCATCCGATTTTTTTACACAAGACAATACGTTTTCAAACCATAATTCAATAATTTTGAAACAAGTTATTATGTCCCAGACATCTTTTTAATTTCAGTTTGATACTAATTGGCTGACATTCCTCTTGAAGGGCATTACTAACATATATGGTAATTTAGATGACTCTGAACGTTAACATGAATAGGATGTAACAACGGAAGCTGTAATCCAGTGAATAGGAAGCAATTGGCTTTGTTTTATGAAAGAACATAACAATGTGATTGGCGTTCAGCTGAGTTGACATTAGAGATTTCTGCCGACATTGGCTATGTTAAACATGAATGTTTGTTCACTTGTGAATACAATTTCACTTTTACAAAGTATTGAAAGTAAAGTTTGTATATCGTCATTGTTATTTGATATATTTAAAGTATGTTAAATATTAAAGAAGACTTTATATAATATTGTTTATTTTTTCCGATTGTAAGGAAAGAGGGTACGCAGTGTTGTTTTTATATGTGATAGGGTTAATAAATAGGGATACATAATACTATTTACGCTTTATTATTCACTAGCTGAACCCGTGACTTCGTCTGCATGGAATGTTTTTTGGGTAGAAATTTTATTTATTTAAGCATATTGTTTCATAAATAAAAAACATGAACTCTACTCAGCAAAAGGAATATTCCTACTACATTTCAAGTCTCAACGCCTTATGGGTCCAGAGATTTCATGATGAGTAAATAGATACCTGGATATCTCTTATATAGATATATAGATAAATTAAAGGAAGGTAGAAGGTACGTTCGTTATTATAAAAACATTTATTAATCTCAACAAAATACACAAAGTGACTTGAGTGACAAGGTGAAAATTATAGGCTTAAATTTAGTTTGTTTTTTCTCTCCTTGTTCGTGTATATGTTTTTTGATGTATTTGTATATTTTTGTTTTTTATGTATTTGCAATTTCAACAACTATACTATTTGTGTAATTGCACAAATGTATTTGTCCAAAACAACTGTTTCGTATTGTAAAATTGATAGGTTGTACGTACAAATGTTGGCAAGGTACGACCTTTTACATAATTTTACAAAAGCACGCAAAGGAGTTTTCTTTTCACGCATAATAACATATACCTACTCGATATACGAGTTTATAACACATTATGATTAAATCGTATAATCGGGTTTGCTCTGTGCCTCGTCAAACGTAAACTATATACGTACCCTCTTTTAAATAGGTACTTAGTCGATTCTAAATGGATCAATTTTGAAAATCATAAACATTTTGTAGCATATTTGGTGGTTCCTTAGAATACTGTATAAGAAATTAGATTTAGCCCACTTTGCTAGATTGAAAAATATTACGATATTTAACACATCTCGCTTTGTAAGGTCAATAACTTTGTATTGAAAGAATACTAGTGTTTATTATTCATTTTACATATAATTATATTAGTTGAACTCAGTTAATGCAATCGTTTATTTCTTTATAAATACTGTATTTTCACCATTTTTAGGATTTTAGGTAAATGCTGGGAGTCACAAATATATTTCGAAAATAATGTTCTATTATTTAGCTATATGTTTATTTATCTATACAATTAATTAAATAAATAGAAATTTTAACAAAAAAAGGTCCGCCTTCAAAACAAATTTACAAATACATTAATATGCTCTAAAAAGTAATTGCGTATTCTTTTATAGTGTTCTTCGTATTGTTACATTCGGAGTCGGTGTCAGCTAAGGTAAATGTTCCCCGCGTGTCCACTTGGCAGCTCTCGCGTCTCTCCCACCTATAGCTATATATGTAGGTACCTTGGCTCACACCGACTCCAAATATAACAATACGAAGAACACTATAAAAGAATACGCAATTACTTTTTAGAGCATATTAATGTATTTCTAAGTTTGTTTTGAAGGCGGTCCTTTTTTTGTTATAATTTATATTTATTTTTGACTTTTAGTGAATCTGAAGTAAACTAACAAATTTGTCTCAATATATGTACACCTAAAACGCGTTTCTCATATGAGATAACACCGTTTAAATTAAACAACTTTACAAAGTTAAATTTACATTAATATCGCCACACCTGGGATCGAACCCGAAACCCTTATACCGCCGCTTCACACATAATTCGCCTTTCAAATATTGCAATGCAGCAACAAACGTAAGATCATTGGCATTTGATTACAGACAGTTATAGATTTTGCCAATAATCACACTCTTACTGTAAGCCGTTGATGAGTTCCATCGATCTTCATATTTAACTACGACTAGCACTTGACCATACCGACAGTAGGCGACTTGGATATTTAGATAGCTTATAGAAGATTCTGCCGAGTATCGTTGATTTGCTCCTAAGAATTAAAGAGTTCCGTCACTTTGTCATGGATTCCATCATCAGAACCTAACCAAACGATCACAAACCAACCTTTGAAGTATATCCTTTCTAATAAAAAAGAATCATCGAAATCGGTTGGCGTGATCTTGAGTTATTCGTCCTTTTGTCGCGCACATGCTTACGCAAATTTAAGACTTATCCGGTTTTCTCATGGATGCCATCATCAGAACTGGTTTAAAAAAAAATGGGACCCTGTGACGAGCACCACCTTTCATTTTAAGAAAGATCGGTCCGCCCAGTCGGGAGATATGAGGTAACAAACATGAAGAAAAAATACAGACGAATTGATAACCTCCTCCTTTTTCTGTTAAAAAATCGCATCCCTAACGCATGATTTAAGAAAATTTTTATTATAGAACCGATATTTTAAGAGAATACAAGATGTTTGCGTAATAAATGTGCAATTTAAATAAAATTTGAAATAGGTATAGATACTTTGTCCTTATACAAAAGATTGTTAGCATCGTCATGCAGTTTTATATTGATATTTTTTTAAATGTATTAGTATCGTTTTTTTTTATTTATAATCTAGACTTATCTAAATCACTAAAACTGTTAACAATGGCGTAAGTAATTGGTCCATTATTTTTCATGCAGTAACAACTAACAGATATAACTTATGAATCCAGTCCGGAAGACCTTGTACAAAGAGACAAGCCTGAAATAACGTTTTACATCATTGTCTCTACTGAACAACAAAACTAGAGGAATTTTCTATGAATGATTCATAAAGGAGATTAAGCTATGTAATATATTCAAAATAAAACGATAATTGTTGAAAGTATCGGAAAGTTTGCGATGACATATACGAGTATCTATCTTTTATGGATAACTCACTCAAAACTGCTTAAGAGTATTGAAAAGTCATTCAGAGTAATCTTTATCAACTTAAGTACATTATTTATCTTTAATATTTTATATGCGTTATTATGATCTTATATATCATATAGTTTACATAAATAGCTTCGGAGTTATTGCAAAGTTACATTATGTTACATTTAAATCTAATCTATTCTAATCCACATACGGTTTCTTTGAGCTGATTGATTTGAAAGATCCCGGAGTCACCTACGCAATCGGAAGAATGTTATCGAAGGGGTTTTATGGGGTAAAATCCTCATAGCCCACTTTTCTCCAGGAAGAAATATAACAAAGACATAACATCATAATAAGATTTCAGCTGTGTAAGTAGTAATTCAACTTGTTTATTTAAATGTCGAGTTAGCGATATCTTGTTACAAGCAAGTATTGAGTATAAACGAAATATTTTATTCATTTAGTTCATCGAACCTTGAAATTTGTTTATGATTCCATTTAGGACGAAGCTATTCCGTACTCTTGATTTTTGTGTATTTTGTAAGTTAAAATATTTTTTTTTATTTCATCCATGCGGATATATTTAAAACTTTAATACTTATATTATAAATTATAATCTCCTGTCAAATAATATTAAGAAGCCTCAAAAGTACTTTTATATCCAATATCTTGATATCTCAGCAATCGAAAAGAGGTTTGTTGAATAAAAGTTTCTCATACTAACTTTTTTTCACGCTGGGAAATGCCTCTTCACACCACGTTCCTACAAAATATAAACGGGAGCGTGAGACTCGCTGGCAGTAAGCCAGAATACTCTTTAAAACACAGTGATACCCTATACATCCTTTAGTGGAGCACCAGAGGATCGGTTGACGCAACTCCCGTTGGGTAACTTAGGAAGGGGGTAGGAGAAACGTAAATCTACGCCATCTACCCCCTAACCTCCTGCGCCGGAGAATTGTAGCATCTATAGAGTCTGCCTATCATGTGCCTCCTTCAGTGAAATAACATTTATTATAACACTGCGAAATAATATTTGCAGAAGGAGGCCACTACCCTCCACTCCCTTTCGGTAGTGAGCATTGCGCCAACTATACCCTCTAACGAAAGGTCCCCTCCGACCAACGACGTCAAAAGATGCTGCTGGAAATTCTTAAACAACATGCATATTTCTGAAGCTATTCCGATGTTAAATCTACACATGGACAGCGTGTTTAATTTAGGCAACATTATTATTTCCTGTGAATGAGACAATTAGGGAACTCTTGTAAGATGTCGACGTGCGTTAATTTACTTATTGTTTATTCATAGGGCAAACTTGTAATTTAGTCATAAACAATTCAAAATCAAAGCGCGTCCCGACTAAAAATAAAATCCGTGCAGATTATGTAAATTCATTAGGCGGAGCTTGGGAATACGTTCACATCTAAAAGTGAATTAGCATATTCATTTACGTAAATGGCGAAATTAAATTTAAGAAAACAACCTATTCCTTTCATGTAGCCTTGACTAGATTTGTCAATTAACATGATAAATTTCTAAATTTATATCTTTAGACAGAATCATCATGATAGACGTTGATTCGTGCTAAAAGGTTTGCGATCCAATTCTGGGCAAGCGTTACTGAGACCTCATAGTAAAACTTTGCCTAATTTTTATAAAAAACATTGTCATATTATTTTTACGGTTAAGAAAATCATCCTTGGAATATCCTGGGAAAAGTTTTGGGTTAGTAATTCACGCTCCAAGTCCTCTCGCCTAATGGTAAGAAGACTTGTTCACCGTAGTTAAAAAAAAAGTTTCAGTTGTTATTACTTAGAAAAATTACTCATGTTATTTTTACGGTTAAGAAAATCATCCTGGGAAAAGTTTTGGGGTATATAAAGCTTATTAGTTCAAGCTCGAAATCATATTTTAAATATTTATTAAGGTCTAAAAAAATTCACTTGTTAATATCATAGATGCTTAATACTTCCAGAAACACAAGAGTATAGTTTTAAACATATAATATACAATAAATGCCCTTCCACCTTTCCATTCCATCATTATCACCACCTTAAATAAAAATAACATTTTATTGCTTTTTTAATGTTATAAAAATCATATAATAACAATTTAATGAACACCCAACAGACAGATACAAAGATTTTACTTAATTAATTCTAGTATATACAGTGTGTCCGAAATTGTGTTATCCTCTGTAGCTGAACTAGTTACAACTGTATTTCCGCTTACAGCCCCAATCTCCAAAATTCTTGATTAAAAATGTATATAACCGAAAATATGTATTATTAAGAGAAGTAATAAAAATAAAAGGATTTTTGCAGCTATGGGTTCACTCAAACGTTTGCGATCTTTGCTTCCTATTCCTACTAAAACTATTTTATCACATTCCTTACTGTGGACGAATTGAATAAACTTGAGCGTCTTTAAAATATTGCTATTAGGTTCATATTTGCATTACGCAAATATGACCATGTTTCCGAATTTCGTTCAAAGGTCAAGTGGTTACCAATCCGTTTTCACCGAAATCTACACGTTGTTCCTCTTCTGTATCGTGTAATGTTCGATCCTCGTAGCCCTCCTTATCTGAAAGAAGCTTTACCTTTCTTGGGTTGCGTGATAATCTAGATGGCTCTCAAATCCTTAACTTGGAAAATCCCTATGCACCGCACAAAATTTTAAGAAAATTCTATTACGGTTGTGGAATGTTCTACCTTCTGACATACAATGTGCACCATCTTTAGATGCTTTTGAAAATTTGACTATAAAATATTACCTTTCTCTCTCTCTTAAATTCTCATTTAATAGACGACATAATGTATATGTATGCATATATATATGTATTGATTTTATGTGGGTATTTATATGTATTTTACTTTCATATTTACATCTATATAATATGTATAACATCTCATATCTCTCTTTTGCACCACCTACCTAAACTCTCTCTACTTCGTCTCTTACCTTAAGGTAGTCTGAAAGAAATTGCATCAAAGCGATAAGGCTAACTATTGTGCGACACTAATTAATTAGTTTTAAGTTTTCTTTGAATGTAATGTTTTTCTAATGTGTGGTTCAATAAAGTGTCAAAATAAAATAAACAAATAGAATATATTATGTTAAATTAATCGTCTCTAAGTTGAGCAATTTGAATGAGAGACCTTTGTGTTGTATGTAATGTGCAGGTGTGTATAAGAGAGGTTATGTGTGTGTGTGTGTAATATATGTATGTATATATAAAATGTGTACATTATAAAAGTGACGAAGAGAGAAGCAATGTGACCCAAAGTTAGTTTGTTAATTTAGTACTTTTGTCAAATTTTCAGTTTCGTCTTAAGTCAGGTTCAAAAGATAATTGAAAATTCCTTGGGGAAATCCAAATTCATTTAAGCGGTCCAAATTTACCTGATAAAATTATCAATTCGCACTCTTTGGTATCGTTTTGTAAGATAGTCATGAAATATTGTAAAGTAATATAAATATGTAGTTTCTATTTTATTTTTCCCATATTACTGATTCGCCACTTCGAAAAATAATTAATGACGTGTTTAGATTTAGACGTAGAAAAATGTGTGTAGTATATATTATATTCAATTCTATATATATTATACTATAAATCTTATAATGAAGGGTCTTAATAGAATACGTTTACAAAATTTCACTCAAAAAATATACACTGAAAACATTTCCTCGGAATCCACAAACAGGGGAGAGGAGTAATTTTTTCTTGTCTTTTTAGAATAATATTTTACTAACATAAATGTAATACGGAGTTCGGAGTTTCGTTTGCAAAGCCAGTATTTTCATCACAGTAAAAATACATTAAAAGTTTTTTACATTTTAATAAGGCGCAACTGCGTGTTTACGACGTCATTTAAATAGCGTCTCAATTCCGACCTTATTAAAAGGGGCCAAAATTATAATGAAATACTTCCTACATTTTATGAGACGACAGTTTTTCGTGTTAAGGTATAGGAATGTATTCAGATTTCCTGACATTTGAGACCAAATTTTCTGCTGTAGAGAAATTGAGGCTAAGCTCGTACTAATAGTACTTTATTATTCTTATTTTTTTTATTTAAAAAAGAAAGATTTCTTTCAATTTTATGACATTATAGGCCGGCTTTGTTACAAATAAAAAGGTTAATATATATCAGGGAAAGCCGGTATCTAGTCGGTATCACTTTATCGTAGTTACAATACTGTTAAAACAGTTTTACTTATAAAATTATTATAGGATCAGTGACGACTTGAAATTGATTACTTAACAATAAATACTTATATAAAAAACAACAACAACCTAACTTTTGGAAGTGAAACTAAATGAAACTCATAAAGCTAACGTAGATACGCTAGATTTTGGAAAGATCTCGTCCATTATGAGCTTCTACGACTACTCGACTTGATAAATTGGGTGGGGTCTTTTGCCATGCTAACCCTTAACGACAAATATATAGCCAATTACCAAATGCTAAAAGAACTTTGAGATAAAACTGATTATATTTCACCTATTTTGATATCTGCAAGCTTTGCAGAAATGATTGAACAGGCGAATGTTAATGTTAAAGATCCTCATAAAGTACCTGAATATAAAATTCCAAGTGCCTGCGTACAATATCACATGTCAGAAGTGAAACTTTTTTGGCAAACAAATTTTTAAGTCTTGCTTATATTTATACAAATATAAAACTTTAGATTTCCGAGACTTAGAGGGAGGGAAAAAGCAAGATATGTTAGGAATTTAATGTATTTAATTGTCATTAAAACTGTCAAAAATGTATACAAATAATTAATTGAAATCTCAATTGGCGAATGAAATATTTTTGTTTTATATTTTATGGAAAATAATATCTTAAATTATTAAATGACGAGTGGTAAATTAAAATGCCACATTTTATTTGTAAATATTAAAACAACCTGACCTTCAAACGAATTGGTATAAAAAACGCTGCACATCATCGTGATGCTAATCACGCATTCCATCCGTAAAAAATTCGCGACTCTCATGCACCTAACGAAGTTTTACTTCGAAAATGAAGCAAAACCTCTATAAACAATAATATAGTACAAATTGTATTAACATATCGTATATTTTTTCGTTTTCTACTTACGTTAAAAATAAATAGGAGATCATTTATGTCTAACATATCCGTTATCAATAAACACGTGATATTTTAACATTAGAAATATACAATAGTATAATGTGAACAAAATTGATAATAATAAAGCAATCTTATCGTAGAGATCTGCTCTCAATAACGGCAGTGAACACAGCAAGGTTAAACAATTATCTTAAACACCAACGGTTAGTAAATAGCACACATTGTAAATATGTGTGTAACTATTATTACATTTTTATACTGTTTTTAACACACAACTTTTATGCAAGCTGGCAAAACATTGTTCTTATATGATGATGATATTTAATTGGATATAAAAGTAAGTAAGAATGTTAAATATACTGCAAAACACAAGTAACACGTAATCGACTTATTAAATGTGATTATGGGAAAAACAGCTTGTAAGATACACCTTTAAAATTATTATTGTATATCGGCTGATAATAAAGTATAGGCTGCGTAATATTTCTGTATTTTCTTGAAATTTGAAAAGGATAACCAAAGTGTCTTTCCATTAGTAACATAAATATTTATATTAGATATAAACGTTATAACTTCCAACATTGTAAGCGATGGATGTATTGTGTCTTAGTTTCTATATTCTATAAATCTCAATAACATATATGTAGAAACTAAGATACATGGGTGGATACATTTTAGTAGATATATGTAACATTTGTCTACGAAAATATATGTAAGATTATATAAATAAAAAGTGGCAGTCCATATTTCCATATGTAAAAAAAAACATTGTAAGGTGGGTTTCCTTTTGAAAAGTGGTAACAGTTTGATAAATGTTTGATCATTAATGTGCATAATTTCATGGGATAACTATAAAAGAGCCTTTCTTTTGAAATCATCGACTTACAAATAAATTAAATTCACATGCATTTCTAATCATTTGATGATAACTAAATGGAATATTTCAATATAAACAATTCACTTTAAAGGTCTTTAGGTTTCAATATTAATTAGTCATGATAAAAACACTAAACACTGTTCGAATCTATGTTGTCATTTTACTTATGAGAATAACGTTCATTTCATGCCGTAATTCTACATAATTATATATACACTCAGAGCCACAATGGCCCAATAGCTAGCCACGTAAATTTTTGTTAAAGAGTCACAGTTTCAAATCATTGTGCTTTTCGGTGAAGTAGAACATCGTGAGGAAACCTGTACGTCCCGAGTGCATTTCTGGGGTATGTGTAGCCTGCCAGCCTACATGGGCACATCAACACAAACCCCATTTTGTCCAAGCGTGTCCATGCCAGCGCCGAATAATGGTACGTTAATGGGTCATTACTTACCTTACCTTTTCATAAAACTTACATTAGAGAAAAAGTGGCAGATTGCTTTAATACACATTCATCTTATGGAAACTTACATATACGTACATTGTTAGTAATACATATGCAAATATTACGCAACCAAAAAAGTTCGTGCGGTTTTCAGTTATCGTTTATTGATCTGAACTGTATATCGCAAGAAAGTAGTGGGGTTATGTTTTGTATATTTAAAAGCTGATATTAAGAAGTATCATAAAATGTGTTAGATAAATTTATTGATAAATAAAAGTGTAAACATTTTGGTAATATATGGCCGTGTCAAATAATAATTCGTGCTTGTTTACTTTATGATTTTTTACAGTGTTATTTAAGGTAAACAAACACATTCAGTGATACTTCTTAATATCAACTTTTAAATGTACAAAAAAATATCCCACCACTTTATCTTGCTTACGATATACAGTTCATATAAGAAAACAATAACTGAAAACCGCACGAACTTTTTTGGTTGCCTAATGAATATACTTACACGTAAAACGATTGCTGCTGGCTTGGTTTTAATTATTTAAAACTTTATTTATTACTACATTCAAGTTGATTATTAAAATATCTTCTTTTTTCTATGATCGTTTCTTCGTTACAGAAACATTAATTCCTAGTGATTTTCATTTTAAATAAATAAATAAACATTTATTTCATTTGAACAACTTAACTACAAGTAAAAGGATTAGAGACGTTATGAGACGACACAATTCACGTAGTCGCAGAAAAATGTGATGGGAACACCGAATCTGAAATGGGAACGCCGATAGCAATTGTTGGGATTTCATCCCAACGATTTTCGAACGCATCAATCGCTTCTATTGTCTTTGGTTGTTGACCGTTTCAGTGATAAAAAAGTATTTGCGAGTGTTTTATTTCCTAATCTGATGATTGTCTTAATTTGTAATTTTCTAACCTTTGTAACTGAGACTTGATTACTTGGATTTAGGTATTCGTTTTTTACCTCTATAATGCCACAGACATGAAGTTCGAGGCTCAGGTCGGGCTAATTAAAATATGGATATTGAGTTTTCTATGGGATGTTGGCGGCGTGCTCCACCCAAGTGCCGTCGGTCCTGCGTCTCAGCTCTCTCCGGTCGTGCCATATTCCCGTCACATCGGACTATGAGAGTGAAGGAATAGAGTGCACTTGTGTACTATGTCTGCCAACCAGCAGTGGAGCAGCGTGGTTGGTTTATGATCTACAAACCCTCTCTTCTATTAGTGTGATGTTAATGGGCTGCCATTTACTTTACTTTCTTATCTCTATACTTGGAACTTTGTAGGAAATAACTCGTATAAGTGATATCAGTCGTATATATCGTTATATCAAGTTTAGTCTAAATCCTTTCATATTTGCATTATTTTTCAGTACTATCTTAGTGTTCCAACGATAAACGACCTCTGTAAATAAGAGAACAGTCTGTTAATCTTCCTAATTGGAGAGCTGGTTAAATAAAAAAAACCCTCTTTTTGCCCTTCTTATTAGGTTAGGTTAGTTATTTTTTTATTTTGTTTTAAATCAAAGACAAAGGGGTAATCTAAGTTAAACAAGTCCCTCAATAAACTAGTCCGGTTTGTAATCTGCTATGTCTCATAAAGTTTAGTTTACTTACTACCTAACTTTGTTGGCTCGAGAGCAATTTGCCAGGTTTCATTCGTAGTGCAGATTGGCTGCCTCAAGTGGTAATTTAAATTCTTGGAATTATTTAGTTTTAAATTAAGTATGTCAAGTTAATTATTCTAAGAGCCTGTAGAGACGGTCATTGATACATAGAACGGTTATTCACTTTTGAGCTGTGGTAAGAATATCCTCCTCAAAGAAAAAGATATGAAATAAACTGACTCATTTTTACTTCTTTGTCATAATTTCGTTGCAATCCATCGGGATGAGATATTCAGCTGAGTGGGACGAGATTAAATAAAAGACCGGTGATTTATTGAGGTCTCTGAGATTATCCATAACAGGGCTTCCCAAAATTTGGGTGTATGCTGAAAAATGTTTATTACTTTTTCTAGGCCTTGATTTTATAGTTGGGCCCTCATAATTTGGGCATGTCCCGTGCATACTGCCTCATTGGTCGAGTGATTATTATCTTCGGCTCTGTCATGAGGTTGGGCGTATTAAAATATCGATTTTAAGTTTTCTATTAAGATTTTCTCAATATTGACCTAAAGTTGGGAAGTTGGCGGTGTGATTTACCGCCATGTCTCTGAAAGCACGTTAAGCCGTCGGTCCTGCGTATGATCTCTCTCCGGTTGTCTCGGATTGCCGTCACCGGCTTATGAGAGTGAAGGAATAGAGAGTGCACTTGTATGCTGTGCTTGCCAACCGGCACTGAAGCAGCGTGGTTGGTTTATGCTATAATAACTCTCTCCCCTATGAGTGAGGAGGTCTGTGCCCAGAAGTGGGACGTTAATGGGCTGCTACTTACATTTTAATTAATTCGTAGTTTCAGTAAATCTACTAGTAATAAATGTGTCCATAATATACTTATATTGAACTTTGATAGGCAATTGCGAGTCATTTTACAATATTGTACAAATTTTAACAAAAAAAAAAAGAACCTTACTTTAAAACATGCAAAATATTTCAGAAGCCTGCGTCTGCCAAGAACCTCAAGAAAAAGAGGTACTTGAATAATTGCGTCTTGTCAGATTAGCGCGCTTCCATCATAGATTGTATCATCACTTCACATCAAGTGTGATTACTGTCAAGCGCTAATCTGTAAGCCGTAAAAAAACCACATGAGCTGAGAGCTAATCTCTCAAACATTAAAATCGGTTTACCTAGACATAAAGACGACTTATTATGACTTCATTATAAGAAAATGCTGCATTTTATGAAATTACTTTTATAAGATTACATATTTCCACGGGAGAACATAAACGGATCTCTAAATAAAGGCATAGCCTTTTTATATAGCAACACCAGACTATATCATGATGTCATTCAAAACTTCATATAATGAATGCGAATGACCTCGTCGCGTATCATGAAAATGTAAATCCCGTGTAAATATTATGAAGTGGATACGAAAAAGAAATATTTTTTTCTGCGTCGAGATAAAAAATAAAATAAGTAGCATTGAATCTATTGAATGAAACATGATATTTTTTTGTACAAAAAAATGTATAACAAAACGATCAATAGCAATCTAAGAAAAGTTGCATTTAACTACACACTTTTTGAACGTCTTTAAAAAGAATTTTTGCCGCAGGTTTCTTTATTACTTAATAGCAATCAATAACCTGATTATGGAAATGTACTATAGCTAGTTCTTTTGCGTCTTGTTTTGAGAGAAACTCATAATACTCCTAAATAACAGAGTCCAGCTTGTTTATCGTCTTTACGTTTATCATAACATTTTTAATTAGCTTTAAAGGGTTTGAAGTTACACACTGACAAAATCATACCAACATAGTGCTTGCCTATTATTTGGAATATGGATTAATCAATTATATTGTATGATACGTAATCCATGATGATCCAGTGGATAGACAGCAGAAACCTCGTTCAGAGAGTCGCAGGATCGAATCCTGGACCTATCACTAAGTTTTATTTTATTGAACAATTATGTGCCAAATCATTTATTAAAAGAAATTTTCGCGAGAAGACCTATTTGAAACTTTCAGGATTTGGAAAAGAGTAGTCAGAGGTTCAAAAGAACACCTTTCTCATATGTCCCAAAGACAAAGAAAAAGCTTTTACATGTACCCTTTAATTATTCAATCAAAGTCAACAAAATATAACGTTTGTATAATCTTCACTGTAATTACTTTATGGTTCATGGGATGAAAAGGCTGCCAGTTTTTGTGTCAACTAATTAATTAGCTCGTCCATTCAGCTAGGAAATGTCGCCGACCTTTATTTACTCGACTCTGGGTAGTGACGATGAAATTTTGTAACCAAAAGTAACAAAGTTCATTCGTTTTTTGTCAGCAGCTTTATTCATAATGCCTGAAAACATTTTCGAGAGACTATTTGAATAAATTATACCCAAACGAAGACTTAAGTGAGTTGTGTCTTTCTATTAGACTACAAGCCCTTGGAAAAAATTTATCTGTGAAATGAACCAACGTGAATTTACTATATCATAAAGTATATTTGAGCCCTATGCAGTCATTTCTGAGCGGTTCAGGTGAGTACGTGAGTAAATAACTTTTTTATCCTAATATTTTTATTTCTTACCATTTATAATGAACGGCTATAAGAAACAACGGTAACATTTAATAACATTTTATCAAAAAACTGCCTCATTGGTCTAGTGGTTAACATGTTCGACTACAGACATGAGGTCCTGGGTTCGAGTCCCGGGTCGAGCCAATTCGAAATAGATATTGAGTTTTCTATTAAGATTTTTCTCAATATTTACCCGAAGTTGGCGGTGTGATCCACCCTCGTGCCTCGGAGAGCACGTTAAGCCGTCGGTTCTGCGCCTTATCAAAAAAAGTTGGCGTACATAAATTTATGATCTTACAGCAATTATCTACATTTCTGGATTTACCGAGTTATTATTGGTGAAAGATCATAAATTTATGTACGGCAACTTTTTTTTTGGTAAAATGTTATTAAACAATACCGTTGTACATTATAGCCGTTCATAATAAAGCGAAACAAACAAAAATATTAGGATGTGAAAAAGATTTACTCACATACTCACCTGTACCGCTCAGAAAGGACGGCATAGTGCTCAGTTGTTTTATGATATAGTAACAGCCTTCTAAGCGTCATTCACGTTGGTTCATTTCACAAGTAATTTTTTTCCATAGGCCATTAATTTGTAGTCTTTATATCTCAATTTTATCATTTGTTTAAGCATCACCGTCAACTTTTAACATTCGTGATATAAACAATGTATTTTACGGATTGTTCATACGTAAAATATTGTTATTATTTATTGGGAATGGATTTTTCCACACTTCCATGAGATAGTTGATATGTAAAGGAGAAACGATCACTTTTTAGTGAGATCTCCAATAATATTAACACTATGGACTTGCAAATCGGTATCAATATCCTTTTCGAGACGAAGGCTCTTATTAAGAACGAATTTCCACATATTTCCACGGGATCGAGAACTACGGGGTAACACTGCGGGAAATAATTTGTCATATTTTTTTCACAATTTTAATAAAAGGCAGTAAAAGGAACGATAGCTGAGCGGTATTCCCATTTTCGGCATCACATTCTTCTACAATAACTAATAATGTATTTATTCTACTGTAATATTACTTTGTGTAAGCTCAACGTGTAAAAAAGTGTAATATCAGAAAATAAAATGTTATTTATTTATTTATTTTATTTATATTATAAAATAATTCCTGTCTAAAATGACTGTTTTGTTTTATTTTTGTAAGCAGAGAGCACTGACGATTATTTCCGCCAAAAGCTAACACTTAAAACTACAAACTGACTGTGATATTTATAGTTATTCACAGTTAAATTTTAGGTATACAAATTATATATTGTACTGAATGAATAATTGAAATCGATTGTCTGGGAGCAGTACGCTCCCACGGGAACGCCATTGCCTTTCGTAAAATGTAATAAAAGATAAATGTGGCTTTTGGAATCAATTTACATCAGCATGTTGATGATTCAAACGAAGTGTTAACTATAACAAAATGTGTACTCCTTTTACTGCCTTTTATTAAAATTGTGAAAAAAATATGCGATATAAAGAAAGCATAATCTCTTAATTCTAGTTCGATGATTAAAGGGAAAGAGAATTTATAGAGAAATGTTTATAGCTTGTTAAAAGCCATCCTTTCCACAGTCGGTCGATCACAAGTCTGGGCTTTTGTCTGGCACAGGGATCGATATTTCTCCCCCTCTATAATGTACAGTCCCCTTAAATAGGGTTGCAAATTTTCAAAACTTGCGCTTTTAATATCTATTTAAGCGGGACTTTTACAATCGACAGAAGTCATTGAAGATAATGATAATTGGAAAGTGCTAAATCGATCTTGATTAATTTTTATAATATCTTACGGAAAATAAGATATTTATACAATAATAAGAAGTGTGTGCCTACAAAGAACATATGTCAGAAGTGAAATTTATACAAATCTACAGCTTAAAGAGAGGGAAAAAGGAAGATATGTCAGGAATTTAATTGTCATTAGAATATTACATGGAAAATAATACAAATAATTTATTAAATCTCAAATGATGAATTGTAAATAAAGAATTGCCACGTGTTTTTTGTCAATATTAGAAATTATTTATTAAATTTTTTGAATTTAAAATATAGGAAAGAGAATTTATGAAACATAGTATATTAAATGAGGAGTGACAAATTAAAATGCCACATATTATTTGTAAATATTAACACTATTTAACCTTCAAATGAAGCATAAAACACGCTGCAAATCTTCGTGACGCTACTAATCACGCGTTTCATCCGGTATTAAAGTCTACCCTCATGCGCCTAAAGAAGTTCCACTACAGTAATAATTTAAATTTCACGCGCGGATAAAATATTGTGATCTGATTTATCTCCTATATTAAGCTCTTTATTTTGTAATCTTTTTGGTCAATAAAATAAATAAAATAAATAAATAAAATAATAAATAAAGGTGTGTAGATAAAAAATACTTGCAGTTATACGTATTTTCATTAAAAAAAAAATAATAAATACAATAATAATGTAAGGCATAGGAATTTTATAATAGTTAACGCAGCTATTATCCAATACATTGGGAGTCCTTTACCAAGAATCTGAAAAAAAGAGTACTATTAAAAGAGTGTGAGAAATACACACTATAGTTAATATAACTACAATAAACAAGTGTACCACAAAAACAAAAAAAAGAAATCCTTTTGTAGTTTTTATGTAACTTTTTTAGGATTTATTATTCCTAATTGCCTCGAGGCCTTGAAAGCGTAATCACGAATCTGTGAGCGCGAAACAAGAGTGTTTTTGTAATATAATGCTATACATAGTTATTTGACACATTGTACTTGGTCATAATTACCTAATGGTATTATAATGAGAACACTTTATTTAAATAATATATTGCGTATTCTCTATTCTAATCATATCTATATACGTATTATGAATAACAGATTACATCTCTTTGTCACACTAATCAAAGTAAAAGATAAAAGGAATTAAGGTCAAAGAAAACTAAATTTAAAGGAGTTGATTCAATTTTAATAAAATGCTGAAGTACCTATGCAATTGTCTTTAGTTTATCTAAAGTAATCGTTGATAGATTTTGTCAGTCAATATTTGACTTTAAATTATCAAATTTTAGTTTTAGATGGAAAATATATACGACATGATAACGTTTGCATTTGTACCTAGAAAAAATACTTGAACGGCTATAATTACTTTACGACGTTCTATTATAAAACATTATCTTATGTATTATAAAAACAAGAGAGTTCCTTTCCGTTTTTGTGCATGGTTAATTAAAAGTCAAAAACAATTCTTAGGACAAATAAAGACATTTTTTGGTTGAGTCGTGTCAAAGATGTATTTTTTTTTAAAGAAATATCTTTTCTTGTTTCCTATTCCTAAATTATTTAAAACGCGTTTTTAGACACCAAATCTATCAAGCTTTTTTTATAACAATAGATTTGGACACACATTTGCTGTTTATTTTAATTTTGAGACGAAAATGTAATCAAAATATGTCTATTTGCTTTCAAAAAAGGGCGTGCGTACAAAGTACTTGTCAAAAGTGAAGCTTCTTTGGCAAACAAATTTTTAGTCTTGTTTATATTTATACAAATCGAAAACTTTAGAATTCCGAGACTTAGAGGGAGGGAAAAAGGAAGACATATAAGGAATTTAATTGTCATTAAAATATTAAGTGTCGAAAATTAATATAAATAATTTTTTGAAATCTCAATTGACGAATTGTAAATATAACTGCCACGAGTTTTTTTTAGCAATACTATAAATTATTAATTAAAATTTGTATATGAATTTAAGATTTAGAAAAGAGAATTTATGAAATATTTTTATTTTACACTTTATCGAAAATTGTATATTAAATGACGAGTGGAAAGTTAAAATGCCACATGGTATTTGTAAATATAAAAACTACCTAATCTTCAAACGAATTAGCAAAAAAAAACGCTGCACCTCTTTGGACGCTAATCACGGGTTTCATCCGTAAAAATTTTACCCTCGTGTGTTTCACATCAAAAACTCTCGATAGATCTACGAGTTCTACATTTTCATTATTTGAGGGTAGTTGACAACCTTGAAACTGTGGAGCAAAACGGGGAGTGACAAAAGGGGCCGCTACGAAACGACAACCCTACAATCCTAATGATGAAAATGCAGGTAGACATAAATGCTCGCGTTTTTTGAAACGAAAATGTGACGGTCACTGCTTTTAGGCTGTATTAAGAAATGCACAGCGATATTTCTCATAGGAGTCCACGTGAATTTTCGGTGCTCTTTTAATGCATTGAATATTAAAGTGAGAATACTTTTCTGAATTGTTTGAATCTTAAATTTTGTGGTGTGTCGATATATTAACTATTTGAACGGGTAGCTGTATTCTGCCCTTGACAGCTTGACACAACCGCCTACAGCAGTAACGCCGTGACCACGATCCAAGCAACTGGGTCGAAATATCGACAAAATTATAAAACGACATCGTGGTATGTACCCGTTCAAATAGTTAACTCATATAAATGCTTGTCTTTTATTAGTACTATGGTATAATATGGTAATATTAACTCTATGGATGAATTTGTTGAAAAAAAGAACCTTAACTCACATGTCTTTGGTTTTGTTGGAAAAGTTTCTAAGACCTTCAATTCAATAAATCGGTGATTCAATGACGCAACCACTCACTTTGCTAATATTCGTTTTGGATTCGATTCTGGGCATAAATGGTCAATGACCTGACCTTCAAACGAATTAATATTAAAAACGCTGCAGATCTTCGTGACGCTAATCACGCAATTCACTCTCATCAAAATTTACCCTCACGCACCTAAAGAAGATTCACTTCAAAAATAATTTTTATTATTAGTTTTTAACATTTCTTTCTTGTTTCAGGTAATATGAAGAGACGATTTGGTCGCGCACGAGGTTTCGTCATTAGAATGTTTGATGCTTTATGTAACTGCACTCAAACAGCCGCAGCTGCTGCTCGTACCACAGCAAGGAATAATCCTTTTACAAAGCGTTAAAAGACCACATTATCATTATAAACCAGAATACCGAATTCTTAAATCTACGCTACAAATAGCGAAATGAACAGGCTTCTGGTTATACCAAAAGGAGATGCGTTTTTTTTAAGTACTTCTCGCACTATCTGTCCTTATCCCCTATTATGTTATACATTGTATTTTTCAGGAATTGGATTGATTATTAATTCACATTCTGTCTATATTTATATAATGTTGAAATTTTCAATTGTTAATTAATTACTATTTTATTCATCCATACCAGTTCAAATATATATTTTGAATGTATTACACTTGATGTAAGTAGGAATTGAATTTAGTTTTTTACTACGTAAATACGTAATAATTTTTTAATACGTGTTAATTTATTAACTTACTAAAATACAAATATATTACCTAATATAGCTGAAAAGCGCTTGTAGATTCTGAATCAGGAAATATGTAAGAGTAAATATCGCATTTTAAAGTTCCACAGCCAGGCATGAACTGCCTCAGTTATAAGAGAGGTTTGTTAGAGCTTTGACCCAACACGCTGCTTCAATGTTGATTGGCATGTTACATATACCCTAGAATTACTTCCAAATTCCAAACCAAAAGCATGACGATACAATTATCTATGGTTGTTTTTATAAAAATATTTAAATTACCTACCTACCATATACATATTGGGTCTATTGTAGTTTTTTTTTGAAATATATTGTTTCTACAAAACAAGATCCAATGAAAAATATGAACAATATATGACACGAAAATTTCCATGAAAATGTCAGACTCCAATATTTTACAAAAGTCAATGAAAAAAATGTTACTAATGGACATGATTTATGTGGATGCAAATAATAGTCCGCAGTGATTTATGTTGTTGTGAATTGAGGTTAATAAACTCTACGATACAAATTTTTACACAAATCAGTAAGAATAATATGGGGTTTGTCACTTAGCATTACAAATATATAGTTTTTTTTTATCGTTATAAAATAATACCTTAATGCAACGTGGAGCACTATTAAAAAAAACTTAAAAAGGTTATTGAATTTCTACTATTAGATCAAACTTCATATAATTTGTTTGATTGTAATAGATGACACTTGATAATGACGCCGATTTACGGAGGAATGGACTTAAATTTTGTGTCTAAATTATATGTTTTTAATAAAAAGTTCTGCAAAGACGTGTTCGGATAGTTGAAACAATGTCCAATTGCAACATTGGTTGCTAAAGGGCTATATGCAATGCGGTGTAATAATGCCTGCATTCTAGGTATGATTTTTCTCTTTACCAACCAACGCTAATTACAAATATACTCGCTCGGAACTATAAATTTTAAATAAAATGCAGCAAAAGTTACGAAACAAAGGTAAAATAATACCGTAAAATACTTTTACGTTTTATTTACTGAGTATTCTTATAATAATTCAGATTACAATTCTTACCTCAATCATAATTTTTATGTATATGGTAGTCAATCTCGTACGAAAATATATAGCGTAGACTACATTCTAATAATACAAAATAGAGCTTTTATAATTATTCATGAGTCTGACGGGTCTTTAGGCAACATATACCTATATTAGTCAAAGTCATATTAAAATCCATAGCAGAAACTAAATTTTGGTAATCCAAAATAAAGCTAGTATATTACCTCAATTCTTAGTAAAATCTATGGCAAAAACCAAATTATAATAATCCAAAATACAGTAGCAAAACTACAAAATTACGCCACTTAATTACTATAAATTATGACTAATAAAAATCAGTAATTTTTAGCATGCCTTTATGCTGTAATTAGTTTATTTATATGCAATAATTTTCCATAAATCTTGAAAATTATCCAACATTAAATATGAGGTAATAAAAAGTGTGGTATTTATTGCAATTAATGTAGTAACAATTTTTATTATAGCCCTGTAAATTACCGTGAAATTTTATGTAGTATTAAATGATAAGTTAGCACGCACATTTCTTTATATTTTGAAAAGTTTAAGTAGTACTATCAATTTTGATATTAAGATGTATGACTTCATATAATTTTATAGTAGTATGACATATTTATAAAGGTGTCTCGTATTTATGCGTCTTCCTCGAGTCTCCCTTGTTGATGTTACCTATAGTGTTCTCGTGATCGGTGTAAAAACGCTTATAGATGTAATTGTAATATATGTATGTGTTATACATTTGGCAATATGTAGATTAAAAATTTGTATTAATATAACGTAGGTGTTCCACATTCTAAAATTTTAGTTCAGCCGTGGCTATTTATCAGCAAAGATACGTCGCCAAGATGAAATAATAATCCAGTACGATGTTAGAAAGCATTAAAGAGGCGAATTACCTTTTATATTAGCCTTTTACCGTCTTAGATTATGTCATAATTTACTATTAGGTGTTAAAGTAATCAAGTGTAAACCTGGATGCGATTATTTTGCTGTCCATAACAGCTCGTGAAAAATGTCTTCAATGACCCCTAAATTTAACGGAACCCTTACTTTATTTAGGGGTCAAGAAGTTTTACTTTTGCCATACCAATGCTTAATGTCACTAAACATCTAAAAGGTCATATAAATATAGAATATCGTATACTGATCTCCTATAATGTCTTCTTTTTAAAAGCAATTTAAAGACATATATTTACTGTAAAATTTGAATATGTGGTGAAATTGAGGTTATTAGAATAAAAAATTGGAAAAATGATGCGTATACTATATGCATATAAAACTTTCGTGTAATCTATGCAGATGCAAGACTTTTGAAGATTAAAAAGTGAAATAACATTTACATTTTTATTTACTTAAATGTGTGGTTGTTTTATAAACGAAAAGAAGAAAACTTTATTTAGTTCGAAAACCTCTAAATAAGTAAAAATACTAATTGATTAAATAATAGACGTAGTTTATTATCATATAAATTAACTACGTCTAAAATTGAGCGAATGTTAATATTGTGCCGTAGAACTTAAATATTTTTATTGTCTACCTTCTAGAAGCAGAAACAGC
This sequence comes from Elymnias hypermnestra, assembly GCA_015832385.1. Taxonomy (NCBI): domain Eukaryota; kingdom Metazoa; phylum Arthropoda; class Insecta; order Lepidoptera; family Nymphalidae; genus Elymnias; species Elymnias hypermnestra. The sequence continues at coordinate 1,262,813 of JACTOM010000117.1, read as the reverse complement.
AAGTGAATGCTTTACTTGCTTATAAAAAAGTTTGTGTAATAATTAGAATTAAAATTTTAGTATGTAGACCTTAGATACATGGGCTTATCAAATATAAATTAATTGTATCACTAGAATCATCTATAAATGATATCTCCTTTTATATAAATAATATACAAATTTGTACTATGAAAATTAACTGTTTATTTACTTTTTCTATCACACTATATTATTGTATTTATTTATCTATTGTACTCTAGCTTTACAATAATGAAAATGTATTCTTATTATACTGTTTGAAAAACAAAATATACCAATAATGACCACATTTTCTAAATCTACTTTCTAAGATAAAAAAAAGTAAAAATATTTGGTACTTTAAAATAAAATATCAGTATAAAATCGTATTATAAATTTTAAAAAAATGTAGTGTTTTAAAGAAAATATTTAAATGTGTATCAATTCTTTTTAATTTGCCGCTTTAAATGCACAAAACAAACAATTTATTTTTTTATGCAAAGGTACTTACCTTTGCATACGACGTTTTTGAACTATTTATTTTTAATATGAATGTACAATATTAATGATTACTTTTTTTGTTATACTTTGATATATTTTTAAAAGGTTATTACCCTTTTTAAAAGAATTATAAATATTTCCCGAGATATATGGTTTTTAACACATCTTGACTGGGTAAAGACGTTTACTAAAAAAGGAGTTCAAACTAGTAAGCAGGTGTTTTTGGGGTACATGTACCCACATTGTTTGAGGATTACCTGAAGGTTTTTATCGGGTTCTCCAGCGAGACTATCAATGGATTGAAGAATACCAAAGAATTCGAAAAATATAACTATATCACCCAGTCAAGATGTGTAAAATAATGTCAGAGCTTTTTGTATTTATTTATTATTAGTGTCTCGATAAAGTAGAAGAAACGTCATTACATGTCGATGTTCAAATTACTTTAAAGCATGTATAATATTTAAATTCGATGGAAGTGAAAATTGTACTATCGGTAGACTGAATTCGGTAACGGAAAAATACACTGTATATTAATTTGCAGTGGTTTGAGAAACGTTAACCAAAGTTTACTTTATACGTGTATAAACTATAGACATCTTCGCTGGTAGTGTGGTGCGAGTACTCGCTTTGCCAGGAGAGGTCCCGGGTTCATCCCCGGTAGGGCGAATTGAGGAAACTGCATTGTCTAATTGGCGTGAGTCTGGACTGGACTGGTGGGAGGCTTTTACCACTCTACCAGCAAAGATGAACCGCCAAATAAAAGATTTGTGTTCCACTATAATGCTGTGTAGAAACCACCAGAGTTAAATTACCTGTTACTAGATTAGCACGCTTCTATCTTAGATTGCATCATCAGATGTGATAACAGTCAGGCGCCAACCTGACAACAATAATAAATGGTAGTTACGTGTTAAATCCACCACAGCTACAGATTTTTAAGATTTGGTTAGATTTTTTGCTGTGGTGATCTTTCCTAAAGACAAAAAAGGCTAAAGAAACTAACCTAACCTTAAAAAATGACGATTAAGATTGTGTTAGTTTTTTTGCTGGCATTGGTGTTTCCCAGAGACAAAAAAGGATAATAAATCTACCTAACTTTAAAACATAACGATTATTAAGATTAGGCTATTTTTTTGCTGGCATTGAGGTTTCACAGAGACAAAAAAAATAATGAAAATAACACCTCACCTTAAAAAATGATAATTTTTAATGTTACTTTAGCATTTTTTTAGATTCGGTGGCATTAAAATGCAAGTACCAAACAAACTAATGGCCATTACACATTTTGTATTTTGTGTGATATACGCACAAATGTTTGTATAACATCGTATGTTTGTCACTAGCAGGTTTAATAATTTAATGGCGGTTAAAACTGATAATAAACTATCTGTATGAATGCTCGTTTTTACAGAAAATTACGATATAGCTGAAATAGTGCGTCAAGAAGTAAATGTTAATATTTCAGACACTGATAAATGTGTGAATTGATCTAGTTATTAATGTAAGTTATTTAATGAATAAATGTTCAATGTGATATCCTGCCTGTACCACTTCCTATGTGATCCGACTAGCGACTTGCGATTTCTTCTATGAATAAAAAGATTTTTGTGTATAAAATGTGTTTTACTCGAATGAAAATAACAAATAAGTAAAAACTTGCTATTGTCATGTATATTTATGTATGAATGTATTTAGTGTATTTATAATTCTCAACTTCTATCTTTACTCTTCTAAGTGTCCTTCCTTAAGGTTGTCTGGGAGAAATGGCTTTAAAGCAATAAGACCGCCCTTTGTCTGTCACTAATTTACATAGTTTAAGTCTCCTTATTTATGTGTGGTATACAATAAAGTATAAAAAAATAAATAGTTTCTATACATATCCTGCAAATCACTGCTTGCATCACAGGTAAAGAGGTTTACGTACAATATATTGAAGTCGCTTCCGCTGTATATTACCTTAGATCTTTTAAAACAACGCAACGGATTTTAATGCAGTTTTCAGCAATAGACAAAGAGATTCAAGAGGAATGTTTTTATGTATAAAACATACGTATTGTAATACAGAAAAAGCCGAAAAATTCAAGGATTTCTAATGTGATGTAACAAATATATTTTGTTAGCTTAAATCGCTAACACTGACTAAACCTTACGAGATAGATCAAACTAATGTGCTACTGATTATACAATTTAAAAAAGATTGATAATAAACTCCGCGGTGGTAATTATTTATCTCTAATGGATAAGTCACACTGACCATTTTTATCTTTTACTGACCAAGCAATTTTATACAATACAGTATTCTTTCATTGAAATGAATATTTTAGTATATATCAAAGATTTAAAAAAACGTTCGATCTGCGCGTGGTGTGGCAAAGTTACGCATTAACTAGATATTTTTATTTAAAACCCATAGTATACGAAAACATAGTTGCGTGGTTAAGCTAGTAAGTAATAAAGTTACGAATCTGCGAGAACGAATGGTAGAACGTAAAAGATAGTTTGAAATTGCTGAAATTCTTGAACTATTCAAAAGAATCATTCCAGTAGAACGAAATTCTTGATAAATGTGCTATAACTGTTATTAAGTTACATCACAGATAGCTTTTAGAAAACGAAACAAAAGATTACACTTTGTACACTCTTATCTATAAATTTGTTAGTGTTCTCTTTCAAAATCTGTATGTTTGTGTGCAATAAGAATAAATAAATAATTAAATAAATTACAACGACACAAACGGCCCATTGTTTGTAGTAATTACCAACTACAGTAGAGATAATTTTAAAGAATGTTAACTGCTTCGGAAATGTGATTAAAGTTTACAAAAACGTCTTAGGTAGAGTGGTATCTAGAGTAGGCCGATACCTCAAATAAGAAAATGCAATTTCCTAAAATCGCCCTACTGGGGATCGAAGACGGGTCCTCTGCTAGAAAATCTAGTACTCTCATCACTGCGCCAGAGAGGCAGTCAGAACAAAAGTATTAAGAAATAAATAATATCCTAATTACACGAGCAAAAGTTATGTTATACAGAATAAATTGAAATCCAGGTCACGTCAATACCATAAACAGGTCAACCATGTTTTAAGGTCGTTTTCTTATACCGCACGTATTTAATTATTTTGCTCCTGCAATATAAATACGTCACGATGGCCTAGTGGTGGTTGTCTAGCTTTAGAATAATCGTGAGTTCAAATACACATTTGTACATACATAAAAATATTGGCTCTTTTAATAAAAAGAGCGAATGTACTTACATATAATTCAAGAAATAAAAATAATAAATATATATTTATAAAACAAAGACGGGTTTTTTACAACACATAACTCGAGATCTGCTGAACCAATTTTCATGGTTATTGATTCGTTGGATTATACATCTAATAGCATAATACATCTTAAAAACAATGAAAACTAGATATGTGTAATGAATACTTAATCATTTCAATAAATGCTGATTTCTTTATTACATGTCCAATCCTGTCAACTACTGTAACAACTATTCATGTGTGCGTTCAGAAATTTATTTTTTGTAAGATGTCTCAAAAGTTCAGATACTGTTATATCAAAAGTGTAAATGTCTTTTTATAGGTTGTCTATGATTTTTCTTGATATACGTAGGAGTTATATACTCTTTCAGCTATTGTCTATGTCTCGAAAGTTCAGGCACTGTTATTATATTTGGTGGTTCTATGTGGTTTTGGACCGTGACATATGTCATTTTTGACATATTTTTATATTTACTTTTACATATTTATACATGCATACATACATAGCATCACGCCTCATTCCCATAGGGGTAGGCAGACAACGTCCTTCCACTTGCCACGATTCTTGCATATCTCCTACGCTTCTTTCATTCTCATTAAACCTTTCATACAAGTTCGTCGGTTTAGAGTACTCTTGACTTGGCCCATAATTAAAATGTCCTGGATTTTATCCAGGAACATTCGCCTTGGTCCTCCCCTTCCAACTTTCGCATTCACTCTTGAGTCATAAATCCTTTTTGTCAGTCTCCTTTCATTCATTTTACATATTTATATTAGATGTTAAAAGTTTACAGTTGATTTGTTAATCTCGTGTACCTATATTTTTAAAGAATTGCATATAAAATATTACAAGAATTAATATTAAGGTTGGTTTTTTGAAATATTTTTCACTTGAGTAATTGAGAGAAATGAAGTAAACAGCAAAAACGTCCTAATCGCCAATCGCATAACTTGCATTTAGAAACGATACTACCCACCTAGTCAAGATGACATTTTAAGTACGACAACGCTACGTTGAACGACTAGGACAATACAATTTGTTCATGTGATCAAATGACATATGGATATGATATGTCAACCCATATATGTAAGCGTACTTCGAATGTCATTTTGTCTATAGGCTTTGTATAGAAATATTATGGTACTTCTTCCGCTTCCGAATCCACCTCGACTCCAATCGGTTGGGTAGCGTTCGGGAAACTACGGCAGATATCCGATATCCCTCAGTACCTGAATATCAGTTTTCGAACAGTGCGTGTTGCCCGTGATCACTTACGGTTCTGATACGTGGTCGCTGATTATGAACCTCATGAGGAAGCACTGTTACTCAGTGGGCGATCGAGAGGGGTATGCTCGGAGATCACGTAGAGGATCGAATCGGAAATGGGCGTGTCGCCGGTAGTTGCTGGAGCCAGGCGGCTCAAGATCGGGCCTTGTAGGTATCATTACGTGAGACCTAATGTCCTAAATCCTACAATCATCCTCTTGCCGAAATTTTATATTCGTCTCATTATCTTGAAGCCACCATTTTTGAAGAGTTCATTTCTACCAAGTGTAACACACGTCTTTTTTTAATTTGTATTTTTTGTTTTTATTTACAATGGGTAACGTATTTAAATAGTTTTTAAATAACTTCGAGTTCCATTAGCTTGATAAGGATTTTTCGACTGCTTCCCTTTGTGATCATTATTTCTTAAGTTTCTTTGAAATAAGCTCTTAGTTTTTATGCATTTTTGGAAAAATAAGAAGACGATTATGTTTTTAAAATAATCTGTATATCAAGTTCTGTAACTTTTTTTTTCTCTTCTAAGAAATATTGAAATCGCATGTGATGTCATAACAAACACACGTTAAATCGTAAATGCTGGCTAGACCTTACGAGATAGATCAAATTAAAGTGCTACGTAACGGTATATTTTAATAAATAAAAATTTTAACAATAAATAACCGCCCTCAAAACAAACTTACAAATATATTAATATGCTCATAAAAGTAGCCTTCACCTTGGCTGACACCGACTCCGAATATAAGAATATGAAGAACACTATAAAAGAATACGCAATTATTTCCTACTTTTGTGAGCATATTAATATAATTGTAAGTTTGTTTTGAAGGCGGTTCTTTTTTGTTAAAATTTTTATTTATTTATTGATTTTTAGTGGAATCATTAAATCGATTGGCGTGATCTTGATTTATTCGACCATTTGTCGCGCACATGCTTATGCAAATTTAAGACTTATCCGGTTTTCTCATGGATGCCATCATCAGAACTTGATTTAAAATATTTATTTAACTGGATTTAAAATGTTTACTAAACTAATCTGATGTTGGCTGTCCAAAATAAATAAATAATGAAAATGGGACCCTATAACGAGCACCACCTTTCATTTAAAAAAAATCATCAAGATCGGTCCACCCAGTCGGGAGATAGAAGGTAACAAACAAAAAAAAAATACAGACGAATTAATACCCTCCTCCTTTTTTGAAGTCGGTTAAAAAGATCGATAAAATGGCTGCGATAGTAAATATTTATCTTTAAAGGATAACCCACAATCACCACATTTATGTTTTAAATGTTACAAAAAAATACCAAGCTATTTTACACAATACAGTATTATTCTTTAAGAGAGCAAGAACGCGTAGAGTTTGTATGTAATAAAATAACAAATGGACATGTTAAAATTTTATTATAAAAGAATAAAATTGTACGATAATAGAAAAAAAATATTTCTCAATCACATAAATTAGTACTTACTTCCTATGTTTCTTATAGTTAGGCGAGCGATCTCTGTCTCTCTTTTTCTTTTTCCCTTTTCTCTTCTTGTCAATGTCTCTTTTCTGTTTAGATTTACTTTTATGACTTGATTTTTTACGATAATTTGAATCTGAGGAATCGCTTGTACTTCGTTTTCTATCTATAGACTTATATCTTTTATCTGATTCAGAGGTAAGAGATTCATTGCTGCTGTATCTATTCTTATTCTCTTTCCTGTGACGACTTCTTTCTTCTTCACTACTGTCTCTTTTCTCTCTAAATTCTTTTTTGTATTTTTCCTTTCTATTTCTTCCATTAGAGTATTGTTCATCGGAATTGTATATCTGTTCTTGTCGTTTTTCTCTATTAGAATATGCTAGATCTTCTTGTCTTGATGGTCCATCGGTTCTTAGATTATCTGGTTTTGATTTACTAACTTTTGTATTTTGGTTTTCTCTCTTTTTGTATTCCTCATATGACTCTGTATCTGAAAAATAACAACCAAGGTGTACTACTAAAATTGTTACATTATCCATATATATTATAAAACAATGTTCACTGCTGTGTCTGTAGGTCTATTTGCAATGAAATCATTGACTACTGACATGATTGTCACACAGTTTTAATCAATAGATAGTGATTCATGGGGAAGGTTTAGGTATATAATTTGTCAAGCAGTCGTCGCTTCAACCGATGGACGTCCACTGCGGAACATAGGTCTCACGAAATGATGTCCACAAGGCCCGACCTTGCGCCGCCTAGCTCCAGCGGCTACCGGCGACCCTCTTTATGTCGTCGGTCCACCTTGTGGAGGGTCTCCCTACACTGCGCCGCCCAGTGCGGTGTTGCTACTCCAGCACTTTCAGGCCCCAACGTCCATCGGTCCGTTGGACTATGTGCCCCGCCCATTGCCACTTCTGCTACGGGTCTCCTAATTTCTGATTTGATCACGTAGAGAAACTCCGAACATAGCGCTTTTCATCGCACGCTAAGCAACTCTGAGCTTTCGTATGAGGCACATAGTCAGCGGCCACGTTTCGGAGTCGTACTCATGTCAAGCAGTAGTGTCAATTTATTTATTTTATTGGTTCGCTAGGCAATACACATTGTATCAGTTTAATAACAAATATTGTATGAATGAGACTATACACTATTTTTACAGAAAAAACAATTGCAAAATAATTTTTAAAATGCTATAAAGAATGTAAAATAAGTAAATGAAATTTACTTATTTTACATTCTTTATTGCATTTTAAAATTGGTTGAAATATAATTTGGTATAATATAAATTGGTTGAAATATAACAATGACGGCTGGAGGTTTAAACAAAAACTACCCAATCTCTCCGAGATGTAACAAAACAATGTATGGTGGGATATTCTTCTTTTATAGATTTACAAAAAGTTCATGAGAAAACCTGCATATCCTGCAATTAATTCTGGGGTACATGTAGCCCGCCAACCTGTAGTGGAACAGCGAGATGGGCTTATGCTTTAAGACCCTCTCCTCTATGTGTAAGATCTGTACCCAGCAGTGGGACATCAATAGCCTACTTACCTTACCTTTACACACATGAAGCTGGATTCAAATCAACATGTTCCATCCTCCTTAAATCTGTTTCTTTTTTTGTTGTTGCTGAAAATTTGTGATCTCACCTGAAGGTAAATGATGATATAGTCTATGATGGATTTGCTTTAATTTGATAATAGGTAATTTCCCTCTTAAGTTTTTGGTATGGTAATTTGCAAGATTAGTTGTTTGCAATATGTCAGCAACAACAGCTGTTTCGTAATTGTATAAATACTTACTGATAACCTTCGACTGCTTGTCAAACTCAGACTTGGTGACAGGTTGCATCATGAACTCGTTGAGGCTCACAGTTTCCTTCTTAACAGTAATGTCCACCATCACACGGCCGCTGTCATCATCTAAACTCACCACCTGTGTATATTATAATTAAAATCTTATAAATAAACATCAATTAATGTCCCACTGCTTGGCACAATCATCTTCAGTCATAGGAATGAAGGGTTTTAGACCATAGATCCACCACTCTGTTGGACTATCGGTTAACAGTCACAGTACACAAGTATATGTGGTAACACAAGTTCAGTCTGTATTCCTTCACTGCCATACTCAGATGGGATGGAAATTGACACAACCGGAGAAAGATCAGGCTCTGGCCTAAGGCCTTAACATGCTCTCTGAGCAGTAAGGGTGGACCACACCACCAGCTTCCCAAATGCGACCAATTAAAGAAAATTTAATATCCCCAAAACTCAAACCAAGCATCTCATTTTTGTAGCCGAACAAGCTGCCTACTAGGCTGATAAGTTTATACATCAATTAATTTTCGTTTACTAGGAATTTATCATAAATATTAAAAACCTCACTTAGCCCAATAAGGCTAATTTATTTGAACATCAGCAAATGAAAGAAAATTGTTAATACTGAAAATTTTCTGTAGGAATTGGTTTAATTTTTATTGGTTACAAAATAAAAAAATCTATATGCATAAGCATACATTAAGCAATAACTTTATACCCATTTTTAGAAAAATTGTGCTGACCCAGGAGTATGAAATTTGCCACACTTATAGTTTATATAGAGGGGTGCACAATGGTAATATATATTTTTTAATTATAATACATAAGATACAAAAAAAATACATAGGATTGTTAAAAAACACATTAGATGCAATACCATTCACAAACCTGTGCATATATATGTGTATTTGTGAATCACTGTCATCTATGTCCGAAGCCACAAAGTTACTTAAGAAAAGTTTATATAGTCAAAAGCATTAAGGAGGTTACACTACAAAAGTTATTATGGTGGTTAAGTGCTCTTAAATTTTCTGATGTTCTCTGTAACTTTGTTAATTATTTCTTTCATATGTATCTTCTTCTGATTATAACAAACACAACTAAAAAAGAATCGAAATTGGTATAGCCATGTAAAAGTGATATTGTGTGATTTGGAACTAGGGACTCATTTTTATATATACATATTATGGCAACAACTTTTTAAAGTATAGTCTTTGATAAACCAGTGGCGGCAGGAGTGGTAATATATATTTTGTTTTATTTCATCGACTATTATTGTAACAAAAGTTTAACAGTAATACCACTTGGTTGCCTTGCAGATGTTCCAGGTTTGATTCCTATATCACCTTTTATATGGTCATGATATTTTAGTTACCTTGCCATATAGTCCATTGTACTTCCCAGCTATTATCTTGACAAATGAATTTTTTACTATAGACAATTCCTCTTCTTTGTCTTTTGATGACTTGCTTTTGTCCTTTTGATTAACCAGTTTATCAGCACCAAGGCCTAGACCCTTCGGACGTAGTTGTGGTTGCTTGTATTTAGACCTGAAATAATACAGAAAATAGTGAAGTTGTTTTATAACACACAACCACTTTCCTCAACAGTACAGCAGCAACCGAACTGTCATTGGTCCTGGTTAGGACCAAAATATGAATTCTTTACAAAGTAAAATATAAGTAAGTAAAAAGTAAGTAAGTAGCAGCCCATTAACGTCCCACTGCTGGGCACAGGCCTCCTCACTCGAAGGAGCGAGGGTTTTTAGAGCATAGACCCACCACGCTGCTCCACTGCAGATTGGCAGGCATAGTACACAAGTGCACTCTCTATTCCATCACTCTCATAGTCCGATGTGACGGGAATCCGACACGACAGGAGAGAGGTCAGGCGCAGGACCGACGGCTTAACGTGCTCTCCGAGGCACGGGGTTGGATCACACCGCCAACTTCCCAACTCCGGGCAAATATTGAGAAAATCTTAATAGAAAACTCAATATTCATTTTTGAATTGGCCCGACCCAGGACTCGAACCCAGGACCTCATGTCTGTAGTCGAACATGCTAACCACTAGACCAATGAGGCAGTCTAAGTAAAATATAAAACAATGTTATTCTAGTCATTATTAGTTAAAAAGATAAATTTGTTGACATAATACTTACTGATCTTTACTGGGAGTCCATCCCATGCCACGTAACATTGCTAACCCAAACTCTTGTACAGGCACTGACTCATAATCATCCAATGTTGCCTAAAAATATGCAAAAAATATTTAACATTTTGGAAAAACCTATCATATTAACAATGGTATTACTTGGTATATAATTTTGTATGCATAATTGCCTTGTGCAATATGCAACCTCCCTTAAAGTATGTATGACTGTATCTATTGTGTACATTTAAAGTATGGGAAAATCTATTTGATGCTTATGTAACTTTGCTAACAGGGACAGGACAGCCTGCCTGCTACTGCCTTTGACTTTTAAATCTCTAATATCTATTTTAAACAAATGCTATTAAGGGCAATTTTGATTTATATACAATACACAACAACATTATTATTTAAACACTTTATTGCACCTTAAAAGTATTACATTATAATAAACTTAACTAAATAGAGAAAGAAAGTACAACAGGCAGTCTTATCGTATTTACTTGGATAAGGAATAATACTATATAGTATGAAACAGCTTATTACATATATAATTGCAATTTTTTTATCAATCTTTTTAAGAACACCATTCCATAGCATATTATTTTTTTCTATCTCTTAAGGTTTAGCCAGAGTTTGTGACTTAAACACACAAAAGAATGTTGTTATTGGACCTCAATAAAAGAACTAGGAATCATGTATATTACAATAAAGGCTTATATAAAATGTATAAAATCACCTTTAAAATAAATGCATTTAGGAAAAATTTAAGCTTGAAAATGTAGTTTGTTATTGCAAATAAGTACTCCTTCAAGACAATATATTGAAGAGAAACTGTATGACTTTTGTATGTTGGTCAACCTTGATTGCCATGTTAATTATAAAAATTAGATCAACATTATAATAATGCAGGCTCTTGTAAGGTATATATCTATTAATTAATTACCTCTGTTTGGCCCTCCATTACAGGTTTGGCATGAATTGGCACAACTAATTTTTCCACTTCAACAGGCTTTTCATTTTTAGCACCTTCCATCAGCTCTCTAACTGCCATTTGATCTAATGTTTCATTTTCTGGTACATCATTTTGTGATTTTACAATTTCCATTTGTGGTTCATCAAAATTTTCTACTTTTTCAGCTATCTGTTTTAGTTTCTCTGCAGTAATAAGAGTGTTTGGTTTCATAGGGATTACTAAAGGCTTGATTTCTTGTGCAATTTCTCCCCTGAAATTTTAATAAATAGTATATTATATATGGGGTAGCTAAGAACATATTATTGGGGCTGTCAATAAAATAGCTTTAGTAGTGTGATAAAATATGATACACCACTTAACTACAAAACCTTCATATTTTATTAGAAGGTGTAGAAGTCTTTGTTTTTAAACTTATTTTTAAAAGAAATTCAATTGATTTTTTGTTTGTAAATATAGAATACATTTACATCATCTGTTTATATATTAATCATCACTAGTAACATTGGAAAAGGAATGATAATAATATTTTATAATGTTGAATTAATATACAATTTTATGTTGTACATAAACATACAATTTCAGCTAAGGTATAAAATATATTTTATAATACCAACATATGACTAAATTAACGAGATTTCATGTTTTGTTTATATAATACACATTTGAATACTTACTGCTACTAATACTACATGCATACATGACAATAATTGGAAATGTTAATGTAATCCTAAATAAATATTCCAACCATAATATTTTGCGTGTTTCGAATAAGTTGTGTAAAACTTGCTAAATGATACATTTTAATGATATCAATATATATCTTAAAATGTTAGAATGATAATAACTGTATGTAAGTTACTCACCCTACAATTTTGATAGCTTTCTCTTCAACACAGTCGATGTATTCCTTTTTTTCACTAATTACTGGTTTTTCTTGCTTTTTGGTCTTCATAAAACCGAAGGATATTTTTTTGCCTTCCATTTTGGTATTTATTCTTAGTTGTATTTACAACAGTTTTTGCCTGCCAATCCGCAGTGGAGCAGCGTGGTGGGTCTATGCTCTAAAAACCCTCTCTCACATGAGCGAGGAGGCCTGTGCCCAGCAGTGGCACGTTAATGGGCTCCTACTTACCTTACCTTTTTACCTTATGATCTTCCTTATCTTAATTTATTTGCTTGAAGTTTAATATAAGATTACTGGTACTTATTTATGTAACAAAGATGTTAACTTTAAGTAACCATTTCTTTCACAAAACATTTTGTTCTGAGTATTTATTTACAAGTTCCAAGTAAAAGACCGCTGGAAAATAATCGTCAATTGTATGACATTCATTTGACATTTGTTTTTTTAAACGTCTTCCTTAAGACAGACAAAAGTTTGAGATCACACAGCCTCGTGTTTTAAATGTGAGACATTTTTGTATTTGTGGTTGATTGTTTACCGAATAGAATATAGCTAAATACTCTCTACTTTACTATTAAAATAATATTTAATATATAATTAATAATGTTTTATTCCGGTATGCAATACGAGATGACGCTCATAAACCGCTTTTCGAGGTATTTCTCTAGATGGCGTTGTAAAAAGATTGAAATAAAAAATACAGTCTTTAATAAAATATACCAATAGGTATAGCCAATGTCGATACTAACCAATATATAGGTATTGTCTATGGTAGATACAGTTATATATGCTCATATTTGTTATTCGCAGTTTATAGCTGTTGACTTTATAGTATAGCCGAATGCTCGACAACTCCCTTGACTTATATTTAATGAGAAATAATTATGTTGAATCACAGTATAAAATGTTAAAATATTACAGGAATTAATGGATTCGAGGGAAATCTGTTATGGAGATATCAAAAGTTTTGTGGCACCGATTATAAATTCGAACTTGTTACAACCAATTAGTTATGAATAACATTCAGTTGTCTATCCGTTACGTTGTCATGTTTAAACCGTCGAAGCTTTGTTATAGACAAGGATGGAGTCGTAGAGACAAAAATTAATGCTAGTCTTATAAATTAAAAGAAGACTAGGTACTTAATACGTTTATTTATCCATAACAACTCAAAATGGCGGCAATATTTAAAATAGGCATGACAATGACGTATGAAATGTTGAACGTGAATTAAGTGACTGTTCGCGTGCGCGGCGTCTCTGAGACTGCTCCAGTGTGACCAGCTAGCAACCAGTGTTGTCAGCTACAAACTGGGGTGGCCCTCTACAAATCGGTGTGATATTTCTAACACTAGAGTTTCTGATTTTGCACAAAAATATGTATTGCTTCTGACTTACTACCAATTTAGCTTGTCAACTGCTTTGATTACTACCATTGTGAACACCTAAAAAGTAATTATAAGTTACTATAAAGTCACAATTAATATTGTGGGTGAAACGTTGTGAGTAGATTGCATTTATAGTAGATCTCTGTTAACACCAATAGTTTTTAATCATTATTTTATAGGAAAATAAATTAACGAAACCTTTAAATATTTAGCCATGATGTAAAAGTTGCCGTCAGTTTTTTATAAATTCTGAAGAAAGGCAATTTTGCTGTTGAAAATAAAATAAAATATTTCCGCGACAATATCGACATATTATTGAGCACAACGAATGTGATTTACTCGTATTTCCTAAAGGACGCGTAGCTTCAATTGGATAAGTTTCTGAAGATTTCTTAATATTGTGTTTATTCATAGCATATATGCGTGGAACGTCTTGCATATATAATCTATATTTATATAATGGTTTGAAGAAAATTATTTTGAACTCCAACAAAAATATAATTTTTAATGTAAGGTAAGCAACAGCTCGTTAACCTCCCACTGTTGGGCACAGGTCTCCTCACTCATTGGAGAGAGGTTTTTTAGAGCATAGACCCACCACGCTGTTCCATAATAACTAATCCTCAAAACATTCTTATACGATTGTATACAACCTTTGTTGACTTCTTAGAAATGATATACCTAATGGTTTCTTATTTAAACAAAACGAAAGCTATGCTTTTTGAAAGAGATGAATCTATGATGAATGGCAATATTTTGATAGATGGGGAACAAGTGGAAGAGGTGAAAGAATTTGAATACTTGGGATCTTAATTTACAAAAGATGGAACATGTGAAAGTGATATTGAAAGGAGAGTGAATACAGGGATTATGATAAATGGTGCTTTGCACGCCTTTATGAACGCCAGACTGGCTGTGCATGCAGCAGTGTTGGTGCCAAGACTTATGTATGGTAATGAAAGTTGGGTATGGCAGAAGAATCACATAAGTAATATAAATTGAGAAAGGTATGCTTAGATGGTTTGGGCACGTAGAGAGAATGAATGAAAGGAGACTGACCAAAAGGATTTATGAGTAAAGATTGAATGCGAAAGTTGGAAGGGGAAGACCAAGGCGAACGTTGCTTGACTAAATTCAGGAAATTTTAAATAAGGGCCAGGTCAAGAGTACTTTAAATCGATGAATTTGTATGAAAGGTTTAATGATAATGAAAGAAGCGACGGAGATATGCAAGGATCGTGGCAAGTGAAAGGATGTGGTCTCTGCCTACCCCTATGGGAATGAGGCCTGATCTTATGCATGTATGTTTTTATTTAGAAATTTACCTATTAATGGTATTAGGTTTTTGGGTATATTATATAAAATTATATAATGTCTAGATAAACAAAAAGAATAATGGATCATTAATTTCTCTTTATTATCCTACAAACATCTAATAGCATCATTAATGTCACGACAAAAAACAGTTTTACGTTCTTTGACCAACGAAATTGTTACAATAAAAAAATCTACTATATCACACCTTAAAGGTACCGGCGATTGCCGTTTAATATATTATCTTTAATTTAGATATTATCTTAGTATCTTCATGTAATTACCAAAAATAACTGCACCAAGTTTTATTACAACATTCATCATAAAAATGGGACGTACGGCTTAAATTTTATGCTAAGCTATTGTCACGTTTTTTATGTTTGTGGATCCTCGTACAAACATGGGGATATGAAACATGCAATAAATATATCCATATTTATATCCATGTAACGTTATATGTTTACCCAATACGGATACGGACACCTACATGAAAGTTTTAATTACTACAACTAGCAGGCATTGCGTGAATAGTAAATCAATTCAGCTAAAAAGTTTTGACCTGTCCTAATTGCCAATTTATATACGGCTAACGAAGGTGCTAAATCCCTATTCAGTAAACCGAATATTTTTTATATAGCGAATGTAATAATCATCGCCCTGAATATATAGACACATTCATTAACCATAAAACGTGTCGCACTTTCGCTACCACGTTACCAAAATCATATTTACGTCATAAAAAAAAGTTAACAGTGCGTGCGTTGTATGCACGCGCTTGTCTACATGTCAGAAGTGAAACTTCTTTGGCAAACTAATTTTTAAGTCTTGTTTATATTTATACAAATCTAAAACTTTAGATTTCCGAGACTTATAGGGAGGGGAAAATGAAGATATATTAGGAATCTAACGGATTTAATTGTCATTAAAATATTAAAAATGTCGAAAATTAATACAAATAATTTATTGAAATCATAAGTTACGAATTGTAAATAAAAATGCCACAAGTTTTTTGTCACTATTACAAATTATTGATTAAATTTTGATTTTGAATTTAAAATTTAGAAATTTAGAAAAAAGAATAGATGCGAGCTCGAATACGGCCCTCATTGGTCTAGTGGTTAGCATGTTCGACTACAGACATGAGGTCTTGGTCGAATCCCGGTTCGGGCCAATTAAAAAAATCGATATTGTGGTTTCTATTAAGATTGTCTCAATATTTGCCCGGTATTGGGAAGTTGGCGGTGCGTACCACTCCCGTTCCTCGGGGAGCACGTATACAGGATGGGGGGGGGGGGGGGG